>JAPTHN010000003.1:5397425-5788357 GCA_026936325.1 Platynereis dumerilii | reverse complement strand
AAAATAAATAAACGAGCAATCTGATACAATATAATGCAATTTTTTGGCTTCATCGTAAAACTGATATTGTCAGAAGTCACAATCAATTTTACTGAAAGTGACACAATACATACCCAGTGTATACAAAATTGCAGTAGTAAGCCATGATATAATTGCTCAGTTGCAGATCTTCACCCTCCAAAAAATCTCTTCCGAAAATGAAAGCGAGGTCTTCGCCGTGCACCCCTCTCAACCACGAAGGCTCTGTTGAACTGAACTGATGTCGAAATTGGTACATGAATGTGTTCTTGCTGGAAGTCCTATTAAAATAAATCAACAATCCTTCTCAATCTTTATTTTCGTTAGAAACAAAATTTTTGTCTCAGAGATGTCCTCCCTCTTCACTGTAAACTTTCAATGCAGAAGGTTCTTGATGGTATATATAAAGAACCCACACTCGAAAAAGGTTCTAAACCTTCTTAAGGATTCAACTGAATTGAAAAGGTTCAATACTGGCGGGAAGGCCCTATGACGGAACCCTTTGATCCCAACTTGAGAGAAAGTGGTTCCATGCATTGTGGGAGTTCAGTGCATTGGATTATCCGAGTGTTGTTCTTGTTTGCTGTTGGAACCTTTTAAAAAGATGAACAATGAAACTTTTTCAGTTCCCTGTAGAAACTTAAAGAAACTTATAGATATATAAATTCTTGAGTTTCGTTTATTTTATATTATGTGCATGGAATAGTATTTGAACCAAATCAGATGATTAAACAAAGACTTACAAACTAGTCATTTGTTACCCTCCCCTAAAAACAAACTCCTGCGGACTGTAGGGGGAATTTCCAATGTGCAGGAGTGGAAAAGTTTGGAGATCCCCACCCCCAGGAAAAAATTGCAGTGCCCCAACAATCCAGGGAGTAATTAGGTGGTTTACAAATTTATAACAGGTGCATTTTAAACATCAAAATTATTTAGGCGGACCAAATTAAAGTCATGCTCACTTTAATTTTCCTCTACAAACTCAAATGAAACAATGGCTAAGATAACCTTTTTTTATTGCATTCAAACCATAGAAATACATAGAATGGACATGAGGCTGTATGAAGCCACCTCAAGATGAGGTCACCAAATCCACCATATTGGAACTGCCCTGAGACATGACGTCACAACAGACCAATTATGATGTGACGTCATGCCATTGTTATAAGTGACATCACTGTTGTCGGTGACGTCACAGTACCATTGTGTCAGACTCAGACTCAGACTCAGACTCAGACTCAGACAATATTTATTAAGACTCAGTAAAAAAGTAACAGAGCCAGGAGACCCCTCAAAGGTTTTAAAAAAACCGCTAGCGAGTGGCCACCTTTCAATAGATACATATAATTCGTATTATATATAAGTCAGTCAAATTATCAATATTAATTACATGCATATAAATTATTATACTAAAACAGCAAAGAAGAAGGGAGACAAAAAAGAAAAAAAAAAATTGTTATAAGAAAAAAAAAAAAAAAGAATTATAAAAAAAAAATCCAAAAAAATCATTGGCTATTGAAATATTATGTTGACTGGCAAAGTCGTAGTGTGACCAGAGGAGCAGGTGCGCGTGATGCAGCGTGAAACAAAGTATCATTTTAAAATACTACAAATAACAATGAGTGAATGTTTACTGTATAATCATGTGAAATAAGTAAATTAATAATAATAATCAACAAACAAGAAAAAAAAAAAAAAAAAAAAAGTTAATTTCGAAGACATATATAACAGTTAGTGATGCTACAATTTGTACTATAATTTTCAATTAAAAAATTTTTCACATATATTTTAAACCCTATAAAACTATGAGTAAAAATTTTATCCCTAATTGTTTTGTTCATGGCGTTAAAAATGCTCGGTAATTTATACGAAAAACTTTGAGTTGCAAATTCATGTCTTACTCGCGGAACAGGTAAGAGTTGCTGATCTGTCAACCTGGTTGCATACCTTGGATGAGCTTGCTCATTGCCTCCCACCAAGGACAACAGCGACTCCGGAAGTACTCCATTGAAAAATTTGAAAAGTAATTTGTAGTCATGCAGTGCGCATATGTCAGGATACAGGGCACTTCCAAGATGGTGGATTTGGTTGCTTCATCTGCCAGAGCCTCATGTCCGTTCTATGTATTTCTATGATTCAAACTCTCTTTATTTTTATTTGGAAAAAAAAAAATCTTGCGAGTCATGTTTGGTTCATCCGAGTTAATGCTATAATTTTGAAAAATCCTGATATTAATCTAAAATGTGTCAACACCTGTTACATCACGAATCAGTGTCTAGAAAACACTGAATCATTATTCTACATATTGACTAAAACAATTGAAAAACATGTGTGCATGATGGTAATAAAATTATAACCACTTACTTGGTATGCAACTCAGCTTCTTTCAAAGCCCTTGAACCAAACACAAAGTCAGTGGCAACTTTCACTAACGTCCGTTGTCTTGTGTCGTCATCCGGACTGTTGATGTCAGGATATCTTGCCATGAGAAGATCTAAAATTTGCTGCTTATTTTGGAAAGAACTGAACATGAAGTCCAAGTAAAAGTCTACCATTTCAGGAGTGGATGCAAATGGCAATGAAAAGGGTTCTGCATCATGTTGGGTGCTTCCTACCAACAAGTCGTAATCAGCGTTGAAACCAGCAGTCATGGCGTCAATTGGTTTGGTGGTGACTACTTTTCCATCGACTGTAGGCACAACTGCACATAGGTATTGGTCAGTCAGGGGTGGGTAAACCAGACTAAGCAAGTTTAAGGTGTAAGCAGATTCCTCCCTGAGGCAGTCGACCACAGCGGAGTCTGACCCAGCTGGGCATTCGTAGTGCTCCGCAAGTCTTTGTGTCATCAGACGTTGATGGCTTGAGTATCCGAAGTAAGCTGCGGCACTCCCACTGACAAGAATCACCCTCTGGAAGAGTCCTCTTGCTTCCGGGGAAAGAGACAAGTGGCTGACACTGGCTGATCCGGCGGACTGCCCCATAATCGTAACCTTCGAAGCATCTCCCCCGAAAGAAGCAATATTATCTCTCACCCATTCCAGCGCTGCAATCTGATCTCTCAATCCGTAGTTTCCTTCAGCAGCTTCACTATCCGTTGACAGAAATCCCAATGCGCTCACGCGATAGTTTGTGGTCACCAGTACGACCTTTCCTTTTGTTGACAACAGGCCACCGTCATAATTACTCGCAGCTCCGTAAATGAAAGCTCCTCCATGGATGTAGAAAAGAACAGGAAGTTTTTCACCACTGGAGCTGGATAAGGATGAAACATAGAGACACATAATTCTTCTGCAATATACCTTGTTTATACAACTTGCGATAGTTAAATTTTCTATTATGATGTAATTGCAACTTACACCCAACTTACAAAAAAGGTGTTTCGAAATTCCATGCATGTTGACACTCTTGGAAATACCAGACTGCATGGGCTTTGAACTATGTGCTCCAGGAAGAGCACAATGTCAGGTGCCATTTAGGCACCACACTCTTGACACAAGAGGTTCTGGATGGTATATATAAAGAACCCACAGCCGAAAAATGGTTCAATATTAACTTGGTTGGAAGGCCTTTCGATTGGACCCCATGCTCCCAACTTGAGAGAAAGGGGTTCCATTGTGGGAGTGCAGTGCAGCTGGATTATCTAAATGTTGTTTTGTTTCCTGATGGAAATTTTCAAATGTTGAATAATGAACCTTTTAGGCTTCCTTATCTATACCAGCTCATAGAACTCTTAAAGGTTCCATATAAGACTTTCTTGTTAAGAGTGCATTATACAGAATGATTGTGATGAATTATGTTGCTTTGGTAAATTTTGCTGTTAGTGATAGCTAGCTGTGCCTTAACTACTTGAACCATTTCTTAACTGGTAAAAATGTAATGGATCAGCTGCTATTTTGCTGCATTTGAGTGTAATTCCATGGGGATAATAACTCATCTTATCATGTGTGTATATAATGTAATCATGCCTGTAATATAATCATGAATGCTTTATCAAATATTACTGTTGATGGTAGACATTTGGAGGCTGTCTGTCTGACAATTAGATGTAGTAGTCTTGCAGAGTATGCAGACATATTTTTATTTTCCTGATACAGATCATCGAGCACTATAGAAATGCAATGGAAAATTTGCTCTGACCTAATCAGCACTGAGCATGCCCAGGAGTGACCCAGTTTTCACTGAGCATGCTCAGACCTATTGAGCATGTGCAGAGAGCAATGACAAATGGTGGCCATTTTGAAATTTCCCTGATTCAAACCTTCAAGGCCAGTTTTCGCCACAAGCAGCTTGGGGTTCACTCATTAGACATGGCTTAATATTTGTCTGCAGGATATGTTGGTGTAGGTCTGATCATTGAACCCCATATAGCTCACTTTCGAATCAAAAGGACAATTTTCATAGTGTCAAGGATTTTCTAACAAAAATTGTTTAACTTACACCAGTTCTTCCACAGATCCAGGGACATAGACATTCAGATACAAACAATCTTCGGAGGCCAGCAGTTCGGTAAGTTGAATGCAAATTCTTCCAAACCTCTTCGCACTTCGAATGTCACTCCACGAATCTGGAGGAAGTGGATTCCGCCATCTTAGATTGCCCACAGGAGGCTGCGCGTATGGTATTCCCAGGAACTCGTCAAAGGCTGCCCCTTCTGGATTTCAGAAACAAATGTTACAGTCAGTAAGTGCTTAGTGGTTTTCGCAATGATGACACCACTTCTATAACCAATGTTACTTGTCGCTTTCCACAACTGACATCAATTTGTCTTTTTCATAATTTTACTTTCTACAATATTTGCTTTTCACAAACCAATGTTTCGAATTAACTGCAACACTCATCAGTGGCTCCACCTTACAGTAAAGTTGCACTCTAAAAATATGAATTTTTAAAGGCTCTCACCTCAACTCGACTTCAAACTGAAAGATATTTTGAAAAGAGAAAAATCATATACCTACAGTCTCCCTGGATGTGCCTCTTAGGTCTCCATAATTGGTGGAGACAATAGGATCACTCCAAGCAAACTTTGCTTGAAGGAGACACAAGAGAATCAGACTAGCAGCCAAACGCTCCATGATAAAACACAAAAAAGGAAGACGAAATCAAAGTTTTTATTTGGTGAAACTCCCTGTCAAAAGTTGCCACCTGTCGAACCCTTATCAAAAGTTATCACGCCTATCGGCGACTGTTTGCAGTTCTAAATTCTTGATATTGCCCCGATGTATAAATGCTACTTTCACACTGACTGAATATCAAACCAGAGAATATCATTATCAGCAATGCATCGTGACATTTAGTCATGAGTGTTCGGAAATTCATCTGCGACATACCCGAGTTGCTTCGTTTCGTTCTTGTTTTGGAAAAGGTCGCATCATAACCAAGGCAATATCATTGCATAACACGGGTCATAAAATGTCATTATACTAGTTATTACCACATTAAATCAGACAATTTTTAGATGCATGTGATAGGGGGAAGCAGAGCACATGAGACTTTTAAATTTTTTTTTCATATTTTACTCAATGTAAACACAAAGTTATAAGACAGACTAATACTAGGTGCATACAGAGGCTAAATTTACACTAATCTTTATGTTCAAATAATTTCAAAAGTAAAAATCATTGAGTGAGTGAACGAGTGAGTTTGTGTTTTACGTCTCATTAGCACCTGATGTGCTATTTAGAGACATACATGTACTTGGTTTGTGGTGATGTTGAGTTAGTCATCTTATCTTGGTTGATGGCATCAAGACCTTTGAGGTGTTGCTTTGACAGGGACATCCACAATAATTTTCAATTCAAGAAGTTTCCTTGCCTGAGTGGCATTTTTGGTTTGCAACAAAAAATTACCGTCAGGTTGTTGAATAACAGAGTGTGGTTTTCCTAATTTCTTCAGCATTGTTGTGTAGCTAACAAATGGTGATTCATCCTTTATTCTTCCATCTTTGGACTTAAATTTTAGACCTGTGGCAAGTTCTTTTGCTATTGGTGCATGTAATTTTAATCTTGTTTGTGTTAGGTAGAAAGACGATTGTTGAGCTTTTTTGTTTTGTTGTTTTGTGTGGTGTCATGTTGTCTGGAGCAACATCTTATTCCTTTGGTTTGAGGGACTTCTCAGTCCATTGGGTATCAGAAGAGAATATTTGACTTGTTGGATCACCTTCTTCCGTGATATGTATGTGTACAAATGATTCAGGGGAATTTGCAGGTTCTTAAGCCGGTCTGGTGAGGGTGTTTACCGCAAGACATCGATGAAAAGGTTCCTATTCAGTTGGATCCTTCTCTGTGGTGATGAGTGTAGAATTGGTCGAGGGTAATCTTCCACTTGGTCAGTTTTGTGTGTGTCCTGTTCTACAAGGCGTCTGACTTTTGGAAATGATACTTGTCGTTCAGTCCGCTGTTGTAAGACTTCCTTTTCTTCTGGAATACTCCACAGTCATGGCTAAATGCAGGGTGGTCACCCTTACAATTTACACAATGCGATGGCCTAGAGCATGGTTTATCTTGCATGTGAGTATGGTCTCGATCACCACAATCGGACAAATGCTCGATCTTCGACATGTGATACTGTAATGACCATACATTTGGCAATTGAAACAGCATTTCAGATGGGGAATGAATGGACAAACTGCACACTTTTCTAGGGCTCTAGGTATTTCTTTGCTACTTTCTCATGCTTGAATGTCAGTATCAGCAATTCATAACTTCTTCTTTGGGGTAAACGTCTGAAATAGGGTTTGTTCCCGGGACTCCCGGGAACGGGAAATTCCCGGGAAATGGGCAAAAAACTGAAACCGGGAGAACCGGGAAATACAAACCGGGACTGGATACAGCGTTTTTGAAGAAATTGAAAAAATTAATTCCTTATTTATTGAAATAATTTGATAATCAGTGATATGTAGAGTGGCAAAAAAGTAATAATTTATTGTGTCAGGCAACAGTGGAGTAATTTATATGGACATAGAACTTTATTGTCCATGACCAATCAGTACAGTAACTGTTGGAGACAAAATTTTGGGTTTGCCTTTTAATTTTCAACATGAAAAGTCATTAATTTGTCATAAGGATTTCTAAATATGCCTACAACATCTGATGGCATGATCTTTTTCAGCAATTTTTTTTTTATTTAGAAAAATTGATTCCTTATTTCTTAAAAAAATTGATTATCAGTGATGTAGAGTGATGAAAAAAATTATTACTTGTTGCATCAGGCAACAGTGGAGCTTTCATATTGACACAGAATTTTGTTGTCCATGACCAATCACTCCATTTGCGGACAAAGTTTTGGACTGGTCTTGTAATTTTCAACATAATAAAGTCATTAAATTGTGATAATATATGATGCCATGCTCTTCTTCTGCGAACAAATCTTATTTCAAAACTTTTCTAGTATGCTCTATTTTAAAAATATTATATTTTGTCGTGCCTAAGCAAAATTTTCTGTTTAATGGCCAGAAATTTATATTTGATAACAAGTCCTTCTTTCAAGAATAATCATCTGGAACACACAAATGTAATAATTTATTGAATTTATTGCTCAATAAGGCATTTCAATTTGCATCATATTAATTTTCTTAAAGGTCTTAAAGTAATAGATGATACTTTGTAAAGTATCCGAAGATGTTTTATGGGAAAATAAACTCAACAGCAAAAGAAAGTTGTCACTTGATTTTGGCTCAAAATTTTGCAAAAAAAATTTTTTTTATGAAACAAATTATATGGTGTTGTTCCTATGATCAACTGGCGTCTTATTACCCAAAATCATTCAGCTGTGACCATTTTCTGTATACCTTTAGACTTGTTTTATCCCATTTCAGTTTTTGCAAAAAAAAAAGGCATAACCGACAAGTTATACCAAAAATAATGGTGCTATTTTAAACAATGCCCAATCAGATCATAAAAAGCAAAAAATTTGCACATCAACTCTATTTTTGAATTTTACAGGACAACTTGAAAACTTGAGTTTTGCAGATTTGAAAATGTAGCAGACAAAATCATTATCGTTGAAGCCCTTAGAATTGAGCTTTTTAAATGAAATTTTCAGACAATACAACTATGCTGTCCAAGAATTACTACAATTATTTTCGAGGCAAAATTCACTGTTTAAAACAATATTTTGCGGCGATGAAGGCCATATTCTTAAAATCACATTAACATGATTGGTATGCAATTTTAAGATAAAAAAACAAAATGCATCAAAGCATGGTATGTTCCAGATTATTGAGTCTAGAGATGGACTAAACAGGCATTCCAGTAAGGAAGTTCCAGGTCAATAGTTCAAGGTAAAGTTTTTCATTTAAGAACTAAAATGTCATTCTGAAAATTTCCCACAGGGGGTGCTGTGGTCTGGGACACCAATGGTTCCATAAATTTTGGCAATAGGCAGAATGCAAGTGTAACTTTTCTGGAAGTATTAAAGTGGGAATTGTTATGCTGTTTTAACCATCAACATTTTATAAATCCAACTGTGCAATGATGACAGAAACCTTATAAGAGCAATCGATTTACTTGAAAACAAAAACACTGCGTTTATTGCTATCAATGGTGCGAATGCAGTATACTTGAGTCTGTCATTGTAGAAGTTGATGATTCCCTTATATTTTAGGTTATTGTTACTGTCATTGCATCATTTATTTAGTCATTTATCTTTTTTGAAGTTAATCTATTGCTCTGTTCTCATCTCTCAATTTGATTTATAAAATGTTTAGGGTTAAAACAGCATTGGAAGTATCACATTGTTACTTCCAGGAAAGTAACACTTGTTTTCTGTCCCTATTTATTGGCTGATAATATTTTTACCAGACAGAAATAATAGTGCATCATAGTGCATCAATTGATCAAACTATTGGAATCCCAGACTACAGCACCCCCGTGGGAAATTTTCAGAATGAAGTTTCAGTTCTGAAATGAAAAACAGAATATGCGCAGGAGGTGCCAGGCTAGTGTCCGGGCAAAGGGAGGTCACACTCGTTATTGAGGACTGAATTTCACTGACTTTTGTCATTTTGTGCTCTGTTATTGTCCTTTATTGTTGTCTTTTTGATGCTCAAGTTTTTTGTGATTTTCAATTCTCCACCTCATCATCTGATTTTGTTTGTTTCTGCTTTAATTCTACAGAAAGCAGATCTTTGATGTGTTGCAATTGTTCATTAAAGATTACTGAATCATACAAATGCATTTTTTGTTTTTTTCTACAGTTTGATAGGTCACAGTACTCCACCAAAGTTTTGACAACTTTCTTTTGCTGTTCAGTTTATATACAAGACAACAGTTTGTAATGAATCAAAATATATTTCTACTGGAGTGATGAATCACACGTATAGGTATGTATGAATACCTATAAACACCCTATTTTTGCAATTGGCCATCCAGAATTTCCTTTGTTCATGAATTGTTAATTTTTGATGAAAAAAAAAAGATTAATTTGGCAAAACGTCCCATGGATTTCAAGATTTGATTATGACCAAAACCGAAACTGGGATTCCCGGGACTCCCGGTTCTGGGCACTTCATTTCCCGGTTTCCCGGTTTCTAGGAAAACCGGAAATTGGCAAACCCTAGTCTGAAATGTGTAATTCCATGCTCGTGAAACCATTTTGTTATTTCACAGTCAGTACATTTCTTGCTTTCTTTAGAGAAGATAATGCCTCTACCTGGTTTCTTGAAAAGTCCAATGGTGACTTGGGTATTGCCTATCTGATGGATGCATGTCAATTTCTCGTTTTGTTTGTTGTTCCTTGGTTGAAGGAAGAATGTTCCATTTGTGTGGCGCTTTATACGGTCTGCAGGTCAATCAAGTCATCCGAGGAAGTCCTTGTCCATTGAAATCTTCCTACTCCAGTCGCTAGCTTTTAGATCTCAGCCTGGTTTCCCTCTGAGGGACGTGCACCTTGTTTACCTGGTTGATGTAAGATCCGGTTTGGAAATTTGATTTTTGACATATTCATTGACATTCCCCTGTAAGGCAGGGAGACACCGTGCAAGCGCACTGTATCATGTTGGCCACTAAGGATAGAGGTCTTCGCCTTAGTGTTACCACCCACCGCCACGAGGAGGCCTGGGACTTGCGGGGGTGCAAAAATCAGAGAAAGATGCAACTGCAACTTAACATCCATATAGGGGGACTTCCATTGCAAGCAACATTGGAAGTGACGAGCTTCTTCCCAGTAAACAGGAAAACAGGATGACCGTATCCAGGTATAGGGCGAGGCAGGCGATTTGACATTTCTGGCTTCCATTTTACCTTTTTTCTTAATCGAAGTGACCTGATTTGCCAACAAAAAGATTCCTAATAGATTCTAATGAATATATCTGGCCATAAAACCAAGAAATTTTGACCAATTAATGACTAAATAAGGATGCTGACAAATCACCTCTGAGTAAATTATCCTCTTTTTCTGTAGACACCCTGCGATATAGACATTCAGAAAAACCAGTTCCTCTGATCATTGTCTGATCAAGAGACTTCTGACTTTCTCCGGGGCCTTTCAAAAGCCTCTGATAAAATTATGATTCCCAGCATATTGAAGTAGGTCATCAACAAGTTTCCACACCAGATTCTTGTTTTCAGCCATACGGCAATCATGGAGCACCGGCCAGCTCAAATTAAATATGAAAGTACATTTTTTAGAACGGCCTTCTTTTTTTTGTGGCCATGTTGTATTTCTAATTGGTCAAACTTGCATGCTTAGAAATACAGTGGGCCCTGTGTTATAAGCCCGCCCCTTCTGCGGTCATCAAGCAGTCTCTCGTGAGGGTGCGGTATTTCTCTCGTTGGGTGCAAAATGCACTAAAAATACTACTAAGTGTAGGAGGAAGGCGGTCACATTAGGCAAGTCGGTCTTACAATAGGGGTCTTACAATGCAGGTGCCACTGTATTCATTCTTGTGTTGTTTCTAAGTCATGTTAAAAACAGGGCAAAGAAACAAGACGAAAACGAATATTTCTATGCATAAATAAAAATTTGCTTTGAAACTTTATTTCAACTGAAGTTTAAAATCTGCCAAATTTAGTATATTTTGTCTGTATATATGCGATGTACTGTGTGCATTGAAAATGGGATGAAACATCGACTGACTTGCTATAAGGTGTATCAGTGTTGATTTTCAGCCATTAAACTTACAACTTTCAAGTTACTGCATATTTCAAAATTGAATAAATTGCAATCAACATATATTGTCCCATGTCTTCACTTATTTGCATAGAGATTGTTTATCAGCAACACACAGGGACAACACAACTTCCTGGTCTAAAAAATAAAAATCATGTTTTTTTTAGAAGATCACCATGTGACTTTTGGCTGTCTCACCATGAATCATACAATAATCCAGAAGCCAAAGAAAGTTAATCACATATTGTTCATTTGCCCTGGTATGTACAAATTACATTTTTGACACATAGATTAAATTTCAGACTGAGATACAACTCAAAACATCACAAGCATTTAGGCCTACACTATCAAAAATAAATAGGTCCAGCTGTTTTATAACTTGTAATGACTCGAGATTTTAGACATCACTCACATTCACCGACCATATGTGTTAAAACGCTGGTGCGAATACATTATTAATAATTGGGAAAAATGAACTAAAACAATTTAATCAATGTTGAAAATTTTGAAATTAAGATCATATTTTCGATGTAGCCTATAAAAATCTCAAAGAAAGCAATGTGGCAGAACTAACTGTCATTATGTGAAATGGTTAACCTAACCATTGTAAAGTCTGAGGGGGCACCCTCCCTTGATACTCGAAGGGGGAGGGGTGAGGGGGGCAGACAATCCCCCCCCCAAAAAAATACTTTGAGAAAAGGCCCAAATTCGGACAAGGAAGCTAGAAATCCAATAAATATTATTGGAAATCAAGTTTCCAAACGATTTCAGGGTTGTTCTTCAATCGGGATACGCTCTGGAAGGTGACTCGATATCCAAAATACCAGAAATACCATGCATATATGTGGAAAAAACATTACACAGAATGATTAAACATACTGAGACGGACCTACAGTAGCGTAAAAATTATTCAAATCGGTTGATAACTGCCCGAAAAAAATGTATTTGTGTCATTTTGACCAAAATTGACTGTCTCATTTGCAAATTAGGCAAATATCGCTTCAGATTTTTCAGTCCTGACCTAACAGTAAGTTTAAACCAATGTGAATATTCTTTCAACATGGTCTCAAGAGTTCATCGTTAGAATTACATGCAACGGCTATGATTAGTCTCTTCAGAATCCTGCATTGAATACTTAATGGTCACTTTCGACAAATATTGTCTTCTCCGAAATTGGGTCAGCTAAAACAGTGATAACATTAAATTAAGAGTATTTTTATTTTACATAAATACTCCTTCAATGGATTAGACAACGTTTTTTAAGTTTAGGTACACCCTAACATATATGAATGAAGCGATTCTACTCTTTCAGGGCGGAGAGGACAAAATTAATGTTTGACAAGAAAAGCAATTGTAGTTTTCTGCTTATCTTTGCCTTGAACAATATTGCTTGGTTAACTGGAAAGACACTAATGAGAAATGTTCAAGTAATATACTAAGTGCCATTAATGTGTCTGAACGAACAAGCAATGCATATATGTAGTATACGTCTCACAAATTTCTGCAGAACTGACAACTCTATAGTGCCAATAAGGGCTATTGTATTTGCCAACATTTATAGCTTTGATTACAATTTTAAAGAAAACAAAAAGGTATCCTTAGTCACCTAATTCTATGACGAAAATTGTGTTTCAAGGTCTTATTCATCCACAACTGCGAGAAGTACGCCACGGAGATTTTATATTATAAACATTGTCATTTCAAAATAAGTGTCCTCTCCTAATGAATTTATGTTGTGGTATTTGTTAAATTCAGAGGGTCATACCATGACTATCAGTACGAATAAACTGTTGAAATTTGGTGGAGTTGTTCTAATTTTTCTTGCAGACCAGTCAATCTGTGAAAATGTGGGATCAATAGCAGATAGGAGTTGCTATGTAGAAGATATATATAGTATTGTTATCGGAAAATTGGTTCCCAAAATGTTTGTTTTTCTTGGTATAGACAAAATGCTTGGTCAAAATTAAGCAAGTAAGATTATTTTTCATTGCCATATGTCTATCTACCAACTCAGCATAAGCCCATACAACGAGCAACGCTATAAACCAGTAATAGAGGGATGGTTGTTTTTGGTCCAATTTATCAATACCACAACACAAAATGTCAAATAAAAAAAATTCAGAATATTTGTAGCCCTAAAATTTTCAGAAATTCAAGGCAAGATATATTGCAATAGAAAAAAAGTCAGTTTGGTGAAAAAAAAGTCAATTGAGCTATCACAATGAAAAAATTTCTCATTTTAATGCATGTTTTAGAACTAAATCATGTTTTAGAAATAAAATGTTTTTTCTCGGTTTTGGTAAGATAATGAAAGTTTCAATCGGATAACAAGACAAAACATAACTTTTTAGGAGTATAGTACAGATCCCAGTTATTCAAACAATTCATGCTACAATATTCTACATGATTTTTTTATCAGATAGGACAATTTCCAGAATGTGGGAATTCAGAAATTTTATTAATCAAATGTCACATATATTTAATATTATATCAAACAATCAAAAAAAATGTCAACAAAATCTTTTTTTTTTTCTATTTCCAGAATTTCCAACAAAAATAAGGTGCTACTTCTACTCAGGCTACTCTGAACGAAATAAACAAATAATCGTCATGCTGGTAAATGAACCGCAACGTTTTGATAATAGAAACAAAAAACTGATCATGTAGTAGGTCTGTCAACTTGACCTTTCAAAAATATCACTCATTACAGTCATTATGCAAGTGTTTGAAGTTGATAAACAAAATAAAGAATGAATTTGGAGTGGTGGGGTTTTACAATATAGTTCTATTCATTAAATTGAATCCAGGTAAAAATTTAAAGATACCTGTTCGGTAAAAATTTGCAACATCAAATTTTGGAAAATATTAAAAACTATTTGGGTAAATCTTGCACACTAAAATTAAAGACTTTCAGAGAACATAACTGAACACTGCTGATATGAAAACAGTTGTGCTATAAGTGAAACTGAAGTGCACGTGAAGCAGTACACATTCCCATATACCTGAATCTCAAACAACTTGATAAACAGTAAATACTTTGTTGTACCATGCACAGTGTCAGAGCTTCTGATAAACCTGTGCACAATCCCCGAAGTCTCATTTGGCTGCTGTCATGCAGGGCTGTGAACACATGATCCTTCCTTGGGGAGATATTGCGCTTCTGTCTGTTTTATATTGTGTTGGATGGTTAACTTAATCTCTGTCCTGCGTGACTTGGTTGTCATTGGACCTCATGAAGAGTGGCAGCTTGTTTTGCCCTTTAGAGTTATCGTGATTCTTCTTTTTTGCTGTTGAACTACACAAATAGTGTAATGGATTATATAGGGAAAACATATCTAAAACAGATTGTATCAGATAGGAAAACATGTCTCAAACAATCATTGTTTGCATGCATTATATTCAGGAAGAAGTATTTGCCCCTCTTCTACATTTGTAACCATTTTCCACATTGGTCATTGTTCTAAAATTCTTAGGTATAATTTGTTTTAAAGTTTGAACTTATGATCATTATTTTTAGAAGTCAGTGACAGTTAGACCTTATATTTGACTAATCAAATAATATTATGTATAATATTTAATATTCTCAAAGCTCATCACAGAAGCTGAAACAAGACTTTTATCTTCAAAAATACTTTCCTGTATCAGTTAAAACCTGGGAAAACCATCCCTTGAGGTCTACAAAATGTGCCATAAATAGAGATCTAACATCATCAAATTGCCATACATGTAGACAACCCAGTGGTTGTAAAATTGTTGTACTTGACACACCAAGGCTCAAAGGGATAAACAAGGTTTGTTGTTGGTTAGAATTGTGAGTCCCAGGGGTCTGGGGCCAGGCCCAAGATGCGGCTGTCTTGTGTCAATCGAGGCCGCTATTCAAGAAAAAGGAAGCATCTTAACACAAACTTAACAATTCAAATATGACTTCCACCACCTAGTTTAACCTTCCCTTGTGATGTGCTCAATGAGAGCCCGATAATCTAAAATAGCACACAGATGTTCTATAGAACGGATCCCTAACGCAAAAAAAAAACAGTAGCCTCATGTGAAATTCTTCTAATTTAAATAGCACCAAACAGGCTTCTCGATCGACATCAGAATTGACTCTTATTTTGTTTGTATGATGTGTCTTTTTCCTTTGTTCTTTGATGAAAAGTATATATATATATGACAACATACCTTCATTATCTATTATGTGGGCCTGAACTCATTTTACTGTTACCGGCCAACAATTTTGAATACTTGAAAATAAAACAGAGTGTCTGACTCTCGCCGACTCTCCCCTAAAACGCAGTATTTGAGGTATGTAGGATATTGAATGATGTTGCGAGGTAACATAAAGACAATTCCCTTGTTACTGTGTTGAGACTTATACTGAGAGAACATAATTAACTGTGACAAGCCTCAATGTAACATCCACGCCATGTCATTAACCTTTCAACACTTCAACACTAACTCGATGATATATGGCCAACAGGCTGATCATTTGGTGTCATGTGGCTATTGACATGCGGGCTGTGTGTACATCATCCATTCTTCGCGGTAACATTGCTTGTATGTTTGCTTTATATCGCCCTCTGGAGGTTTAGCTTCTTTCTTATCCTATGTGTACTCATAATAAACTGAACAGCAAAAGAAAGTTGTCAAAACTTTGGTGGAGTACTGTGGCCTATCAAACTGTAGAAAAAAACAAAAAATGCATTTGTATGATTCAGTAATCTTTAATGAACAATTGCAACACATCAAAGATCTGCTTTCTGTAGAATTAAAGCAGAAACAAACAAAATCAGATGATGAGGTGGAGAATTGAAAATCACAAAAAACTTGAGCATCAAAAAGACAACAATAAAGGACAATAACAGAGCACAAAATGACAAAAGTCAGTGAAATTCAGTCCTCAATAACGAGTGTGACCTCCCTTTGCCCGGACACTAGCCTGGCACCTCCTGCGCATATTCTGTTTTTCATTTCAGAACTGAAACTTCATTCTGAAAATTTCCCACAGGGGGTGCTGTAGTCTGGGATTCCAATAGTTTGATCAATTGATGCACTATGATGCACTATTATTTCTGTCTGGTAAAAATATTATCAGCCAATAAATAGGGACAGAAAACAAGTGTTACTTTCCTGGAAGTAACAATGTGATACTTCCAATGCTGTTTTAACCCTAAACATTTTATAAATCAAATTGAGAGATGAGAACAGAGCAATAGATTAACTTCAAAAAAGATAAATGACTAAATAAATGATGCAATGACAGTAACAATAACCTAAAATATAAGGGAATCATCAACTTCTACAATGACAGTCTCAAGTATACTGTATTCGCACCATTGATAGCAATAAACGCAGTGTTTTTGTTTTCAAGTAAATCGATTGCTCTTATAAGGTTTCTGTCATCATTGCACAGTTGGATTTATAAAATGTTGATGGTTAAAACAGCATAACAATTCCCACTTTAATACTTCCAGAAAAGTTACACTTGCATTCTGCCTATTGCCAAAATTTATGGAACCATTGGTGTCCCAGACCACAGCACCCCCTGTGGGAAATTTTCAGAATGACATTTTAGTTCTTAAATGAAAAACTTTACCTTGAACTATTGACCTGGAACTTCCTTACTGGAATGCCTGTTTAGTCCATCTCTGGACTCAATAATCTGGAACATACCATGCTTTGATGCATTTTGTTTTTTTATCTTAAAATTGCATACCAATCATGTTAATGTGATTTTAAGAATATGGCCTTCATCGCCGCAAAATATTGTTTTAAACAGTGAATTTTGCCTCGAAAATAATTGTAGTAATTCTTGGACAGCATAGTTGTATTGTCTGAAAATTTCATTTAAAAAGCTCAATTCTAAGGGCTTCAACGATAATGATTTTGTCTGCTACATTTTCAAATCTGCAAAACTCAAGTTTTCAAGTTGTCCTGTAAAATTCAAAAATAGAGTTGATGTGCAAATTTTTTGCTTTTTATGATCTGATTGGGCATTGTTTAAAATAGCACCATTATTTTTGGTATAACTTGTCGGTAATGCCTTTTTTTTTTGCAAAAACTGAAATGGGATAAACAAGTCTAAAGGTATACAGGAAATGGTCATAGCTGAATGATTTTTGGCAATAAGACGCCAGTTGATCATAGGAACAACACCATATAATTTGTTTTGTAAAAAAAATTTTTTTTGCAAAATTTTGAGCCAAAATCAAGTGACAACTTTCTTTTGCTGTTGAGTTTAGGTTGGAAAATTATTATCCGCTGCTAAGCTGCATACAGTGTTTGTACATGACAGAAATTACACACTGTGTAAAAGTTCGAGACAGTGCTGCTTCGTACTGCCTTCACTTCCAATGTTCCCCTTTCAGTATGTTTTCCAGGACACTATTCTGAAATGCGTAAGACCTTAAAATATAATATCAGAGCCCCCACATTTCCATATAAATGAGTAAAAACTGACATATTTTCACTGTATTTGTCCAAGTGCTGTCATAATGCTCCATGGCTCCATGCTCCTAATTCTACCACCCTCCTTTTGGTACACTGGTGCCCGCTCTTGGCCCTTCATATACCAGTGCACCTTGGAGCTGTACCTGGCGGGGGGCGCCTTCAAAAAAATGTAATTTTTGGTGAATATCAGGGGGGGCACTATCAAAAAAATTAATAAAACTTAATAAAAATGTATTTCAAAAAGGCAGATAAAAACACAGTATAGAGTACAAAGTAATGGAAAACATACCATTGTGATTAAAGGAGGAGAGGAGAGCTGCGCTCAGCTGCAGCGGATTGCACACCTCTGACAGTTTGTATGGGGGACCATCTAGTTTATTTTGTATTGCTGTGACAGGGCTCTTTTCCTAGCATTACAAGTATCATTGTAATTTTAACTAGGCCTACATGTATTTCATTGGCTCTTCTGTTTATTCAGCAAACTTTTATTACATATTTATCTTCAGCTCATTTTGTTTTTAGTAAATTTAGTCAACTATAGTAAAGACTAGCAGGGTACCCGTCTAAAGACGGGTAGAGGATGAAATGACATGTATCGCTTATTGAAGCAATCAGGAGCAGTGTTTATATATGCAACATTATGTCTTTAATACTTGTGCATTGTGAATGTAAACAAAATTGGTACTTCTGAACCCCCCAACCCCCTTTATGTGGACCTGGGCCTATTTTGGACAGCAGTTTCAATTGTGCTTTTCCTCATAGCGTTGTAGTCCTTGTGTCATGATTAACATATTTAGTGTATAAATGCACAATGCAAAGGCCCAATAATCCATCCATCTGCTCGCCATTCCTGTTGTCCTCCCATAGTCTTATATATGTTGTTCAGCTTTGTAATCATGTTTTTTTTTTGTGGTCTTCAAAGTAATGCAGGGCAGTAGCCTGCAGGGGGGCAGGGGGGGCAGCTGGCCCCTCCCTGGAATTTGACTGAAATTTTGTTGAACATATAAAAAGTTCAAATTCTCTGTGGTTTTCCGCGGTTCGCATGCCTAGCCTCTGGACCAGTCACTGGCTCCCCTAGGATTTAGGCCAGGCTAGGCATTCCCTCCCTTATTCCTGAATTCCTAGTGGGAATATGGCCACATGATCTGTGCAATAATTGTTTATGGTGAATTTAAAAAGGAATTGTACTCAAGAAAAGCCCACCCCCTCCCCCCCCCCATTCATCTGACATAGACCTGTAGTTTTGATTGTACCATGCGTTATTTGGGTGTATTTCTCCTGGGTCAAATGAGCCTTGCACACTGTAGTGTATATAAATGCAGGCTCAATCATCCATCTATGTTCTGTCCATCCCTGTTGTCCCCCTTGTATTATATTGTATTTTGTTAATTAAAGTTTCAACTTCTATATATATTTTGTTTTGTAAATCAAAGTTTTTTTTGTTATGAACGTCTATAACACTGCCTTTGGCTGGCTGCTGCTGCTGTTGCTGCTGCTATGATGCAGACCGGTGAGGTTGAGTGGCCAATGCTAAAAGATAGGAAACTTTGACTTCCTGATAAAGCGAAATTGTGGCATTGACAATAGTTTTGAGACTTTTAAAACACAGAGTAGGCATACAGGCAAGGTGAGACAAAAGATTGTGCATGAGAGACCAGGCATAGCTGAGATCCTGCGTGACAAAGGATTGGATGGAAGCAATTTTAGTAACGGATGTAGATAGAGACAATGTGAATATTTATGAATTTTTCTTTGAACTTATTAATTAGTTACACATTTCTATTTTTTTGTCAACTTTGATGTTGTTTGTGATAGTTATAATATAAAATTAATGTGAATTTATTATAATCTTTTAAAGTAATTAATGTAAAGCATTGGCATTAGGACCTGGTTTAAACATATTTTTTTTTAGGTATGACAGGGATAGGACAAGACCATGTTGATGTTATTATGATCTGGAACGTCGAAAAAAATGGTAAGTTTTTGAGAATGCACTAAGTTTTGAATTCTTTTCAATTTATTTGGGAATTTAAGAACATCTTTTTGACTCTATTTGTCTTGTTTATTTATTATTTAGTTGTCAATTTCATGAAATTTTTACATTTTACTTTCACATTTAACCTTATTAATTTGTTTTACGTAAAGTCATTATCTTTTATATTAACTTTTAATTTTTGTTAGCTTCCTACAATCAGAGGCATGGAAATGATTATTACCGATGTTGGATAGACATGTTGATTTAAATTTCAAAAATGTGCCATTAGAGGTTGTTATTGACAAGATCGAAAATTATAAAGCTATGTTGGAAGATATTTAAGGTATTTAAATTAATTACTAATCTAAACTGTGACTAAACCATTACCTACACTATTTATAGCACTACAGGCACTTCCATGTCAACACAGAACAATTTTTTCAACCCACCTGGAAAGTGCATGTTGAGGGCTAGAGACATCTAATTAAACATCAAGGAAGTTTCAAGGTTTAAATTTGTATGGCTTTGGTCCACCATGATTACATACACAGTTCTTTCTGGTTTTCGGAGTGTCCTAGGGCTTCGGAGATGGGTGGCAAGTGCAACTCTGACTCCTTTGACTCCCTGAAAAACGACTCCAACTCTGACTCTGACTCCTTGGGTCTCCTGAATTATGACTCCAACTCCGACTCTGACTCCCATCTCTTATCGGCATTTTGGACAGAACTATCACATGGTTAACAGAAAGAAAATGACTCCACAATGTTTCTATATCCTTTTGTTTATGTCTACATGGAAATTTAAGGTAATTAAATTATGAATACATAGGGCTTTGATTTCAATTTTATTTTTTCGATGCTCAGAATTATTTTTAGGAGTCAGGTTTGTTGTTTGTTGGTTTGTGTTTTATGCCTCTGCAGCACCTTAGTGGGCTATATCGAGGCAGGTGGTCGCCGTATGATGATGAGATGAGAAGACTCCCAGCTGACAATGCACGTGAAGTTCACGTGATAAACACGGGGGGAAACTGGTGAACATGACATAACTGAGAGTTATCACGTGTTTGTGTTCACGTGAGAAAAACTCCCACATTTTCACGGGATAACCACGTGATGAATGTCACCAGATTAACGCTAGACCATCTTCATGACATAACTGAGAGTTATCACGTGGTTTTCTTCCTGTGAAAAAACTCCCCAGCATTTTCACAGGATAACCACGTGATGAACTTCACCAGATTATCACTTCACTATCTTCATGACATAACTGACAGTTATCACATGTTTTTCTTCACGTGGTTAACTGGTGAAGACGGCCGCCCAGAAATATAGATGGAGCCACCTGTACTAGAAACACAGCTGTTTACCGAGTTCCGCACTAAGTTTACTTTAACTGAGTTTAAACGAATTAAACAAATGATTATGATTTCTAAATCTGAATTAATGCACAGTATATGGCGGATTGAAACTTCAGTATTAGCTCAAAAAGGAGCACATATTGGATATTATTACAAAAGACTAGTTATCCGAAATGTGAATCATGTACGACTACAATCCTTGATTCTGGTAACCCATTAAGAAGACTGAAAAGAGACTCACTGCATCACACTGGTTGTGATAAATTTTCAGCAAGTTCTTGTGGCTTTACTTCAGTCCCAACGCTATTGAAAGCCCAAGATATATATTGAAACAGTCCAAGTTGACTGGCTTCATGAAGAGCCAAGTTAACGAGTTGGAGATTTTGCCTCTTCTCAAATAATTTTAACTGGTGAAGATTGCCCCCCAGAAAATCACGTGGTTAACTGGTGAAGATATTCACCAGAAAATCATGTGGTTAACTGGTGAAGATTGGCCCCAGAAAATCATGTGGTTAACTGTTGAAGATTGCCCCCCAGAAAATCACGTGGTTAACTGGTGAAGATATTCACCAGAAAATCACGTGGTTAACTGGTGATGATTGCCCCCAGAAAATCACGTGGTTAACTGGTGACAAAATCACGTGGTTAGCATTTGCAATAACCTATCAGTTTTCCACGTGATAACTGAGGGGCAATTTCACGTGATAACTCTCAGTTAACAACCAGTTTTGTCAGCTGGGCTGTGAGTCTGGCACATACCCTATTAATTCAGGGATGCCCAGGGTCTTTCAGCTGCCCAAGCATAGAATACTGGATACAACCCTCCTCCATTTAATGTCCCATGGGCTCGGACTAAAGTGAGTTCCGGGTAGGTCTGGAAACTCAGGTCTGGTCCAGTCAATACCTTGCTATGGTGGATTATAAACTTCGTTAATACGGGGCCTATGGATCCGAACAGAGTGGTTCTGGTGTCGTTTTGAAGCTCTTGGGGAGACCTAACTGATTAATTTGTTGGTTATTTATACCCTGTCGTTATCTTAACTGTATTCCGACTTTTTCCCCTATTAAAAAAAAAAGCAATGAACACTGAAGAACTGAAGAACATAATATATGATGAAGTCCGCAGATTGATAGTGATAGACTGATAGATAGAGATTTGAGCCATATCCCTCCGGCTAATATTGCAGTTAAATCTTGGCTGACATCATCAGTCCTGGCTTAGCTAAAAACGCCTTCTCTGAGCATCCCACTCACCCCAACTTTCCACCTATCCTTCTTTTTCTGGCCTGTCTTTCGATGAGGAGCATATAACCTTCTGACTCCTCTTTTATTTCAAATTTCTACTCCATCTCAAAATCGCCACCAGGAGTGCATGGATCTCTCAAACCACACATGAAATGCTCTCTCAAATGTCTTCTCCTGCTTTTAAAGAGCCAGTGACAGAGAAAATTGAGGATTTTTGCCAAAATCATGGCTGTGCAATCTCACCGATTTTGATGAAATTTGGCAAATGTCAAGTACTTGGGTCAAAAACAACATTCACAAAATTTTTGGTCATTTGGTCCAGGGGTGGCCATGGTAGGCCACCTCCATTATTAAGGCCATAATTTCGCTTTTAGAGAGAAAGGAAATGTTAAAAAATGGCAATTTCAAAATCACTGTGTAGTCAACCTGAGGTGATGCAATGATATAATTTCATTTCAGATATTGAGAAAAATGGATTTCCTTTCAAATGGAATTTAATTTTTGGTTCCTAAACTGGCCACCAGGGTGAGGGTGATACAAGGAACTTGCTCTATTTCAAAGGCGAAAAAGGATGTAAAAAGTGGTCATTTTCAGATCCAAATTGCCAATCTGAGGGTCTACCCCCAGATGTGTCAATGAAATGGATATACCCATATACACTTCATCTTTCAATATCAATCATAAAATTTGGTATACTTTTGACACCATAAGCATGGGAAGCATGGGAAATTTACCTATTTTACCGAAAAACAAATTTTTGTGAAAATAGCCATTTATAGATCTCAATGGCCAATCTGAAATTTGGCCCAAGGCTATGCTAATGAATTAGAATTACCAAATAACACATCATCTTCCAAAATCAATCATAGTATTGGGTTTATATGGTCTGTTGTAGGCATGAGAAGTACAGGAAATTTACCAATTTGAACAAAATCGCAATTTTAATGAAAAAGGCCATTTTCATATAAAAATTGCCAATCTGACAGTCAGCCCCCAGCTATGCCAGTGACATGGAAATACCAATTTGTATTTCATCTTCCAAAACCAATCATAAAATTTGGTTTATATGACCTGCAATAACCATTGGAAACATATGAAGTTAACCTATTTAACTAAAACGAAATTTCGGTGAAATTTCTGTGAAAATGGCTGTTTTCATATCCCTGCTGCCAATCTGACAGTTGGCCCCCAGCTATGCCAATGACATAGAATTACCAATTCACACTTCATCTTCCAATATCAATTATACAATTTGGTTTTCATGGCATACTATAAGCATGGAAAACATATGAAGTTAACCTCTGTGACCAAAAATGACAATTCCGTGCAAACTGTCGTTTTCAGATTCAGAATGCTAATTAGAACGTTTGAACCTGGTTATAAAGTCTGGAAATGTCACAGTGTTACCAGTTGTTGGTAATTAAAACTTCATTTTTCAATATAAAATTTATTTTATAGCTTTTATGTTCTTAAGGCATGAATAGCATACAAAATTGACCTATTTGACACAAAACATATTTCTTTATGAAAGTGTGAATGTTCTCATTCCTTGTCTGGTTCTCGACTGCTTTACTGGATATAATTCTGAAATTCAGTGGGCACATATAAACAAGAAAAGTACCCTTAAAAAAGGGTACCGCATCGATCTTATCATGAACCTGAGGGTATGCGGCGGGTAATAAAAGGTTTTAATGTCTTAAAGTAGGCATTTCTATGAAATAAATGCCCTTAGAAAAACTCCAAACCCCTCCCCTTGTTTCATGAAAATATTTCACAGCCAAATATGTGCAAAAAAAAAAACAGCATAATGCGCCAAAGAGGTTTTTGCGAAGTTAATATTGCAAATAGAGCAAAATGAATATGTCGAATTTGGAGGAGTTTAATTGATATATACAGGTTTTTAAATTTTGAAAATCGGATGCCTATTAAGGTTTTTAGGCCAAGTTTCGCATTGAAAATGGTGTACACAATCTTTGGTGACATTTTACACGCAAAAATTTCGCCAGAGAAATTCCTTATCTTGTAGAATCGATGAACTGTTAAGAATACTTATATATAAGTTTTTTTATAGGTTAAGACAGCGATAAAAAAAAAAATCTAAATAATGCTTGTAAATATTTTACATATCCAAAGAAATTGTTCTTGAAATAGGATAGTCTGTATGAGTTAATCATGACCATCGCATCTTCTTCAAATAACTCCAAAGGCGGGTTAATGAGGCAGAATTTTTACTCTGGGACACAAAAAAAATCTCCACATAGATGACCTATAAATAAAAAATCTATGATGGATTTTCTTCATTGGGCAGGAATAAACCAATATATATGCAATAGCAACAACAACATTGAATAAACTAGAATTAGTGTGGAGATTGAATGGATCGCTCAATTCTGGCACAGGGACGGAATGATCTCCTATTTTACTGTTGAAAATTGAAATATATATATATACACAAGTAAAATATGTGTATTGAGAATTTGAGTTTAATAGAGGCAGCAGTGAAAGTGTAATTTATGCATTTCAGTCTGTCACGTTTCAGCATGGACAGCCGTCATACAAGATCAGACAAAAACTGCACCAAACCATCACAAAGATGGGATCTATAGACAACCACCCAACTTCTATCCACCCGACTCCTATCCACCAGACTCCTACCCACCCGACTCATGTCCACCCGACTCCTGTCCACCTGACTCCTGTCCACCGACTACTGGCCGGCCTACTCCTATCCACCCGACTCCTATCCACCTGACTCTAACCAGACTCCTAACCACCCGACTCCTAACCATCCTACTCCTATCTACCCGACTCCTGGCCATCCGACTCCTATCAACTCTACACTCCTGTCCACCAGACTCCTGTCCACCCGACTCCTGTCCAAACGACTGTCCATCCGACTCCTATCCATCCTACTCCTGTCCATCCGACTCCTGTCCATCCGACTCCTATCCACCTAACTCCTATCCAACAGACTCCTGTCCATCCGACTCCTATCCACCTAACTCCTATCCAACAGACTCCTACCCACCCGACTCATCTCCACCCGACTCCTGTCCACCCAACTCCTGTCCAAACGACTGTCCACTCGACTCCTGTCCACCCGACTCCTGCTCACCCGACTCCTGTCCAAAATCTTGTCTTAGAGATGTCCTCCCTCTTTACTGTAACAACCTGTATGTTTCAGGAAGAAATAAATGTCTTGAGTCTTGAGTCTGTCCACCCGACTCCTGTCCGCCGACTCCTGCCCAGCTGACTCCTATCCACCCGACTCCTATCCACCCGACTCTAACCAGACTCCTACCCATCCGACTCCTAACCACCCTACTCCTATCCATCCGACCCCTGGCCACCCGACTCCTATCCACCCAACACTCCTGGCCACCCAACTCTTGTCCACCCGACTCCTGTCCAAACGACTCCTGTCCAAATGACTGTCCATCCGACTCCTGTCCATCCTACTCCTGTCTATCTGACTCTGTCCACCGACTCCTGGCCAGCCGACTCCTATCCACCCACTCCTAACAACCAGACTCCTAATCACCTGACTCCTATCCACCCGATTCCTGTCAAACGACTCCTGTCCACGCGACTCCTGGCCACTTGACTCCTATCCACCCGACTCCTATCTACCCAACTCCTATCCACCCAACACTCCTTTCCAAGCAACTCCTGTCCAAACGACTCCTGTCCACCCGACTCCTTGCCACCAACTCCTATCCACCTGACTTATATCCACATCCACCCGACTCCTATCCAACCGATTCCTAACCGCACGACTCCTAACCACCCGACTCCTAACCACCCGACTCCCTCCACCCGACTTCTAGCCACCGACTCCTCTCCACCCAACCACTGCCAGGCAAGCTGAGGCATAGACATGATAGATGACAGATTCTGAAGTGCAATCCACCACACAATTTGTCTATGCACCACGCACAACGAGGTTCGGACATGTTCAAAACATATATCGCTGGTAGATCTAACGATGTACTGGCGATCAATAAGGATTAAGGAGCACTGAAATGATTTTCTAGCAGTGAATAAAAATGTTGTGATTTGTAATTGGAGCTGGCTGCAAAGTTACATGATGGCACTTTAGGCATTTGCATGTGGACGAAATGTCGTTAGAATGCAATATTTGGGCAATATTTTCGCAATGTTGTGAAGCAACGTAAAAGATAAGGCACAAGCATGTGAGTTACCTTAATGATTGGCATATTTTATGCAAATTGATTTTTGAAATATCCTATTCAGGTTCTCGGAATTAACCCAAATGATATTTCAAGGAAAATAATGTTGGGGAAGTGCAGAAAAACCATTCTGCAGAATCTGCACAAGGTTTAGAAAGCAAAATAAAGAATTTTTGCTCCTATTCTTTTACATCATTTTACGTCAATCATGCTTGGATGAAGATTGATAGTGATCTACAACATAAGACAAGACACCATAATATTCAAATATTTGTTAATAAGCAAGCTTAGTATTTCTTGTTGGATCATTATCTACTAATCATTCAACTGCTTGAACTTTCCCAGTCAAATTTGCAAAACACCAAATATTTAGTAAATCAGGCAAAACAGCTGTCAGACTGCATTAAGTGTGCTATGAAATTATACTTGTAGGAGACAAATTAATTGCAAAAAAAAATTGCCCTGGCCAATTTACCTCAATTGCTCAGTTGTTTGTTGTTTGTTTGCATCTTATGCCTCTGCAGCACCTTAGTGGGCTATGTCGAGGCAGGCGATCGCCGTATGATGATGAGATGAGAAGACTGTGAGTCTGGCACATACCCTAGTAATTCAGGGATGCCCAGGCTCTTTCAGTTGCCCCAGCATAGAACACTGGATACAACCCGCCTCCATTTAATGTCCCATGGGCTCAGACTAAAGTGAGTTCCCGGGGTGAGATTTGAACCCGCGCCCTCAAAGCTAGTTGACAAGCGCACTTACCAATTAGGCCACGGGGGAACTCTCCTCAATTGCTCAGACCTTCCACTTTAATTTGATAAATTCTAATGAAGTCATGATAGCTTCCAAGAGGTGGAGAAATTGTAGATGGCTTACTTAAACGAGTAGGCAATTAAATAACTTTCCCAGGAGCCTTTCAAATGTTCCATGAACCTCCTGGATTTTTGAGCTGTGTCTGAAGGTCATGTAATTACATTATTTGGTATGCATGATCAAAATCTTCAAACGATCATTTTGCAGGTCATAGTAAGACAAATTCCTCCCCAAAATCCACAAGATTAATGGACATAAAAGTTGATAAAATTATTTGAAACAATGCCAAATTGCACTACTTTCAGACGTTTTTGTTTTGATAATATCACTGCATGTAATTAATTTGCTCTATACGGAAAACCAATGCAAAGACTGAAAAATTGGTAAATGTGTTGCAAATATTTGTCAGAATTCACCTCCACTTGTGCAGCCGAGCATTGATAATATTTGCCACATTCAGAAGAAATTTGCCAAACACTAGCCCTCATTCCCAATCATTCAGAAAAAAGGTTGTCCACTGTGCAGTTAAAAAACCAAATTCACAAATTAGTTCAACAACAGATGGCCAAAAATCCCATTAGTTAATTTCAACAACATTTTTGATATTCCATAATTTGTAGTGTGAAATATTAGCGGCTCATTGGCTAGGGTGAGGTTGATTCAAGTTATATCCTGTATTTTTGCACTTGCCCGGCATAATAATGAAGTTCAGATGGGACCACAGTAAGAAGGATTGCCAAACTCTTGGCAATCAAATTCTGGTCTCAGAGGTTAGTAACCTGAGTGCAACCACTGATTACCACCAAATAGCCTATGAAAAAAATTGAAATATTGGTCACAATACACTGTCATCTGAGATTTGCTAAAGCGTGAAAAACAAACTTTCTGACTTTAAGAACTCCAGAGTAAAGGAATTACATTCAAAATATAACTGAAAAATCTCTGATTGACAGTTTCATGTAACTTGCAGGCATAATTTCAACCATATTGGCAGTCATACGGAATAAATTCTTCTGAAAGTATCAAAAATGAGATCTCTGACCCTAAAAACCCTAGAATAGAGGTACTGGATGAAAAAATGAACGAAAACTGACAATTTCATTCATGTGGCAGCCATCTTTGCGGTAAAATTGGCTGCCATCTTGATTTACTTGACGTAACAGAATCAAAAATGTGTCTTCTGGGCATTTAAGCCCTAGATTAGAGATACCACACAAAAGTAAATAGAGGAAACCTAAAAAAATTGTCAATTTTAAAGTAAATTGAGGAAACCTAAACAAAAATTGTCAATTTTATGTCAATGGCAGCCATTTTGGCCACCATTTTGGCAGCCATCTTAGATTTATAAATGTGAAAGTGTCAAAAATGAAGTATATGACCTTGAAAACCGTGGATTAGAGGTATCACATCTGAAAATTGGATGAATATTCTACAAATTACGAATAAATGAAAAGTTGAAATTCCATTTGGAGGCCATTTTGGAATCTTTACCAGTGAAATTCCAAAAGAAGTATACCAAATTTTATTGACTGAATTGACAGTTGACATGTTTTTCTTCACTACCCTTTTATTCACATTGTCAAGTTGAGACCCTCAGATTGGCAATCGTCCATCAAATATGACCTTTTTTCCATAAATCAGTATTTTTGAAAAAATGGGCAAAAAGGCTTTTGTATTCGAGTTACACTACATCCTATAAGACTAGGACAACAAATATCATATGTGGCCTTGAAAACCATGTGTATGCCCTCTCTGATGCTATGTTTCTTTAAGCTGTAACATGTGCCGTTCAGAAGATATTGTCCATTGAAATTCAGCAAAATGTGAAATTTCCAAATTCTCTCCGGGAGCAATTTTGCATATTTTGCTTAATATCTATGGCATGTCCTATCACAACAACCAAATGAATTTTTTTCGAATGCTTCAAGATTTTTCTTAGTGAGACCATATTCATTCACATTGAAAAGTTTCAAGTGATTCGGCCGACCCCCACAGCAAGCCAAATCCTCGATTTTCTCTGTCACTGGCTCTTAATACTGCAGTTACAGGAGTAATACTTTCTGAACCTCTAAACTGCTATCAAAGGCTAATTATTTCACTATCTTTGCCATTTTTAATGCAACTTCACTTTTAACCCATTTCATACCAAACTAATACTGCCATATATTCATGAAGTTGCACTGCAGCACACCTGGTGGTCCACTCCAAAATTACATTTCTTTCAGCTGGATCACAAAAATGCTAACCCTTCTTCTTTGTTGCTTTGTCTCATTTCCTTATTCACTTGCTTTTTTCCCATTGTAACCTGCCTTTAAAATTGTTTAATAATGGGTAAATTCTAGTCTAACATATTCTGACAGATTAATTTACCTTGTACCCTTGCTAAGTGTGATATATACACTACCCTCCAAAAGTTTGAATAGTCCTGACAGAAAAGCTAGGCGACATTTCTTTCAAAAATATTTCACTGACTACACAATTTTTATTGAATACCTACACAATATTGAAGCTCACATTAAGGCTATTTGTTGTCTTTTTTTTCATCACTTTAAGTCATTTTGGTATCTAAATAATTTTCTCAATATGCCAATTTATGCTTTTCTATGAAAAGCTGTAAAAACACTTTAATCTGCCAGCTTCATGAATTTTTATAATTTTTCACACGTTTCCACCTGTTCATATGATTTTAACTATTTTTTCAGACAAAAAAATAGCCATTTGAAAATTAAACACAAATACAAATTTTTACATTTTTTGGGTCAAAACAATGGTGAAACGGCTCAGCTAAAATAATTTCCTCTTGAGAGAAGATAACTATATCTATGATAATACTTCATGTTGGCCCGAAATATCGAAAATCAGTATTTTTGAGTGGTCAAAGTCTACTTTTTAAATAGTCTTTCTGTGGTTTGAAACTAAGGTTAAGAACTTATTACAACTTTGGAAACACTTAAAAATTATTATCTTTCAAAATGCTAGAAGATAATTGGGCTAATACAAATTTTGATAAAAAACGGAAAATATGGATATCGAGACAGTTATTTAAATTTGTACCAAAATGACCTAAAATGACAAAACTAAGACAACTTTAGTCAACTTATGTCCTTAATGTGAGTTGTGACATTGTTTGATGGCCTAGGTATAAGATTAAAATCGCATTCAAAATCAAGCATTTTAAAAAGAAACCCCACTTTTCCTGTTGTATTCAAACTTTTGGAGGATAGTGTATAAAGATAAAGTTCTTCAAAAACATAAACAATAATTTTTGATGCCACGAAAAACCCATGCTTTCTTTACAGCCGATCATAATCCTGGCATTCACATGTTCAGTCAGCCAGGCAGTGCTGTTCTAAACTTTAGCAATGGTCAATTGGTTTTAAATTTATAGCCTTTGTCCTGGGACAGCTATATATATAATAATAGTTCCAGTGGGCCTACTTGGAACCAGGGCTTCAGGGAGGGCTTGGACCTTTCCTTGATGAGAAATTATTTATTTATTTTTATTTATTTACTATTTATTGTGAGCAAGCAACATCTTCAAATGTTCCTTTTAAATAAAACGACAGCTTGTTAAGGAATACCCAACCAGAATTTTTTTTTTTTCAAGACTGCCCAGGAAATTTTTTATTTCTTAACTAGAACCTCTTGGGTGAATGATCCAATAAAACCGACAGCTGGTGCGACTTTGTCAATTGTATGGAGACCCCAAGCTATGCCATTCACCTCCAGAACTGGGCTTAGGGGGCTGCAGTTACCATATATCTATCTATATCTATCTATCTATTCTATCAAAAGGAGGACTGGGATGGAACTATTGGGATAGGGGAGAGTGGGGCACGTTTTTATTTTTTGGCTCTCAATCAAATACTTCTCTAAATATTTTAAAAATCTTTTTACTGACTGACTTCTAAACATCTACACTACCCTAATGCCAAACCAAGTTGACCTGCCTTCTTTAGTTTTGGAGAAAAATAAGTTAATTTTTTTTTCTGGTCCAACATGCGCACGGAATAAACCTCTAGGAAAGTAGAAGAAAGTGAGCAAACTGCAAACACCACATTTTATTCTCACAGATCACAACACACACTTTTTTGTCATTGCAGAATGATTATATCGGAATATTTACCCTGATAATTTTAAAAAGTCTTGTTTCAGCTAGAAGGGCTGGCAGATTAGCCAACATAATTGATTGTACCCTCATATTGTTCAGGAATGACCTACCCTGTCAGCGTGCCTCGGCGGTGTGGCGTCGGCCCGTCGTCGGTCCGATGTCAGCAGCATTGGACCGGCCTTGGGCCGACTTTGAAAACATTAAAATTTTGACAGCAACCAAACTTTGTTATTATGTTGCAAGTTGATTGAGAATAAGTAAGGTTGGCATATAATATAACGTTGTTTCAACATTGTTGCAACTTTTGACATTTATCATACTTTGCATTATAGATGTCGCCACTTGTCTTATACATGTATAAGAAATCACAAACCATTTCAATACTTCTCTTTCCTAATTAAACAATCCCTATAAAGGTGTACAGGGTGTATAGACAAATCTTACACTAAACTTTATGTTCAGATAACTTCAAAAGCAAAAGTCAGAGAATAATGCAACTTGGCATGGATTAAAAAGATGTTAACAGCTTTCATGTCCTCTAGTATGATGGATTTTGATCTCATAATGGGCATCAAAGTGACAAGTCATCAACTTTAGTCATGCCAAAATAATGCAGTACCCCCCCCCCAGCCGAGGTGACCCCCTCGGGCCTTGCAAAATATAGAATTTTCAATATACCTCCCCCTGAGGTGACCCCAAGCCTAGCAATATAATTAGCAAAAAAATACCTGACATTTCTTAGAATAAAAATGGGTTAAAAAAAACACTGAAATCTGCATGAAACATGGATGTCAAACAGGCTTTGTTGGACTAGTTCTGCACAGGGGCCTCAACATTTATAATGGAGCCCAGACTTTCCAGTAGCCTACACTTACATTTCTTCCTGCACTTGCATAAAACTGCAGAATTCTGCAGGAAACTGCAGGATTCTGAAATTCTGCAGAAAATTCTGCAGTTCTGCAGTTTCCTGCAGAATTAAGAAGTTTTTTTTTAAACTGCAGAATTCTGCAGCTTCGATCTGGCAGAATTCTGCAGTTAGCTGCAGAAGTGCATAAAACCTACCAAGCTGCACAACTCATACAGAATTACATATTTTCCCAAAGAAACTTTTCAGAAACACTGCAAGGACAGAGGACTACCAAAACCCCGACCCCCCAAACCACTTGGTAGCGGCAAGCCCAATGTCAAAGAGGTCTGAAGTTGACTCTGAACTGTACAGATGCAATACACTGGAGGAAGTAACAGAGGTTCAGAAATCATGCAGGGAGCTGCAGAACTGCAGAATTCTGCAGCTTCCTGCAGATTTTTTTGAAACTGCAGAATTCTGCAGTTTTTTTTTTGCAGAACTGCAGAATTCTGCAGTTTTTCTGCAGAAGTGCAAAATTCTGCAGTTTTTTTGCAGAACTGCAGAAAGAAATTATATACTCCTCAAGCACTTTAACAGCTGCTTGTAGATAGACTTAGTATCTATCTATCTATCTATCTATCTATCTATCTATCTATCTATCTATCTGTCTATCTATCTATCTATCTATCTATCTATCTATCTATCTATCTATCTATCTACATGTATATCCTCCCTTCCTCCCTTCCACCGCCAGCCTTTTTTCCTTCCTATTTTCCTTCGTTTTTACTTCCTTTTTTCCTTCCTTCATTCCTTCCTTCACGCCTTCCTTCCTTCATCCCTTCCTTCATTCTTTCTATTGAATCTGTAAACACTGGATCTGACTGCTGCTGTTGGTGCTGGTTTCACTGCAGCTGATCATTTGAAATTCCCGCCAAAAACGAACATTTTAGATTCGTAAATAAAAAGTGTAATGTCACAGAAGTTTACGAAAAGTTGATGGAAGCAAGATGAACTTGTTTTAAGACTGTATACTAAGTGTTAAAGTGATAGGTGAAATAGTGAGAATTCCTATATGGTCAGAAGCTTACCGAAAATTCTTCCTACAATACAGGCTGCAAGCAGCTGTAAAAAGCTTGCAAGATCGGCAGATGTCTCATTTTCAAACTTCAGACTTTCACCAAGGCTTGATAAAAAGCTGTGTGAAAATAATTTTTCCCGGTTATATTAAAGCAGGTCGTTAACAAGTTCTCCTAGCAGAGTTTTGTCATCCTCCAGACTTGTATTACGGAGCACTGGCTCAAAACATAAAATAGCATAGGGACTTGCTGAATTTCTACAGAACTGCATAATTCAAGTGGGGAATAAGGGAGCACCATTTAATCTTAAGACAGGGGGGGGGGGCTTGGAGTCTAAAAAAAATTCTTGCTGAGTTTTGGTGAAATAAATAAATTCTTTTTGGGCAGCATGAAATAAATCATTTCTGGAGGGGGCATTTCTAGATAAGGCGTTGCTTTGATTGAATGAATATTCAGGGACTTCGCGTTCTTAAAATTCTTGAAATAAATAATAATTATGATACAATGAAACAAATAATTTTCCGCTGTGGAAAACTCCGAGACCTTGCCCCCCTGATTATTGAATGGTCGCCCCCTTACTGCTGAACTAGGCCTACAGAGATTACTCTCATGATTGTGCCGAGTTGATGTATAACTTAGCTGATAGACATGTGACCCAACTTAAAATTTAAAAATCAGCTGGCTATAGGTGCTCAGTAATTCACTGATGAAAGCTGGTTGACCAAATTAGTGGCTGGCTGGGTTTGGCTGCAGCTGGCTGTGATTCAAATTATGAATTTTTTAGTTGTGTTTCATGATTATTAGGACATCACATTAGAGTTTCTGTTAGGTGGCCAAAATGTATGTCCTCAGGATTCAGTGAAGTCTTACAAAGTCGGTCCCCTTCAAATTATGTGGGTTTCACTTGCACTGATTTCTTTCTTTTTTTCAAAGTAAATGCAATGGCCACCAAATTTAAATGAGTTGCTGTGACACACTGACACCGCAGAAGCCTAAAGATCACCAGACTTTCCTATAAAAAAAATAAGCTCTTCAGAAGTGTGGCAATGTCAAACAAGCTGATCCATACTTTCAAAACTGTTTATTCTTAAAATTAAGTCCTGAAGCTTGACATGAATACTAAACTTTAATAAAAAGTGGGAATTGAGTGGACCACCTCCTCAAAATTTGGTATGATTGATTGGTATTGAGAAAGTTTACCCTTACAGAATGGAATCTCCATGGCACCATGTGAATTGCAATTGAATGACTTCAAAGTGTGAAGCCACCAAGATGTCCCAAGACAATCAGTGATGTCTTGATTGCAATTCTTGATTACTTCTGTGCTTGTCAAAAGTGTTTAAAGTCAATTGAAATTGACAAAATCGGTGGCTGCAATCAGTTATATCAAACTAGAGAAGGTTGGCTGGCTGTTTAACAAGATAGGTGGCGTGGCGGCTGACTGAAGCATAAATTGGTGGCTTGGCTGGCTATCAGCGGCAGCTCCCATGTCTACTTTAAGTCTGAGCAGCTGCTGGCAGAATCTCTAAAGAATTTGCTTCACAACAGCAGTGTTGCTGTATAACTTCAAAACTGCAAAAAGAAATAACTGACTTTTCACCCAGGTGCCCACCACTGATTTTTGGGAAAATGAGCTACACATGATAAGGGACAATTTAAAATACGCTTCAGTACTTCACAGCAGGGGCCCTAGATTTCCAGCAATACAATATATTATATAAACTTTTTTTTTTAATTTTCTTTTTTAACTGTAAAGGGCCTACAGATCGTTTTTTCCCCTGTAAATAAAGATCTATATTTAGGCCATCCAGTGGCGGATACAGGGGGGGGCCTAGGGGGCACGGGCCCCCCCTAGACCACTGATATTAACAATAGTATTTTGAAGAAAATACGCTGCGACACAGGCCCGCGAATGCCGAAAAACGCCCGGGCCCCCCCCTTGATGACCCTTTCTGGATCCGCCACTGCCATCATTTAATTGAGAACTGGGCTTATTAAACTATATCCATTTACCAGCAGAGTGTAATGCTTAGGCCTATGTGTCAAAATTTACAGATTTGGGCAGGGATGTGGATTGAATTTTCCCCAGTGATTAAAAAAAAAAGTTAAGATAGAAGAGAAATTCAAGTTAATTCACTGCAAGCAGGTGTCATTGCATGTAAATGTGTCTTTAAATATCTATTCATGAACGTTAGATCACTAGACATTAAAGTTTCATTGCTATCAAAAGTGCAATCAGATTTTACACCTGACAGATCTGTAAGACTTAAGTGCTTTTCTTCAATGGCAATTACGGTTAACTGATGAAACAAAGCTTCAGAACTACCAGAATTGCAATTTGTGTTACTGGATTGCTTCTGTAATCTATAATTGGCCAAATTGCACACTTCTGCATTGACAACACACTGTGAGACTGTAGCTGACTGTGCCAGACAGCCTGGCTGCATCATTCGGCGGGAAACAGTCGCCGCTTGAGGCGCTGTGCGCAACAAAACAAGTTTGGGCTGTGGTAGGCAGGTGGTTTTGTTTGTGTGTCATGACGGCGCTGAGATCCAAATGTTTTCACTCGCTTCGATCTTTTAAACTGCCCGAATGGATAGAAATAATGGACGTACTACATCGTAAGTAGGCTCATATCGTAGATTATTCCAATAGCAACGTTCGCCCCCAAGCTTTAATAGATTCATTCAGTGTGGCGATCGCCAGAGCGTGCTCAACTTTTTGGTGAGCAAACTTCTTAACAAAAGACTAGCATAGTACCCGTGACAGGGGAATAAGAAAAGATGATGGAGAAATTGTGATTGAAGAAAACATACATTTTGTGATGACATAAGAAACATAGCATGCAGGAGTGAGAGCTTGAGGTAAAACAGAGAAATGGAATAGGAAATATTGGAGAATATTGATGGTCGTGCAGAAATGACTAATAAGTTTCCTGAATATAATTCCTGCTATAATATGAACAGTTTGAGAAACCACAGGCACTTATGGTTGTTGTAAGACTTGAAATAATGTTAAATTGTAGTTGTGGGCAATCAGTAGTTTGTTTGGAGTAGCGTAAAACATCCATGAATTTATGGTATGATTAGAAGTTGAAAGGAGCCTATTAGTCCCCACAGTGAGCTTGAACAAACTTTGGGGTTAAAAAAATTGACCAAGAAAACGATTAGCGCAGTGATGTAGAGGAAGGTCAGACGAACATTTTGATGTATCAAACGAAAAAATCCGTTGGGAATTTTTTGAGATATTTGAGTTTTAGATTTTTTATTTGTCACACCCTATTCTTAGCATGTAATCTCCATGAAAAAGTGATCAAAACTGTCCATTTTTCCTGTTAGGTAATATCTAAGATAAAAGTCATTATTCAGAAGTAAAAATATGCAGTCATTGTCTCTGCAGAAAGTATGCACCACTTAATCCAGACTGACAGAGTGTGATAAACCTATAACAGCTAATATCTCCGGCTAAAGGCCTGAGAAAATGTTTGCAATACCAGGTTGTGTTAGTATCATAACTCTGGTAAATACTTTTAGCAAATTTGGTCTCATCATCTCATTGTAACAGGCTTTGTTGAGTTACTTGTGCATTTTATCACAAATTTTGCCACCGTATAACAAGCATTTCATAACAATGTAAAGGGATAGACAAAGTAGAATAAATTATCGGACAATGCATGCATAGAATGTTTGTAAGTATTTTCTTCACTATGAATTTGAATCCCCTGATGTTGCATGAAAAGTCTTTGCAACTGGACAAAAAGACAAAAATAAGATTAAAAGCTATAAATAAACAGTAATATTCATGCTTAATGTATTTTGACTACTTCAAATGGATGTTGGGTGTTTGATGTTGATGCAGGTTATCTGGCATCCAAAATCAACCAATCTTTAATTGTATAGAACAACAAAAATAGCATAAATTCAGTAAATTATGTGAAAATGTAGTTAATACAAACATGTACTACTATTGCACATTTATAAGAGTGCAATGTCAAAGTATTTTACCCCATACTTAACTAAATGCTTCCAAACATTCTATCTATATGTTTTCTGATGATTCCCTCAACATTGGCTACACTTTGCATGGTTGCAAAAGTACTGGTTTCACAGTGGTGAAATTTCTTAAAAAACACATAAAAACCTTTTAAAATAATACAAAATAGAGTTCAAAAGTGAGGTAGATTCTACTACAATTATTCACCAGAATGATGAAACTGAGGAAAAGCTGGCAAATAAACACATTTTATAAATTTTCTGAAAAAAGTTTACTGTTATAGGTTTATCACACTCTGTCAGTCTGAATGAAGTGGCATGTACTTGCTATTGTGGAGATGACTGCATATTTTTACTTCTGAATACTGACTTTTATCATAGACATTACCTAACAGGAAAAAAGGCAGTTTTTTTCATTTTTAGATGGATATTACATGCTAAGAATAGGGTGTGATAAATAAAAAATCTAAAACTCAAATATCTAAAAAAATTCCCAACAGATTGTTTCATTTGATACATCAAAATGTTCGTCTGACCTTCCTCTACATCATGGCACTAATCGTTTTCTTGGTCAATTTTTTTAACCCCAAAGTTTGTTCAAGCTCGCTGTGTCCCATTAGAAATGTGAAGTTAATACTTTTCACCATACAGTGGATATGATAGATACTGTGTATGTAATGAATAGCACTTAGCATATCTTCTTCATTTATATTTTGTAAACAGTCTGTGGAAGTGTGTGATTGAAAATGTGGGTTTTCATTATTAAAAATAGGTGAACATAAACTGTTGATGCTAAGGAATGAAATGTACATGATGTTGAAGAATTGTGAGATATGACATTGCTCAGTATTTTATTGTAGAGGGCAGAAGTATCTTAAAAATATGTTGAGGTCAATGACACACTAATAGTAGATGCCACAGAAAGATCCCCACACACTTGGTATAGCAGAGTGACTGACACTGTGCTGCCCTCTGGCATAGCAAACTTTGTGGGGTGGAATATTTCTGAGGCATTTGCATAGTTCAGTGAAGGAGGCTGTTGTTGGTGGAGGTGAAAGGTGTGAAATGAAGATAGATGTCAGGGGGAATTAGGAGGTTTTGGAGGATGGCACTCCTTATTTCAAGGGAAAATGTCAATTCCTGTCTATATGCCAAGTTTGGTGATGATTGAGACAGGAATGGAAGAGAAATAAGATAAGCAACAGAATTACAGAGATGTGCAATTATGTAATAGATGGGCTCGGCTGCTTGGCCGAAGGCTGCTGGTCTAGTTCCCGGGGTGAGATTTGAACCCACGCCCTCAAAGCCAGTTGACAAGCGCACTTACCAATTAGGCCACATGGGAACTTTTGAGGAGTCAGGAGTTACAAGATTAATTTTCAACTCCGACTCCCACCTGAAAGTCAAATTTAGACTCCGACTCAACCCAAAAACCACTGACTCCACGACTCCCATGCAACTCTGACTCCAAACCTGCGTTTTTCATAGCTGGCAGCTTTTTTTCCTGAATTAATTTTTTTTCGGAGACACACACCTTCTCCAAGCTCCCTGCTCCAAGCGATATACAGATTCACAAAATACTGTGTTAGTTGGTTTAAATTCTCAACTTTTTTGTCCAGAACATGAAACTAACAAAAAGTAATAGTCGGTGCCGTCAGATTCTTATGCCCAAGATTTAGGCTTAAAAATATTTCTGATATTCATGCAAACTTCTGGGTTGCTCATTGAGTGGGCCTTAAATTGGTAAGTTTGCTCAACATCCCAAGTCTAACCTATAACTCAGCTTATTGTGATTAAGTTGCTCATTGGTTGAGTGTATTGTAATGTTTTACATGGCGGAAGAACGTTAGCGTTCTTTTTGAGAACTTCGTTCTGTCACCATGATCCGTATTCATTTAACCTGCACCACTTCCTTCCTTCCCCATGTATCCCGGTTCCTCCTACTTTTCAGCTGCTCAAACTGAAAATGCTTGCTCACTAAATAACAAGTGAAGGAAATAAGTTTGCTCAGCTTTAGGTCGTGGACACAAAAATACAAATTTTACGACAATGCTTTTTAAGCAACGGAAATGTGTCATATCCTTCCCAACACATTAATATTGTTTTATCTCAGAATGTTCCCAAGGCCTTCTTTTCTTTTGTATTCCTAGTTGCTCTAAGGCTGTGTTATAAATAATGTGTACTTATTTTGTGTAATTAGCATGAAAAAAAGATAAATATAGGTAAGTGGCGTCCTTTTAGCAGCCATGTAATACAGTTTGAAGAGCAAAAGCTTTTTCACAGATTTACAAAATTGATGGAAGTTAAGGTGGTCAAGGAAACCAAAATCGATAGAAATAGTGGAAAAATACCAAACTCGTTGATATCTGATCTCTGCACATGGGCTTTCACCAAGGCTTGATAAAAGCTGGATGTAAAATTGTTTTTCCCGACGCAGTGGCGGATCTAGGGGGGGGGCTAGGGGCCCCGGACCCCTCTAGACCTATGAGATGGTCCAGATGGAAATAACATTTTAAAGACAGATGGAGCAAAAGGGGCCCGTGAATCCCAAAACTATGCTTGCCCCCCCCCCCCGCCTTACACTGCCCTGTCTGGATCCGCCACTGCGGCATATCAAAGAGGGTCATAAACAAGTTTCTCCAGACAGTTATCTAGGTTGACCAGCTTAAAACACTAAAGTAGTGTTTCTTGAAGCACCAAAAATTCGACATTTGAAGTAATGTCGAATAATGCATTTTATCAATGGAATTGCATTATCCCTCTGCATTAGAAAAAATATATAAACTCAACAGCAAAAGAAAGTTGTCACTTGATTTTGGCTCAAAATTTTGCAAAAAAAATTTTTTTTACAAAACAAATTATATGGTGTTGTTCAACTGGCGTCTTATTGCCAAAAATCATTCATCTATGACCATTTCCTGTATACCTTTAGACTTGTTTATCCCATTTCAGTTTTTGCAAAAAAAAAAGGCATTACCGACAAGTTATACCAAAAATAATGGTGCTATTTTAAACAATGCCCAAACAGATCATAAAAAGCAAAAAATTTGCACATCAACTCTATTTTTGAATTTTACAGGACAACTTGAAAACTTGAGTTTTGCAGATTTGAAAATGTAGCAGACAAAATCATTATCGTTGAAGCCCTTAGAATTGAGCTTTTTAAATGAAATTTTCAGACAATACAACTATGCTGTCCAAGAATTACTACAATTATTTTCAAGGCAAAATTCACTGTTTAAAACAATATTTTGCGGCGATGAAGGCCATATTCTTAAAATCACATTAACATGATTGGTATGCAATTTTAAGATAAAAAAACAAAATGCATCAAAGCATGGTATGTTCCAGATTATTGAGTCCAGAGATGGACTAAACAGGCATTCCAGTAAGGAAGTTCCAGGTCAATAGTTCAAGGTAAAGTTTTTCATTTAAGAACTAAAATGTCATTCTGAAAATTTCCCACAGGGGGTGCTGTGGTCTGGGACACCAATGGTTCCATAAATTTTGGCAATAGGCAGAATGCAAGTGTAACTTTTCTGGAAGTATTAAAGTGGGAATTGTTATGCTGTTTTAACCATCAACATTTTATAAATCCAACTGTGCAATGATGACAGAAACCTTATAAGAGCAATCGATTTACTTGAAAACAAAAACACTGCCTTTATTGCTATCAATGGTGCGAATACAGTATACTTGAGACTGTCATTGTAGAAGTTGATGATTCCCTTATATTTTAGGTTATTGTTACTGTCATTGCATCATTTATTTAGTCATTTATCTTTTTTGAAGTTAATCTATTGCTCTGTTCTCATCTCTCAATTTGATTTATAAAATGTTTAGGGTTAAAACAGCATTGGAAGTATCACATTGTTACTTCCAGGAAAGTAACACTTGTTTTCTGTCCCTATTTATTGGCTGATAATATTTTTACCAGAAAGAAATAATAGTGCATCATAGTACATCAATTGATCAAACCATTGGAGTCCCAGACTACAGCACCCCCTGTGGGAAATTTTCAGAATGAAGTTTCAGTTCTGAAATGAAAAACAGAATATGCGCAGGAGGTGCCAGGCTAGTGTCCGGGCAAAGGGAGGTCACACTCGTTATTGAGGACTGAATTTCACTGACTTTTGTCATTTTGTGCTCTGTTATTGTCCTTTATTGTTGTCTTTTTGATGCTCAAGTTTTTTGTGATTTTCAATTCTCCACCTCATCATCTGATTTTGTTTGTTTCTGCTTTAATTCTACAGAAAGCAGATCTTTGATGTGTTGCAATTGTTCATTAAAGATTACTGAATCATACAAATGCATTTTTTGTTTTTTTCTACAGTTTGATAGGCCACAGTACTCCACCAAAGTTTTGACAACTTTCTTTTGCTGTTCAGTTTACTTCGTTTTAAGGGAGAGCGGACGAGAGTCAGACATCTTGTTTTATTTTCAAGTGTTCAAAAATTTTGGCAGGAAACAGTAAAATGAGTTCAGGCCCACATAATAGATAATGAAGTTGGGTATGGTGTCATATATATATACCTTTCAGCAAAGAACAAAAGAAAAAGACCCATCATAAAAACAAAATAAGAGTCAATTCTGATGTCAATCGAGAAGCCTCTTTGGTACAATTTAAATTAGAATATTTCATATGAGGCTACCGTTTTTTTTTTGTGTTAGGGATCCGTTCTATAGTAGGGGAGAGCGGGGTACAGTGAGACGGCAGGCACAGTGAGACAAAGCCCGTAGCGTCTAACTGGTACTGTTTACATATCAACCCTCTTAAAATTGTATAGTACAAAAAGTAAGTAAGTAAGAGACTGTCCTATATCCTGAATGTCTACACAGCATGTCGAGAGTGGAATTTTAATATTTTGGTTTTTAGCCAGTAAAAGTAAATAATTTTGCTGAACGACTTTTTGTTATAATTTCCAAGAAAAATAATATAATACAAATCAATTGCCAGGGATTCAAACCTTGATTATTTGTTTTAGTTTAGTGAGATTATGAACCACAATACAGGCATCTGGTCCGCATGATTCAAAAATTTTATAAAGACAGCTACGTGGGGCAGAGTGAGACGGTTTGAGGCGGGACACAGTGAGACATCACTAAATACACTCAAAACGACCTAAATGTAATGTATAGCTCACAATTAACTATTTAAAAAAAAACCAAATGCCTGCTATAAACTACTGATTTTAGTGAGTCATATCCAAAGGAATCAGAAAGAATTTTGATTAGCATGTAACAGGTGCCGCAGGTTAAATAAGTCGTGCATGTGTCCTGTGGGATGAAGTTTCGATACATGCTAAGAAAAGGACCCAAAAAATCACCTAGCCAGCTGCTTTTTAAAGAGTAGTAGTACAGTAGTTTCTGTAGCAACAATTGATAGAACAATTCCTGAGGTCCAAAGGATCAGCGGCTATGGCAGCAGATGCCCGGTCTCACTGTGCCCCGCCTGCTGTCTCACTGTGCCCCGCCCACGGGGCACAGTGAGACACTTAATGAGCATGGACGTAACTCAAAATTTCTCCAAACCTGTTAAAGGTAGGAACCTGAAACTACTGGACAATATACCCAACATCGTTATCTATAATGTGGACCTGATCTCATTTAACTCGTTACTGCCAACATTTTGTATCACTCGAAAATAAAAAAAGTGTCTCACTGTGCCAAACTCTCCCCTACATCCGTGTGCTATTTTAGATTATTGGGCTCACACTGAGCCGTATAGCACATCACAAGGGAATGTTAAACTGGTGGTGGAAGTCCTGAAATGTTAAACTTGTGTCAAGATGCTCCCCTTTTCTGGTATAGCGACCTTGGCTGACACAAGACAGCTGCATTATGGCCCTGACACTGGACCCCTGGGAGTCATAATTCTAAGCAACAACAAACCTTGTTTATCCCTTTAAGGCTTAGTGTGTTGAGTACAACAATTTTACGACCATTTGGTTGCCTGCTTGTACGACAATTTGGTGAGGTTATCTCTCTTTGTGGTACTTTTTGTAGACCTCAAGGGATGAGAGATAGTCTTCACTTTCAGCATTCCTTCAGGGAAGACTGTAAGGAGACACCAAATTGTGTTTTCACTTCTTCAGTGAGCATCCAGAAGTATCAAATATTATTCACAGTACCTCTTTACTAGTCAATAATAAGTGCAAACAATCACTGACTTCTGATTTAAATTCAAACTTTTAAACAAATTTATACCTGAGAAATTTCATAATTTTGGAAGGAGGGCCAATGTTGAAAATGAAGATGTGGCAGAGGGGCAAACAGTGTAATGCAAACAATCTTTGTTTGAGATATGTTTTCATTATATGATTAATTACTGCACTTGTGTACTTCAACAACGAAAAAAAAGAGAATCACGATAACTCCAACAGGAAAACAAGCGGCCACTCTACATGAGGACCTATAACAACCATGTCACACAGGACACAGATTAAGTTAAGCATCCCAACACAATGTAAAACAGACAGATGAGCAATATCTCCCCGTGGAAGGATCATGTGTGCATAGCCCTGCATGACAACTGCCAAATGACACCTTGGGGATTGCTCACACATTCATCAGATGCTCTAATGCAATGAATGGTAGAATGCCATACTTACTGTTTAACAAGTTGTATGAGATGCAGTTTCACAGGAATGAGTAGGGCCTACTACTCCACAGGCCCCTCAATCTCTTCCCTGCAAGCCTGCCCCTTCCAATGTATGAAGTACTCGTAGCACTTGGGATATTAGTGAGGGATGGGAGACTGTTGTATCAGGGGAAGACATTGAGCGGCCTGTGTACTACCCTGTCCCAAAGTGTCCCTTACACGTGTAAAGAAATAGAGTAATTGTATTGTGCACCAGGACAGGCTGTATAGCATTTTTTGAAACAGAAATATATTATTATGTATTTGATAGGCTTAGTACAGAGTGATGCAATTTTATGAACAAATGTGGAAGTGCAGTGATACAATTGAGACTGTCACAGTTTTCTTGGCAATTGATGATTGTATTCGATGCATACCGATCTTAACTATATCTCAAGGCTGAATGATACTGATGCAAAATATTCATTTAGAGTGCCTTAATTACACGCTTCGTTTCTTACTTAATGTGCTGGAATGATTCCTTGAATTTTTTAACAGGGCTGGCTATTCCTGGCCCACCTCATCTTGTGACAAATGCATTGTAGAATACCTTTATTCATAAATAGACAAATCAATTCTAGCAAAACTGTCATGAAGCCAGTTGGTGGCAAACTGGATGAAGTAAATGTCTTATTTTACACTTACTTAAAATTATATTGTCAATGATATAACACGGTTATAAATTATATGTAGGAGATTTGCATAGAGTAAAATGACAGAACAACACGTAGTGGACGGGTAGAGAATATGATATATGTGTATGACGGGAAAAGGCCAAATGATTTATCTATTCTGGGCGCAAGAGGGAATTGTCCTTGAAAGAATGAATATTTTAAATGGTTTGAAACGATGCATGGAATTTCCCTGTATGTAGCCTTCATACACTGTACATTACTTTCCAGTAATTATCTTTGCCTGAGGTTGGCATGTGCAACCGTTAACCACATCTAAATTCAGGCTCAACAATGGCAAAGATGTATGCCTTCATTTTGCATTTTCTGTTGAGAAACAGGGACTTAAGCTCCTTTCATGACAATTTTCATGTCATTGGGGTGGGGAGGGGTTCAATTTATGGATGATGGGTTGGCAAATGCTGGGTCCAGGGTTAGAATCCTGCGTGTTGCAGGGCCACCTGATCCTAGGTTGGACGGCAGTTTCAATCATGCATCAACACATTGCCATGCCCTCATTCTATTGTGATTAGCCTACCATGTACATCAATTCTGGACGTAAAGCCCCAATCATTCATCCACTTCTGACACGGTTACGACTATCAAGGAGCAAGCTTCTACTCTTGAGACCCATAAGTCTTATGAGTACGATAGGATAAGGAAGAAGTTTACCTCCTCAGGACGATATAACGCAAATAGTCAAGCAATGTTGCCCAGAAGGATGGATGATGTACCAGGGTAGCAAAGGAATTGTCTTGAATGTTACCTCGCAATATCATTCCTGCAACGAAAAGAGCAAACCTACGGCAAAAGTTAGTATTTTATCGTTTTGAACTTGTGTCGATGTGATTTGATTGGTCTCTTGATCTGGTAACCTTGAATGAAATTAGACCAGGACGTAAAATATAGTTCAATTTGAAGAATATACTTTGATTGGTATCAATACGAACATTTCCAAGCAATGGATCATAAATTTCTCAATACAACAAATATTGCTTTGCTTTCTTTCTTCGATACTTCAATAGAATTCCTGGACTGTTGTCATGGTCTGTTCCCTTATTAACTCGAGACTACCTGTACCTGTCTGTGTGACATCATTTCATTCGAGCAGGCATCAGCCAGTGCACTGATTTTTATAATAGGAAAATAATGTTTTTATTCAGAATTGACTTGCACCAAAAGTTGATAGAAAAATCTATTTTCAGATTCAGTGACACATTGTGAGTGGTAATGGATTGAACAGGGTCGGCAGTAGATATTTTGGACACAAGATTTCCTGCATCCCCAATACAACAGGGCCTCTCTTAGAGCGTCCTAAAACTGGTGGTGGAAGTTATATCTGAAACGTTAACTTGTTTTGAGATGCTCTCTTTTTCTGGAATAACAGCCTTGACTGACACAAGACAGCCACATAGTTGACCTGACACTGGACACCTGGGAGTCATAATTCTAAGCAAGAACTAACAGTGTTTATCCCTTTAAGCCTTGTTGCGTTGAGTGCAACAATTTTACAACCACAGGGTTGTCTCCTTGTATGGCAATTTGATGATGTTAGATCTCTATTTGGTAGACCTCAAGGGATAACTTTCCCAGGTTTTCTCTTATACAGGGAAGAATGTTTGAAGATAAAAATCGTGTTTCCACTTCTTTCATGATAATTGCAATAGGCAAAGCAAGCTGCTGCTCCAGATGAGGACCCACAAAAGCCATGTCACACAGGACAGAGATTAAGTTAACAATCCCAACACATTATAAAGCAGACAGATGAGCAATATCTCCCAGCGGCAGGATCAAACATGCACAGCCCTGCATGACGGCGGCCAAATGAGACTTTTGAAATTGTGCACAAACTTATCGGAAGCTCTGACACTGTGCATGGTACAATGCCATGCTCACTGTTCAACAACTTGTATGACATGCAGTTTCACAGGAATGAGTAGGGCCTACTACAAAGTGTCTGTTATGTGTGTCCGGAAACAGAGTAATTTCATTCTGCATCAGGACATGCTGTGTAGTACTTTTGAAACAGTAATACATTATTATGCATTTGATAGGCTGAATACAGAGAGATACAATTTTATGAACAAATGTAGAAGTGCATTGATACAATTGTGACCATCATAGTTTTCTTGGCAAATGATGATTGTATTCAACACATACCGATCTTAACTTTATCTCGAGATCGAGACAGAATGATACTGATGCAAAATATTGATTCAGAGTGCCTTAATTATATGCTTCGTTTCTTAGTTAATGTGCTGGAATAACGCAATGAATTTTTAAACAGGCGCTGGCTATTCTTGGCCTATCTTATCAATTGTAATATCTGCATTGCAGAATATCTTCATAAATAGACAAAAATCAATTCCAGTAAAACTATCATGAAGCCAGTTGGCAGCAAATCTGGATGAACTGAAAGTCTTCTTGTGCACTTACATTAATTATATTGTCAATAATATAGCACAGTTATCAATTAGATGTCAAAGATTTGCATTTATTTAGTAAAATATTGGAATAATGTGCGCTGGACTGGCAGAGAATATAGTATATGTGTATAATAGAAAAAGCAACAGGTCATATAATCTATGTATTCTGTGTGAATTGCACCAAGATGGAGCTGTCCTTTAAAGAATACATATTTTCAATGGTTGAAACTAAGCTTGGAATTTCCCTGTATATAGCCTTCATTCACTGTACATTCACTGTACATTAATTGTCATTAATTAAAATTGCCTGAGGTTGGCATGTGCCACCGCTTAGCATATATCTAGATTCACACTCAACAATGACAAAGATGAATGACTTCATTCAGCATCTTCTGTTGAGCAACAGGGAAGTAAAGCTTCGTTCATACCATTTTGCGTGCCATTAGGAGGGTTCAATTAATTGCTTAGTCCGGGGTTAGAATCCATCTCTTGCAGGGTCACGTGATCCTATGTTGGATGGCAGTTTCAATCATGCATCAACATAAATGGCCATGCCCTCATTCTATTGTGATTAGCCTACAATGTACATAAATGCAGGACGTAAAGCCCCAATCATTCATCCACTTCTGACATGGTAACGACTATTTAGGAGCAAGCTTCTACTCTAGGGACTTGTTAGTAAACTCAACAGCAAAAGAAAGTTGTCACTTGATTTTGGCTCAAAATTTTGCAAAAAAAATTTTTTTTACAAAACAAATTATATGGTGTTGTTCCTATGGTCAACTAGCGTCTTATTGCCAAAAATCATTCAGCTATGACCATTTCCTGTATACCTTTAGACTTGTTTATCCCATTTCAGTTTTTGCAAAAAAAAAAGGCATAACCGACAAGTTATACCAAAAATAATGGTGCTATTTTAAACAATGCCCAATCAGATCATAAAAAGCAAAAAATTTGCACATCAACTCTATTTTTGAATTTTACAGGACAACTTGAAAACTTGAGTTTTGCAGATTTGAAAATGTAGCAGACAAAATCATTATCGTTGAAGCCCTTAGAATTGAGCTTTTTAAATGAAATTTTCAGACAATACAACTATGCTGTCCAAGAATTACTACAATTATTTTCGAGGCAAAATTCACTGTTTAAAACAATATTTTGCGGCGATGAAGGCCATATTCTTAAAATCACATTAACATGATTGGTATGCAATTTTAAGATAAAAAAACAAATGCATCAAAGCATGGTATGTTCCAGATTATTGAGTCCAGAGATGGACTAAACAGGCATTCCAGTAAGGAAGTTCCAGGTCAATAGTTCAAGGTAAAGTTTTTCATTTAAGAACTAAAATGTCATTCTGAAAATTTCCCACAGGGGGTGCTGTGGTCTGGGACACCAATGGTTCCATAAATTTTGGCAATAGGCAGAATGCAAGTGTAACTTTTCTGGAAGTATTAAAGTGGGAATTGTTATGCTGTTTTAACCATCAACATTTTATAAATCCAACTGTGCAATGATGACAGAAACCTTATAAGAGCAATCGATTTACTTGAAAACAAAAACACTGCCTTTATTGCTATCAATGGTGCGAATACAGTATACTTGAGACTGTCATTGTAGAAGTTGATGATTCCCTTATATTTTAGGTTATTGTTACTGTCATTGCATCATTTATTTAGTCATTTATCTTTTTTGAAGTTAATCTATTGCTCTGTTCTCATCTCTCAATTTGATTTATAAAATGTTTAGGGTTAAAACAGCATTGGAAGTATCACATTGTTACTTCCAGGAAAGTAACACTTGTTTTCTGTCCCTATTTATTGGCTGATAATATTTTTACCAGACAGAAATAATAGTGCATCATAGTGCATCAATTGATCAAACTATTGGAGTCCCAGACTACAGCACCCCCTGTGGGAAATTTTCAGAATGAAGTTTCAGTTCTGAAATGAAAAACAGAATATGCGCAGGAGGTGCCAGGCTAGTGTCCGGGCAAAGGGAGGTCACACTCGTTATTGAGGACTGAATTTCACTGACTTTTGTCATTTTGTGCTCTGTTATTGTCCTTTATTGTTGTCTTTTTGATGCTCAAGTTTTTTGTGATTTTCAATTCTCCACCTCATCATCTGATTTTGTTTGTTTCTGCTTTAATTCTACAGAAAGCAGATCTTTGATGTGTTGCAATTGTTCATTAAAGATTACTGAATCATACAAATGCATTTTTTGTTTTTTTCTACAGTTTGATAGGCCACAGTACTCCACCAAAGTTTTGACAACTTTCTTTTGCTGTTCAGTTTATATTGGAATGCGCCCTTCGCCTTGATTTCTTCATGGGCGCTTTCCAGTTCCTGCGAAGGATGTAATATAATTAGTGTGTACTAATTTTTACAATATACATGATCAATATGTAATTATGAATATATATGAAAAAATTACAAAACTGTTTGTTTTTCTTAAATAACTTTTTCTTTAATAAATATGACATTTTGATAACCCTTGTATAAACAATACAAGGTCAAACAACATGAAAAGTAAATATTACAATTTTGTGCATTATGCAATGCACAACAATCAGAATAAATTAAGACACCTGTGAAAAGTCCAGATCTCTGATAATTCCTCCTATTATATAGTTCAGACTGATTACAAATAGGTTGACATGTTTCCAAACACGTGTTTTTATTTTTCGACGGAAATTGTTGATAGTTGTAGCTGTTTCAACAATGTGTTCCAAAATTCTGAAAAAAAAGGAAGACATGGTGCAGTGAGGTCATTTATCTATCTGAAACAGGAAGTAATATATTCAACTATTTTTCACATTTCTTCAATTTGCAATTAAGATATGATGAATCAAAAGTAGTTTAAGTGTATTGATTGGAGTAGGTCTAGTCATGGCTAAGAGTTCCAAGTTATGCTAAGTTCTCATGCCATGTTAGCGTTGGCGGGCTGGGATTTCTTGCCAAATTTGGATGGTTTTTTGATAATATGTGACATCCCACTGAGGATTTTTGTCATTCTACAGACGATTTTTTGCAAATTAGTGGTTTCCTAGAAATGGGGGGAACTTTGCCGTGGAGGTCAAAAAGATTCAGCTTGTTGAAACTTCACTTCCAAGTTGCCAACGATGAGCCACAGTTTTTCTCAATTTTTTGCGTGAAAAACATGATCGGTGGGATATAGGGCCATTCCCCGCCCCTGTGGAACGTTTCTACTGCTCCTGTGGAACATCTGCAGCCTCGAAGACAGTTTTTGCAACCTCGCTGACGGTTTGATCATGCCCCACAGATCTATGGTCATGCCCCGCTGACATGTTTCGCCAATTTATGATCTTCTTCCGCCATTCTATGATCTTGTTCCACCGTTCTATGCCTCTAATCCCTTTTTAATAAATTATTTAATCATTATATGTTGCTGAGTTACCCAATTTTATCCAAGAAATCATCTTAAGTTGTCCCACAGATGCTAAAAGTTCTCTGGTTCTCACCATGAGAATGGGCCATTAGCTATAGATCTGGTCTAACCGCAGTGAAAAAAAAAATTAGCACACCCCATTTTCAGCCCCATAAACCATCAAACTTTTAAAATTTGAAGGAAGAGTTAGTGTGCATAATGCATTAAAGTATAATACATTTTCATTATATCTACGGCATTAACATTTAATAAATTGAATAAACCAGGAATACTCACTGAGCATTTTAGGATTGAACTTCGTAGTACTGTCACCTGAAAAACGGAAATACATTTGTTGCTCAAGTACAATAACATCCATTGCAATAAAATTTATTAAGATTGGTAAAATTGAAGAATTCAAGACTGTGTCTTAATTATGATAAAATAGAAAGGAATTTGGTCTTTAACCACTGCAGTGATATGACAAATATGGAGGTAGATTACAGTAGCTTATTTGGGGGGTTTGGGGGGGGGGCATTGCGCCATCACCCTCCCTCAGGCCCAAAATAAATATAGAATAGTTATGAAATGCAGTGGAACTCTAGATATGCCCCTGGGGAAGAAATACAACATTTAGTGATGCAGATCGGACCAACTTTTTAAAGAGGGTGGTCTGGTTTTCACAAAAGTGGTCCGGTCCTGGTCTGGTCCATGGTGAGGTGGTTCAATTTAGTGACTGAACTGGTCCAGAAGCGGTCCATCGGCATTTTGAAAATTATGATAAAAATGAGGGTTTATATAAATTGTATGACAAGAATTTCTATAGATAAAATTCATGCCATACCCTTTATAACATAAAAAATCACTGGACCGGTCCGGACCGGCACTGGGCCAGTCCGGTATGGCACTGGACAGGTTTTTTTTAGGTGGTCCGGTATTTTGGTGGTCCAGGCTTGGATCGCGGACAAGACCGGTCCAAGGCGGTCCGGTCTGCATCACTAAAAACTTTAAACATACCATCATCCACGCGGGGTATCAAGATGTCGTATATGTCGTTCCAGAAGGTAAGATCCTCCAGCAAATCATCCGGAATGGTTTCAACAAATGGTTCTGGACTTTCAATCAGACGGTTGTTATTGTTTGGGTCAAATTGAGGCCACTCAACTGGCACCGCATGTGGTCCTTCATTGGGGTCACTAAAAATTATGCAATAAAAACCAAACATATATATCTAATTACCTACGTATACGGAGATATTGGCATGCAACTCACAAATTAGTTGAAGCGAATCATATGATTGTATTAAGTTTCCTAGCGTGCTGTTTAATTTGTTATAAGGGATAACGTACTTGTTTGCTACAGTTTTGTTAAAATAAATAAACGAGCAATCTGATACAATATAATGCAATTTTTTGGCTTCATCGTAAAACTGATATTGTCAGAAGTCACAATCAATTTTACTGAAAGGGACACAATACATACCCAGTGTATACAAAATTGCAGTAGTAAGCCATGATATAATTGCTCAGTTGCAGATCTTCACCCTCCAAAAAATCTCTTCCGAAAATGAAAGCGAGGTCTTCGCCGTGCACCCCTCTCAACCACGAAGGCTCTGTTGAACTGAACTGATGTCGAAATTGGTACATGAATGTGTTCTTGCTGGAAGTCCTATTAAAATAAATCAACAATCCTTCTCAATCTTTATTTTCGTTAGAAACAAAATTTTTGTCTCAGAGATGTCCTCCCTCTTCACTGTAAACTTTCAATGCAGAAGGTTCTTGATGGTATATATAAAGAACCCACACTCGAAAAAGGTTCTAAACCTTCTTAAGGATTCAACTGAATTGAAAAGGTTCAATACTGGCGGGAAGGCCCTATGACGGAACCCTTTGATCCCAACTTGAGAGAAAGTGGTTCCATGCATTGTGGGAGTTCAGTGCATTGGATTATCCGAGTGTTGTTCTTGTTTGCTGTTGGAACCTTTTAAAAAGATGAACAATGAAACTTTTTCAGTTCCCTGTAGAAACTTAAAGAAACTTATAGATATATAAATTCTTGAGTTTCGTTTATTTTATATTATGTGCATGGAATAGTATTTGAACCAAATCAGATGATTAAACAAAGACTTACAAACTAGTCATTTGTTACCCTCCCCTAAAAACAAACTCCTGCGGACTGTAGGGGGAATTTCCAATGTGCAGGAGTGGAAAAGTTTGGAGATCCCCACCCCCAGGAAAAAATTGCAGTGCCCCAACAATCCAGGGAGTAATTAGGTGGTTTACAAATTTATAACAGGTGCATTTTAAACATCAAAATTATTTAGGCGGACCAAATTAAAGTCATGCTCACTTTAATTTTCCTCTACAAACTCAAATGAAACAATGGCTAAGATAACCTTTTTTTATTGCATTCAAACCATAGAAATACATAGAATGGACATGAGGCTGTATGAAGCCACCTCAAGATGAGGTCACCAAATCCACCATATTGGAACTGCCCTGAGACATGACGTCACAACAGACCAATTATGATGTGACGTCATGCCATTGTTATAAGTGACATCACTGTTATTGGTGACGTCACGGTACCATTGTGTCAGACTCAGACTCAGACTCAGACTCAGACTCAGACAATATTTATTAAGACTCAGTAAAAAAGTAACAGAGCCAGGAGACCCCTCAAAGGTTTTAAAAAAACCGCTAGCGAGTGGCCACCTTTCAATAGATACATATAATTCGTATTATATATAAGTCAGTCAAATTATCAATATTAATTACATGCATATAAATTATTATACTGAAACAGCAAAGAAGAAGGGAGACAAAAAAGAAAAAAAAAAAAAATTGTTATAAGAAAAAAAAAAAAAAAGAATTATAAAAAAAAAATCCAAAAAAATCATTGGCTATTGAAATATTATGTTGACTGGCAAAGTCGTAGTGTGACCAGAGGAGCAGGTGCGCGTGATGCAGCGTGAAACAAAGTATCATTTTAAAATACTACAAATAACAATGAGTGAATGTTTACTGTATAATCATGTGAAATAAGTAAATTAATAATAATAATCAACAAACAAGAAAAAAAAAAAAAAAAAAAAAGTTAATTTCGAAGACATATATAACAGTTAGTGATGCTACAATTTGTACTATAATTTTCAATTAAAAAATTTTTCACATATATTTTAAACCCTATAAAACTATGAGTAAAAATTTTATCCCTAATTGTTTTGTTCATGGCGTTAAAAATGCTCGGTAATTTATACGAAAAACTTTGAGTTGCAAATTCATGTCTTACTCGCGGAACAGGTAAGAGTTGCTGATCTGTCAACCTGGTTGCATACCTTGGATGAGCTTGCTCATTGCCTCCCACCAAGGACAACAGCGACTCCGGAAGTACTCCATTGAAAAATTTGAAAAGTAATTTGTAGTCATGCAGTGCGCATATGTCAGGATACAGGGCACTTCCAAGATGGTGGATTTGGTTGCTTCATCTGCCAGAGCCTCATGTCCGTTCTATGTATTTCTATGATTCAAACTCTCTTTATTTTTATTTGGAAAAAAAAAAATCTTGCGAGTCATGTTTGGTTCATCCGAGTTAATGCTATAATTTTGAAAAATCCTGATATTAATCTAAAATGTGTCAACACCTGTTACATCACGAATCAGTGTCTAGAAAACACTGAATCATTATTCTACATATTGACTAAAACAATTGAAAAACGTGTGTGCATGATGGTAATAAAATTATAACCACTTACTTGGTATGCAACTCAGCTTCTTTCAAAGCCCTTGAACCAAACACAAAGTCAGTGGCAACTTTCACTAACGTCCGTTGTCTTGTGTCGTCATCCGGACTGTTGATGTCAGGATATCTTGCCATGAGAAGATCTAAAATTTGCTGCTTATTTTGGAAAGAACTGAACATGAAGTCCAAGTAAAAGTCTACCATTTCAGGAGTGGATGCAAATGGCAATGAAAAGGGTTCTGCATCATGTTGGGTGCTTCCTACCAACAAGTCGTAATCAGCGTTGAAACCAGCAGTCATGGCGTCAATTGGTTTGGTGGTGACTACTTTTCCATCGACTGTAGGCACAACTGCACATAGGTATTGGTCAGTCAGGGGTGGGTAAACCAGACTAAGCAAGTTTAAGGTGTAAGCAGATTCCTCCCTGAGGCAGTCGACCACAGCGGAGTCTGACCCAGCTGGGCATTCGTAGTGCTCCGCAAGTCTTTGTGTCATCAGACGTTGATGGCTTGAGTATCCGAAGTAAGCTGCGGCACTCCCACTGACAAGAATCACCCTCTGGAAGAGTCCTCTTGCTTCCGGGGAAAGAGACAAGTGGCTGACACTGGCTGATCCGGCGGACTGCCCCATAATCGTAACCTTCGAAGCATCTCCCCCGAAAGAAGCAATATTATCTCTCACCCATTCCAGCGCTGCAATCTGATCTCTCAATCCGTAGTTTCCTTCAGCAGCTTCACTATCCGTTGACAGAAATCCCAATGCGCTCACGCGATAGTTTGTGGTCACCAGTACGACCTTTCCTTTTGTTGACAACAGGCCACCGTCATAATTACTCGCAGCTCCGTAAATGAAAGCTCCTCCATGGATGTAGAAAAGAACAGGAAGTTTTTCACCACTGGAGCTGGATAAGGATGAAACATAGAGACACATAATTCTTCTGCAATATACCTTGTTTATACAACTTGCGATAGTTAAATTTTCTATTATGATGTAATTGCAACTTACACCCAACTTACAAAAAAGGTGTTTCGAAATTCCATGCATGTTGACACTCTTGGAAATACTAGACTGCATGGGCTTTGAACTATGTGCTCCAGGAAGAGCACAATGTCAGGTGCCATTTAGGCACCACACTCTTGACACAAGAGGTTCTGGATGGTATATATAAAGAACCCACAGCCGAAAAATGGTTCAATATTAACTTGGTTGGAAGGCCTTTCGATTGGACCCCATGCTCCCAACTTGAGAGAAAGGGGTTCCATTGTGGGAGTGCAGTGCAGCTGGATTATCTAAATGTTGTTTTGTTTCCTGATGGAAATTTTCAAATGTTGAATAATGAACCTTTTAGGCTTCCTTATCTATACCAGCTCATAGAACTCTTAAAGGTTCCATATAATACTTTCTTGTTAAGAGTGCATTATACAGATTGTGATGAATTATGTTGCTTTGGTAAATTTTGCTGTTAGTGATAGCTAGCTGTGCCTTAACTACTTGAACCATTTCTTAACTGGTAAAAATGTAATGGATCAGCTGCTATTTTGCTGCATTTGAGTGTAATTCCATGGGGATAATAACTCATCTTATCATGTGTGTATATAATGTAATCATGCCTGTAATATAATCATGAATGCTTTATCAAATATTACTGTTGATGGTAGACATTTGGAGGCTGTCTGTCTGACAATTAGATGTAGTAGTCTTGCAGGTATGCAGACATATTTTTATTTTCCTGATACAGATCATCGAGCACTATAGAAATTCAATGGAAAATTTGCTCTGACCTAATCAGCACTGAGCATGCCCAGGAGTGACCCAGTTTTCACTGAGCATGCTCAGACCTATTGAGCATGTGCAGAGAGCAATGACAACCGGTGGCCATTTTGAAATTTCCCTGATTCAAACCTTCAAGGCCAGTTTTCGCCACAAGCAGCTTGGGGTTCACTCATTAGACATGGCTTAATATTTGTCTGCAGGATATGTTGGTGTAGGTCTGATCATTGAACCCCATATAGCTCACTTTCGAATCAAAAGGACAATTTTCATAGTGTCAAGGATTTTCTAACAAAAATTGTTTAACTTACACCAGTTCTTCCACAGATCCAGGGACATAGACATTCAGATACAAACAATCTTCGGAGGCCAGCAGTTCGGTAAGTTGAATGCAAATTCTTCCAAACCTCTTCGCACTTCGAATGTCACTCCACGAATCTGGAGGAAGTGGATTCCGCCATCTTAGATTGCCCACAGGAGGCTGCGCGTATGGTATTCCCAGGAACTCGTCAAAGGCTGCCCCTTCTGGATTTCAGAAACAAATGTTACAGTCAGTAAGTGCTTAGTGGTTTTCGCAATGATGACACCACTTCTATAACCAATGTTACTTGTCGCTTTCCACAACTGACATCAATTTGTCTTTTTCATAATTTTACTTTCTACAATATTTGCTTTTCACAAACCAATGTTTCGAATTAACTGCAACACTCATCAGTGGCTCCACCTTACAGTAAAGTTGCACTCTAAAAATATGAATTTTTAAAGGCTCTCACCTCAACTCGACTTCAAACTGAAAGATATTTTGAAAAGAGAAAAATCATATACCTACAGTCTCCCTGGATGTGCCTCTTAGGTCTCCATAATTGGTGGAGACAATAGGATCACTCCAAGCAAACTTTGCTTGAAGGAGACACAAGAGAATCAGACTAGCAGCCAAACGCTCCATGATAAAACACAAAAAAGGAAGACGAAATCAAAGTTTTTATTTGGTGAAACTCCCTGTCAAAAGTTGCCACCTGTCGAACCCTTATCAAAAGTTATCACGCCTATCGGCGACTGTTTGCAGTTCTAAATTCTTGATATTGCCCCGATGTATAAATGCTACTTTCACACTGACTGAATATCAAACCAGAGAATATCATTATCAGCAATGCATCGTGACATTTAGTCATGAGTGTTCGGAAATTCATCTGCGACATACCCGAGTTGCTTCGTTTCGTTCTTGTTTTGGAAAAGGTCGCATCATAACCAAGGCAATATCATTGCATAACACGGGTCATAAAATGTCATTATACTAGTTATTACCACATTAAATCAGACAATTTTTAGATGCATGTGATAGGGGGAAGCAGAGCACATGAGACTTTTAAATTTTTTTTTCATATTTTACTCAATGTAAACACAAAGTTATAAGACAGACTAATACTAGGTGCATACAGAGGCTAAATTTACACTAATCTTTATGTTCAAATAATTTCAAAAGTAAAAATCATTGAGTGAGTGAACGAGTGAGTTTGTGTTTTACGTCTCATTAGCACCTGATGTGCTATTTAGAGACATACATGTACTTGGTTTGTGGTGATGTTGAGTTAGTCATCTTATCTTGGTTGATGGCATCAAGACCTTTGAGGTGTTGCTTTGACAGGGACATCCACAATAATTTTCAATTCAAGAAGTTTCCTTGCCTGAGTGGCATTTTTGGTTTGCAACAAAAAATTACCGTCAGGTTGTTGAATAACAGAGTGTGGTTTTCCTAATTTCTTCAGCATTGTTGTGTAGCTAACAAATGGTGATTCATCCTTTATTCTTCCATCTTTGGACTTAAATTTTAGACCTGTGGCAAGTTCTTTTGCTATTGGTGCATGTAATTTTAATCTTGTTTGTGTTAGGTAGAAAGACGATTGTTGAGCTTTTTTGTTTTGTTGTTTTGTGTGGTGTCATGTTGTCTGGAGCAACATCTTATTCCTTTGGTTTGAGGGACTTCTCAGTCCATTGGGTATCAGAAGAGAATATTTGACTTGTTGGATCACCTTCTTCCGTGATATGTATGTGTACAAATGATTCAGGGGAATTTGCAGGTTCTTAAGCCGGTCTGGTGAGGGTGTTTACCGCAAGACATCGATGAAAAGGTTCCTATTCAGTTGGATCCTTCTCTGTGGTGATGAGTGTAGAATTGGTCGAGGGTAATCTTCCACTTGGTCAGTTTTGTGTGTGTCCTGTTCTACAAGGCGTCTGACTTTTGGAAATGATACTTGTCGTTCAGTCCGCTGTTGTAAGACTTCCTTTTCTTCTGGAATACTCCACAGTCATGGCTAAATGCAGGGTGGTCACCCTTACAATTTACACAATGCGATGGCCTAGAGCATGGTTTATCTTGCATGTGAGTATGGTCTCGATCACCACAATCGGACAAATGCTCGATCTTCGACATGTGATACTGTAATGACCATACATTTGGCAATTGAAACAGCATTTCAGATGGGGAATGAATGGACAAACTGCACACTTTTCTAGGGCTCTAGGTATTTCTTTGCTACTTTCTCATGCTTGAATGTCAGTATCAGCAATTCATAACTTCTTCTTTGGGGTAAACGTCTGAAATAGGGTTTGTTCCCGGGACTCCCGGGAACGGGAAATTCCCGGGAAATGGGCAAAAAACTGAAACCGGGAGAACCGGGAAATACAAACCGGGACTGGATACAGCGTTTTTGAAGAAATTGAAAAAATTAATTCCTTATTTATTGAAATAATTTGATAATCAGTGATATGTAGAGTGGCAAAAAAGTAATAATTTATTGTGTCAGGCAACAGTGGAGTAATTTATATGGACATAGAACTTTATTGTCCATGACCAATCAGTACAGTAACTGTTGGAGACAAAATTTTGGGTTTGCCTTTTAATTTTCAACATGAAAAGTCATTAATTTGTCATAAGGATTTCTAAATATGCCTACAACATCTGATGGCATGATCTTTTTCAGCAATTTTTTTTTATTTCCAGAAAAATTGATTCCTTATTTCTTAAAAAAATTGATTATCAGTGATGTAGAGTGATGAAAAAAATTATTACTTGTTGCATCAGGCAACAGTGGAGCTTTCATATTGACACAGAATTTTGTTGTCCATGACCAATCACTCCATTTGCGGACAAAGTTTTGGACTGGTCTTGTAATTTTCAACATAATAAAGTCATTAAATTGTGATAATATATGATGCCATGCTCTTCTTCTGCGAACAAATCTTATTTCAAAACTTTTCTAGTATGCTCTATTTTAAAAATATTATATTTTGTCGTGCCTAAGCAAAATTTTCTGTTTAATGGCCAGAAATTTATATTTGATAACAAGTCCTTCTTTCAAGAATAATCATTTGGAACACACAAATGTAATAATTCATTGAATTTATTGCTCAATAAGGCATTTCAATTTGCATCATATTAATTTTCTTAAAGGTCTTAGAGTAATAGATGATACTTTGTAAAGTATCCGAAGATGTTTTATGGGAAAATAAACTCAACAGCAAAAGAAAGTTGTCACTTGATTTTGGCTCAAAATTTTGCAAAAAAATTTTTTTTTATGAAACAAATTATATGGTGTTGTTCCTATGATCAACTGGCGTCTTATTACCCAAAATCATTCAGCTGTGACCATTTTCTGTATACCTTTAGACTTGTTTTATCCCATTTCAGTTTTTGCAAAAAAAAAAGGCATAACCGACAAGTTATACCAAAAATAATGGTGCTATTTTAAACAATGCCCAATCAGATCATAAAAAGCAAAAAATTTGCACATCAACTCTATTTTTGAATTTTACAGGACAACTTGAAAACTTGAGTTTTGCAGATTTGAAAATGTAGCAGACAAAATCATTATCGTTGAAGCCCTTAGAATTGAGCTTTTTAAATGAAATTTTCAGACAATACAACTATGCTGTCCAAGAATTACTACAATTATTTTCGAGGCAAAATTCACTGTTTAAAACAATATTTTGCGGCGATGAAGACCACATTCTTAAAATCACATTAACATGATTGGTATGCAATTTTAAGATAAAAAAACAAAATGCATCAAAGCATGGTATGTTCCAGATTATTGAGTCTAGAGATGGACTAAACAGGCATTCCAGTAAGGAAGTTCCAGGTCAATAGTTCAAGGTAAAGTTTTTCATTTAAGAACTAAAATGTCATTCTGAAAATTTCCCACAGGGGGTGCTGTGGTCTGGGACACCAATGGTTCCATAAATTTTGGCAATAGGCAGAATGCAAGTGTAACTTTTCTGGAAGTATTAAAGTGGGAATTGTTATGCTGTTTTAACCATCAACATTTTATAAATCCAACTGTGCAATGATGACAGAAACCTTATAAGAGCAATCGATTTACTTGAAAACAAAAACACTGCGTTTATTGCTATCAATGGTGCGAATGCAGTATACTTGAGACTGTCATTGTAGAAGTTGATGATTCCCTTATATTTTAGGTTATTGTTACTGTCATTGCATCATTTATTTAGTCATTTATCTTTTTTGAAGTTAATCTATTGCTCTGTTCTCATCTCTCAATTTGATTTATAAAATGTTTAGGGTTAAAACAGCATTGGAAGTATCACATTGTTACTTCCAGGAAAGTAACACTTGTTTTCTGTCCCTATTTATTGGCTGATAATATTTTTACCAGACAGAAATAATAGTGCATCATAGTGCATCAATTGATCAAACTATTGGAATCCCAGACTACAGCACCCCCTGTGGGAAATTTTCAGAATGAAGTTTCAGTTCTGAAATGAAAAACAGAATATGCGCAGGAGGTGCCAGGCTAGTGTCCGGGCAAAGGGAGGTCACACTCGTTATTGAGGACTGAATTTCACTGACTTTTGTCATTTTGTGCTCTGTTATTGTCCTTTATTGTTGTCTTTTTGATGCTCAAGTTTTTTGTGATTTTCAATTCTCCACCTCATCATCTGATTTTGTTTGTTTCTGCTTTAATTCTACAGAAAGCAGATCTTTGATGTGTTGCAATTGTTCATTAAAGATTACTGAATCATACAAATGCATTTTTTGTTTTTTTCTACAGTTTGATAGGTCACAGTACTCCACCAAAGTTTTGACAACTTTCTTTTGCTGTTCAGTTTATATACAAGACAACAGTTTGTAACGAATCAAAATAAATTTCTACTGGTGTGATGAATCACACGCATAGGTATGTATGAATACCTATAAACACCCTATTTTTGCAATTGGCCATCCAGAATTTCCTTTGTTCATGAATTGTTAATTTTTGATGAAAAAAAAAAAAGATTAATTTGGCAAAACGTCCCATGGATTTCAAGATTTGATTATGACCAAAACCGAAACTGGGATTCCCGGGACTCCCGGTTCTGGGCACTTCATTTCCCGGTTTCCCGGTTTCTAGGAAAACCGGGAAATTAGCAAACCCTAGTCTGAAATGTGTAATTCCATGCTCGTGAAACCATTTTGTTATTTCACAGTCAGTACATTTCTTGCTTTCTTTAGAGAAGATAATGCCTCTACCTGGTTTCTTGAAAAGTCCAATGGTGACTTGGGTATTGCCTATCTGATGGATGCATGTCAATTTCTCGTTTTGTTTGTTGTTCCTTGGTTGAAGGAAGAATGTTCCATTTGTGTGGCGCTTTATACGGTCTGCAGGTCAATCAAGTCATCCGAGGAAGTCCTTGTCCATTGAAATCTTCCTACTCCAGTCGCTAGCTTTTAGATCTCAGCCTGGTTTCCCTCTGAGGGACGTGCACCTTGTTTACCTGGTTGATGTAAGATCCGGTTTGGAAATTTGATTTTTGACATATTCATTGACATTCCCCTGTAAGGTAGGGGAGACACCGTGCAAGCGCACTGTATCATGTTGGCCACTAAGGATAGAGGTCTTCGCCTTAGTGTTACCACCCACCGCCACGAGGAGGCCTGGGACTTGCGGGGGTGCAAAAATCAGAGAAAGATGCAACTGCAACTTAACATCCATATAGGGGGACTTCCATTGCAAGCAACATTGGAAGTGACGAGCTTCTTCCCAGTAAACAGGAAAACAGGATGACCGTATCCAGGTATAGGGCGAGGCAGGCGATTTGACATTTCTGGCTTCCATTTTACCTTTTTTCTTAATCGAAGTGACCTGATTTGCCAACAAAAAGATTCCTAATAGATTCTAATGAATATATCTGGCCATAAAACCAAGAAATTTTGACCAATTAATGACTAAATAAGGATGCTGACAAATCACCTCTGAGTAAATTATCCTCTTTTTCTGTAGACACCCTGCGATATAGACATTCAGAAAAACCAGTTCCTCTGATCATTGTCTGATCAAGAGACTTCTGACTTTCTCCGGGGCCTTTCAAAAGCCTCTGATAAAATTATGATTCCCAGCATATTGAAGTAGGTCATCAACAAGTTTCCACACCAGATTCTTGTTTTCAGCCATACGGCAATCATGGAGCACCGGCCAGCTCAAATTAAATATGAAAGTACATTTTTTAGAACGGCCTTCTTTTTTTTGTGGCCATGTTGTATTTCTAATTGGTCAAACTTGCATGCTTAGAAATACAGTGGGCCCTGTGTTATAAGCCCGCCCCTTCTGCGGTCATCAAGCAGTCTCTCGTGAGGGTGCGGTATTTCTCTCATCGGGTGCAAAATGCACTAAAAATACTACTAAGTGTGGGAGGAAGGCGGTCACATTAGGCAAGTCGGTCTTACAATAGGGGTCTTACAATGCAGGTGCCACTGTATTCATTCTTGTGTTGTTTCTAAGTCATGTTAAAAACAGGGCAAAGAAACAAGACGAAAACGAATATTTCTATGCATAAATAAAAATTTGCTTTGAAACTTTATTTCAACTGAAGTTTAAAATCTGCCAAATTTAGTATATTTTGTCTGTATATATGCGATGTACTGTGTGCATTGAAAATGGGATGAAACATCGACTGACTTGCTATAAGGTAAATCAGTGTTGATTTTCAGCCATTAAACTTACAACTTTCAAGTTACTGCATATTTCAAAATTGAATAAATTGCAATCAACATATATTGTCCCATGTCTTCACTTATTTGCATAGAGATTGTTTATCAGCAACACACAGGGAAACACAACTTCCTGGTCTAAAAAATAAAAATCATGTTTTTTTTAGAAGATCACCATGTGACTTTTGGCTGTCTCACCATGAATCATACAATAATCCAGAAGCCAAAGAAAGTTAATCACATATTGTTCATTTGCCCTGGTATGTACAAATTACATTTTTGACACATAGATTAAATTTCAGACTGAGATACAACTCAAAACATCACAAGCATTTAGGCCTACACTATCAAAAATAAATAGGTCCAGCTGTTTTATAACTTGTAATGACTCGAGATTTTAGACATCACTCACATTCACCGACCATATGTGTTAAAACGCTGGTGCGAATACATTATTAATAATTGGGAAAAATGAACTAAAACAATTTAATCAATGTTGAAAATTTTGAAATTAAGATCATATTTTCGATGTAGCCTATAAAAATCTCAAAGAAAGCAATGTGGCAGAACTAACTGTCATTATGTGAAATGGTTAACCTAACCATTGTAAAGTCTGAGGGGGCACCCTCCCTTGATACTCGAAGGGGGAGGGGTGAGGGGGGCAGCCAATCCCCCCCCAAAAAAAAACTTTGAGAAAAAGCCCAAATTCGGACAAGGAAGCTAGAAATCCAATAAATATTATTGGAAATCAAGTTTCCAAACGATTTCAGGGTTGTTCTTCAATCGGGATACGCTCTGGAAGGTGACACGATATCCAAAATACCAGAAATACCATGCATATATGTGGAAAAAACATTACACAGAATGATTAAACATACTGAGACGGACCTACAGTAGCGTAAAAATTATTCAAATCGGTTGATAACTGCCCGAAAAAAATGTATTTGTGTCATTTTGACCAAAATTGACTGTCTCATTTGCAAATTAGGCAAATATCGCTTCAGATTTTTCAGTCCTGACCTAACAGTAAGTTTAAACCAATGTGAATATTCTTTCAACATGGTCTCAAGAGTTCATCGTTAGAATTACATGCAACGGCTATGATTAGTCTCTTCAGAATCCTGCATTGAATACTTAATGGTCACTTTCGACAAATATTGTCTTCTCCGAAATTGGGTCAGCTAAAACAGTGATAACATTAAATTAAGAGTATTTTTATTTTACATAAATACTCCTTCAATGGATTAGACAACGTTTTTTAAGTTTAGGTACACCCTAACATATATGAATGAAGCGATTCTACTCTTTCAGGGCGGAGAGGACAAAATTAATGTTTGACAAGAAAAGCAATTGTAGTTTTCTGCTTATCTTTGCCTTGAACAATATTGCTTGGTTAACTGGAAAGACACTAATGAGAAATGTTCAAGTAATATACTAAGTGCCATTAATGTGTCTGAATGAAGAAGCAATGCATATATGTAGTATACGTCTCACAAATTTCTGCAGAACTGACAACTCTATAGTGCCAATAAGGGCTATTGTATTTGCCAACATTTATAGCTTTGATTACAATTTTAAAGAAAACAAAAAGGTATCCTTAGTCACCTAATTCTATGACGAAAATTGTGTTTCAAGGTCTTATTCATCCACAACTGCGAGAAGTACGCCACGGAGATTTTATATTATAAACATTGTCATTTCAAAATAAGTGTCCTCTCCTAATGAATTTATGTTGTGGTATTTGTTAAATTCAGAGGGTCATACCATGACTATCAGTACGAATAAACTGTTGAAATTTGGTGGAGTTGTTCTAATTTTTCTTGCAGACCAGTCAATCTGTGAAAATGTGGGATCAATAGCAGATAGGAGTTGCTATGTAGAAGATATATATAGTATTGTTATCGGAAAATTGGTTCCCAAAATGTTTGTTTTTCTTGGTATAGACAAAATGCTTGGTCAAAATTAAGCAAGTAAGATTATTTTTCATTGCCATATGTCTATCTACCAACTCAGCATAAGCCCATACAACGAGCAACGCTATAAACCAGTAATAGAGGGATGGTTGTTTTTGGTCCAATTTATCAATACCACAACACAAAATGTCAAATAAAAAAAATTCAGAATATTTGTAGCCCTAAAATTTTCAGAAATTCAAGGCAAGATATATTGCAATAGAAAAAAAGTCAGTTTGGTGAAAAAAAAGTCAATTGAGCTATCACAATGAAAAAATTTCTCATTTTAATGCATGTTTTAGAACTAAATCATGTTTTAGAAATAAAATGTTTTTTCTCGGTTTTGGTAAGATAATGAAAGTTTCAATCGGATAACAAGACAAAACATAACTTTTTAGGAGTATAGTACAGATCCCAGTTATTCAAACAATTCATGCTACAATATTCTACATGATTTTTTTATCAGATAGGACAATTTCCAGAATGTGGGAATTCAGAAATTTTATTAATCAAATGTCACATATATTTAATATTATATCAAACAATCAAAAAAAATGTCAACAAAATCTTTTTTTTTTTCTATTTCCAGAATTTCCAACAAAAATAAGGTGCTACTTCTACTCAGGCTACTCTGAACGAAATAAACAAATAATCGTCATGCTGGTAAATGAACCGCAACGTTTTGATAATAGAAACAAAAAACTGATCATGTAGTAGGTCTGTCAACTTGACCTTTCAAAAATATCACTCATTACAGTCATTATGCAAGTGTTTGAAGTTGATAAACAAAATAAAGAATGAATTTGGAGTGGTGGGGTTTTACAATATAGTTCTATTCATTAAATTGAATCCAGGTAAAAATTTAAAGATACCTGTTCGGTAAAAATTTGCAACATCAAATTTTGGAAAATATTAAAAACTATTTGGGTAAATCTTGCACACTAAAATTAAAGACTTTCAGAGAACATAACTGAACACTGCTGATATGAAAACAGTTGTGCTATAAGTGAAACTGAAGTGCACGTGAAGCAGTACACATTCCCATATACCTGAATCTCAAACAACTTGATAAACAGTAAATACTTTGTTGTACCATGCACAGTGTCAGAGCTTCTGATAAACCTGTGCACAATCCCCGAAGTCTCATTTGGCTGCTGTCATGCAGGGCTGTGAACACATGATTCTTCCTTGGGGAGATATTGCGCTTCTGTCTGTTTTATATTGTGTTGGATGGTTAACTTAATCTCTGTCCTGCGTGACTTGGTTGTCATTGGACCTCATGAAGAGTGGCAGCTTGTTTTGCCCTTTAGAGTTATCGTGATTCTTCTTTTTTGCTGTTGAACTACACAAATAGTGTAATGGATTATATAGGGAAAACATATCTAAAACAGATTGTATCAGATAGGAAAACATGTCTCAAACAATCATTGTTTGCATGCATTATATTCAGGAAGAAGTATTTGCCCCTCTTCTACATTTGTAACCATTTTCCACATTGGTCATTGTTCTAAAATTCTTAGGTATAATTTGTTTTAAAGTTTGAACTTATGATCATTATTTTTAGAAGTCAGTGACAGTTAGACCTTATATTTGACTAATCAAATAATATTATGTATAATATTTAATATTCTCAAAGCTCATCACAGAAGCTGAAACAAGACTTTTATCTTCAAAAATACTTTCCTGTATCAGTTAAAACCTGGGAAAACCATCCCTTGAGGTCTACAAAATGTGCCATAAATAGAGATCTAACATCATCAAATTGCCATACATGTAGACAACCCAGTGGTTGTAAAATTGTTGTACTTGACACACCAAGGCTCAAAGGGATAAACAAGGTTTGTTGTTGGTTAGAATTGTGAGTCCCAGGGGTCTGGGGCCAGGCCCAAGATGCGGCTGTCTTGTGTCAATCGAGGCCGCTATTCAAGAAAAAGGAAGCATCTTAACACAAACTTAACAATTCAAATATGACTTCCACCACCTAGTTTAACCTTCCCTTGTGATGTGCTCAATGAGAGCCCGATAATCTAAAATAGCACACAGATGTTCTATAGAACGGATCCCTAACAAAAAAAAACAGTAGCCTCATGTGAAATTCTTCTAATTTAAATAGCACCAAACAGGCTTCTCGATCGACATCAGAATTGACTCTTATTTTGTTTGTATGATGTGTCTTTTTCCTTTGTTCTTTGATGAAAAGTATATATATATATGACAACATACCTTCATTATCTATTATGTGGGCCTGAACTCATTTTACTGTTACCGGCCAACAATTTTGAATACTTGAAAATAAAACAGAGTGTCTGACTCTCGCCGACTCTCCCCTAAAACGCAGTATTTGAGGTATGTAGGATATTGAATGATGTTGCGAGGTAACATAAAGACAATTCCCTTGTTACTGTGTTGAGACTTATACTGAGAGAACATAATTAACTGTGACAAGCCTCAATGTAACATCCACGCCATGTCATTAACCTTTCAACACTTCAACACTAACTCGATGATATATGGCCAACAGGCTGATCATTTGGTGTCATGTGGCTATTGACATGCGGGCTGTGTGTACATCATCCATTCTTCGCGGTAACATTGCTTGTATGTTTGCTTTATATCGCCCTCTGGAGGTTTAGCTTCTTTCTTATCCTATGTGTACTCATAATAAACTGAACAGCAAAAGAAAGTTGTCAAAACTTTGGTGGAGTACTGTGACCTATCAAACTGTAGAAAAAAACAAAAAATGCATTTGTATGATTCAGTAATCTTTAATGAACAATTGCAACACATCAAAGATCTGCTTTCTGTAGAATTAAAGCAGAAACAAACAAAATCAGATGATGAGGTGGAGAATTGAAAATCACAAAAAACTTGAGCATCAAAAAGACAACAATAAAGGACAATAACAGAGCACAAAATGACAAAAGTCAGTGAAATTCAGTCCTCAATAACGAGTGTGACCTCCCTTTGCCCGGACACTAGCCTGGCACCTCCTGCGCATATTCTGTTTTTCATTTCAGAACTGAAACTTCATTCTGAAAATTTCCCACAGGGGGTGCTGTAGTCTGGGACTCCAATAGTTTGATCAATTGATGCACTATGATGCACTATTATTTCTTTCTGGTAAAAATATTATCAGCCAATAAATAGGGACAGAAAACAAGTGTTACTTTCCTGGAAGTAACAATGTGATACTTCCAATGCTGTTTTAACCCTAAACATTTTATAAATCAAATTGAGAGATGAGAACAGAGCAATAGATTAACTTCAAAAAAGATAAATGACTAAATAAATGATGCAATGACAGTAACAATAACCTAAAATATAAGGGAATCATCAACTTCTACAATGACAGTCTCAAGTATACTGTATTCGCACCATTGATAGCAATAAACGCAGTGTTTTTGTTTTCAAGTAAATCGATTGCTCTTATAAGGTTTCTGTCATCATTGCACAGTTGGATTTATAAAATGTTGATGGTTAAAACAGCATAACAATTCCCACTTTAATACTTCCAGAAAAGTTACACTTGCATTCTGCCTATTGCCAAAATTTATGGAACCATTGGTGTCCCAGACCACAGCACCCCCTGTGGGAAATTTTCAGAATGACATTTTAGTTCTTAAATGAAAAACTTTACCTTGAACTATTGACCTGGAACTTCCTTACTGGAATGCCTGTTTAGTCCATCTCTGGACTCAATAATCTGGAACATACCATGCTTTGATGCATTTTGTTTTTTTATCTTAAAATTGCATACCAATCATGTTAATGTGATTTTAAGAATATGGCCTTCATCGCCGCAAAATATTGTTTTAAACAGTGAATTTTGCCTCGAAAATAATTGTAGTAATTCTTGGACAGCATAGTTGTATTGTCTGAAAATTTCATTTAAAAAGCTCAATTCTAAGGGCTTCAACGATAATGATTTTGTCTGCTACATTTTCAAATCTGCAAAACTCAAGTTTTCAAGTTGTCCTGTAAAATTCAAAAATAGAGTTGATGTGCAAATTTTTTGCTTTTTATGATCTGATTGGGCATTGTTTAAAATAGCACCATTATTTTTGGTATAACTTGTCGGTAATGCCTTTTTTTTTTGCAAAAACTGAAATGGGATAAAACAAGTCTAAAGGTATACAGGAAATGGTCATAGCTGAATGATTTTTGGCAATAAGACGCCAGTTGATCATAGGAACAACACCATATAATTTGTTTTGTAAAAAAAATTTTTTTTGCAAAATTTTGAGCCAAAATCAAGTGACAACTTTCTTTTGCTGTTGAGTTTAGGTCAGAAAATTATTATCCGCTGCTAAGCTGCATACAGTGTTTGTACATGACAGAAATTACACACTGTGTAAAAGTTCGAGACAGTGCTGCTTCGTACTGCCTTCACTTCCAATGTTCCCCTTTCAGTATGTTTTCCAGGACACTATTCTGAAATGCGTAAGACCTTAAAATATAATATCAGAGCCCCCACATTTCCATATAAATGAGTAAAAACTGACATATTTTCACTGTATTTGTCCAAGTGCTGTCATAATGCTCCATGGCTCCATGCTCCTAATTCTACCACCCTCCTTTTGGTACACTGGTGCCCGCTCTTGGCCCTTCATATACCAGTGCACCTTGGAGCTGTACCTGGCGGGGGGCGCCTTCAAAAAAATGTAATTTTTGGTGAATATCAGGGGGGGCACTATCAAAAAAATTAATAAAACTTAATAAAAATGTATTTCAAAAAGGCAGATAAAAACACAGTATAGAGTACAAAGTAATGGAAAACATACCATTGTGATTAAAGGAGGAGAGGAGAGCTGCGCTCAGCTGCAGCGGATTGCACACCTCTGACAGTTTGTATGGGGGACCATCTAGTTTATTTTGTATTGCTGTGACAGGGCTCTTTTCCTAGCATTACAAGTATCATTGTAATTTTAACTAGGCCTACATGTATTTCATTGGCTCTTCTGTTTATTCAGCAAACTTTTATTACATATTTATCTTCAGCTCATTTTGTTTTTAGTAAATTTAGTCAACTATAGTAAAGACTAGCAGGGTACCCGTCTAAAGACGGGTAGAGGATGAAATGACATGTATCGCTTATTGAAGCAATCAGGAGCAGTGTTTATATATGCAACATTATGTCTTTAATACTTGTGCATTGTGAATGTAAACAAAATTGGTACTTCTGAACCCCCCAACCCCCTTTATGTGGACCTGGGCCTATTTTGGACAGCAGTTTCAATTGTGCTTTTCCTCATAGCGTTGTAGTCCTTGTGTCATGATTAACATATTTAGTGTATAAATGCACAATGCAAAGGCCCAATAATCCATCCATCTGCTCGCCATTCCTGTTGTCCTCCCATAGTCTTATATATGTTGTTCAGCTTTGTAATCATGTTTTTTTTTTGTGGTCTTCAAAGTAATGCAGGGCAGTAGCCTGCAGGGGGGCAGGGGGGGCAGCTGGCCCCTCCCTGGAATTTGACTGAAATTTTGTTGAACATATAAAAAGTTCAAATTCTCTGTGGTTTTCCGCGGTTCGCATGCCTAGCCTCTGGACCAGTCACTGGCTCCCCTAGGATTTAGGCCAGGCTAGGCATTCCCTCCCTTATTCCTGAATTCCTAGTGGGAATATGGCCACATGATCTGTGCAATAATTGTTTATGGTGAATTTAAAAAGGAATTGTACTCAAGAAAAGCCCACCCCCTCCCCCCCCCCATTCATCTGACATAGACCTGTAGTTTTGATTGTACCATGCGTTATTTGGGTGTATTTCTCCTGGGTCAAATGAGCCTTGCACACTGTAGTGTATATAAATGCAGGCTCAATCATCCATCTATGTTCTGTCCATCCCTGTTGTCCCCCTTGTATTATATTGTATTTTGTTAATTAAAGTTTCAACTTCTATATATATTTTGTTTTGTAAATCAAAGTTTTTTTTGTTATGAACGTCTATAACACTGCCTTTGGCTGGCTGCTGCTGCTGTTGCTGCTGCTATGATGCAGACCGGTGAGGTTGAGTGGCCAATGCTAAAAGATAGGAAACTTTGACTTCCTGATAAAGCGAAATTGTGGCATTGACAATAGTTTTGAGACTTTTAAAACACAGAGTAGGCATACAGGCAAGGTGAGACAAAAGATTGTGCATGAGAGACCAGGCATAGCTGAGATCCTGCGTGACAAAGGATTGGATGGAAGCAATTTTAGTAAAGGATGTAGATAGAGACAATGTGAATATTTATGAATTTTTCTTTGAACTTATTAATTAGTTACACATTTCTATTTTTTTGTCAACTTTGATGTTGTTTGTGATAGTTATAATATAAAATTAATGTGAATTTATTATAATCTTTTAAAGTAATTAATGTAAAGCATTGGCATTAGGACCTGGTTTAAACATATTTTTTTTTAGGTATGACAGGGATAGGACAAGACCATGTTGATGTTATTATGATCTGGAACGTCGAAAAAAATGGTAAGTTTTTGAGAATGCACTAAGTTTTGAATTCTTTTCAATTTATTTGGGAATTTAAGAACATCTTTTTGACTCTATTTGTCTTGTTTATTTATTATTTAGTTGTCAATTTCATGAAATTTTTACATTTTACTTTCACATTTAACCTTATTAATTTGTTTTACGTAAAGTCATTATCTTTTATATTAACTTTTAATTTTTGTTAGCTTCCTACAATCAGAGGCATGGAAATGATTATTACCGATGTTGGATAGACATGTTGATTTAAATTTCAAAAATGTGCCATTAGAGGTTGTTATTGACAAGATCGAAAATTATAAAGCTATGTTGGAAGATATTTAAGGTATTTAAATTAATTACTAATCTAAACTGTGACTAAACCATTACCTACACTATTTATAGCACTACAGGCACTTCCATGTCAACACAGAACAATTTTTTCAACCCACCTGGAAAGTGCATGTTGAGGGCTAGAGACATCTAATTAAACATCAAGGAAGTTTCAAGGTTTAAATTTGTATGGCTTTGGTCCACCATGATTACATACACAGTTCTTTCTGGTTTTCGGAGTGTCCTAGGGCTTCGGAGATGGGTGGCAAGTGCAACTCTGACTCCTTTGACTCCCTGAAAAACGACTCCAACTCTGACTCTGACTCCTTGGGTCTCCTGAATTATGGCTCCAACTCCGACTCTGACTCCCATCTCTTATCGGCATTTTGGACAGAACTATCACATGGTTAACAGAAAGAAAATGACTCCACAATGTTTCTATATCCTTTTGTTTATGTCTACATGGAAATTTAAGGTAATTAAATTATGAATACATAGGGCTTTGATTTCAATTTTATTTTTTCGATGCTCAGAATTATTTTTAGGAGTCAGGTTTGTTGTTGTTGGTTTGTGTTTTATGCCTCTGCAGCACCTTAGTGGGCTATATCGAGGCAGGTGATCGCCGTATGATGATGAGATGAGAAGACTCCCAGCTGACAATGCACGTGAAGTTCACGTGATAAACACGGGGGGAAACTGGTGAACATGACATAACTGAGAGTTATCACGTGTTTGTGTTCACGTGAGAAAAACTCCCACATTTTCACGGGATAACCACGTGATGAATGTCACCAGATTAACGCTAGACCATCTTCATGACATAACTGAGAGTTATCACGTGGTTTTCTTCCTGTGAAAAAACTCCCCAGCATTTTCACAGGATAACCACGTGATGAACTTCACCAGATTATCACTTCACTATCTTCATGACATAACTGACAGTTATCACATGTTTTTCTTCACGTGGTTAACTGGTGAAGACGGCCGCCCAGAAATATAGATGGAGCCACCTGTACTAGAAACACAGCTGTTTACCGAGTTCCGCACTAAGTTTACTTTAACTGAGTTTAAACGAATTAAACAAATGATTATGATTTCTAAATCTGAATTAATGCACAGTATATGGCGGATTGAAACTTCAGTATTAGCTCAAAAAGGAGCACATATTGGATATTATTACAAAAGACTAGTTATCCGAAATGTGAATCATGTACGACTACAATCCTTGATTCTGGTAACCCATTAAGAAGACTGAAAAGAGACTCACTGCATCACACTGGTTGTGATAAATTTTCAGCAAGTTCTTGTGGCTTTACTTCAGTCCCAACGCTATTGAAAGCCCAAGATATATATTGAAACAGTCCAAGTTGACTGGCTTCATGAAGAGCCAAGTTAACGAGTTGGAGATTTTGCCTCTTCTCAAATAATTTTAACTGGTGAAGATTGCCCCCCAGAAAATCACGTGGTTAACTGGTGAAGATATTCACCAGAAAATCATGTGGTTAACTGGTGAAGATTGGCCCCAGAAAATCATGTGGTTAACTGTTGAAGATTGCCCCCCAGAAAATCACGTGGTTAACTGGTGAAGATATTCACCAGAAAATCACGTGGTTAACTGGTGATGATTGCCCCCAGAAAATCACGTGGTTAACTGGTGACAAAATCACGTGGTTAGCATTTGCAATAACCTATCAGTTTTCCACGTGATAACTGAGGGGCAATTTCACGTGATAACTCTCAGTTAACAACCAGTTTTGTCAGCTGGGCTGTGAGTCTGGCACATACCCTATTAATTCAGGGATGCCCAGGGTCTTTCAGCTGCCCAAGCATAGAATACTGGATACAACCCTCCTCCATTTAATGTCCCATGGGCTCGGACTAAAGTGAGTTCCCGGGTAGGTCTGGAAACTCAGGTCTGGTCCAGTCAATACCTTGCTATGGTGGATTATAAACTTCGTTAATACGGGGCCTACGGATCCGAACAGAGTGGTTCTGGTGTCGTTTTGAAGCTCTTGGGGAGACCTAACTGATTAATTTGTTGGTTATTTATACCCTGTCGTTATCTTAACTGTATTCCGACTTTTTCCCCTATTAAAAAAAAAAGCAATGAACACTGAAGAACTGAAGAACATAATATATGATGAAGTCCGCAGATTGATAGTGATAGACTGATAGATAGAGATTTGAGCCATATCCCTCCGGCTAATATTGCAGTTAAATCTTGGCTGACATCATCAGTCCTGGCTTAGCTAAAAACGCCTTCTCTGAGCATCCCACTCACCCCAACTTTCCACCTATCCTTCTTTTTCTGGCCTGTCTTTCTGTGAGGAGCATATAACCTTCTGACTCCTCTTTTATTTCAAATTTCTACTCCATCTCAAAAGTGCCACCAGGAGTGCATGGATCTCTCAAGCCACACATGAAATGCTCTCTCAAATGTCTTCTCCTGCTTTTAAAGAGCCAGTGACAGAGAAAATTGAGGATTTTTGCCAAAATCATGGCTGTGCAATCTCACCGATTTTGATGAAATTTGGCAAATGTCAAGTACTTGGGTCAAAAACAACATTCACAAAATTTTTGGTCATTTGGTCCAGGGGTGGCCATGGTAGGCCACCTCCATTATTAAGGCCATAATTTCGCTTTTAGAGAGAAAGGAAATGTTAAAAAATGGCAATTTCAAAATCACTGTGTAGTCAACCTGAGGTGATGCAATGATATAATTTCATTTCAGATATTGAGAAAAATGGATTTCCTTTCAAATGGAATTTAATTTTTGGTTCCTAAACTGGCCACCAGGGTGAGGGTGATACAAGGAACTTGCTCTATTTCAAAGGCGAAAAAGGATGTAAAAAGTGGTCATTTTCAGATCCAAATTGCCAATCTGAGGGTCTACCCCCAGATGTGTCAATGAAATGGATATACCCATATACACTTCATCTTTCAATATCAATCATAAAATTTGGTATACTTTTGACACCATAAGCATGGGAAGCATGGGAAATTTACCTATTTTACCGAAAAACAAATTTTTGTGAAAATAGCCATTTATAGATCTCAATGGCCAATCTGAAATTTGGCCCAAGGCTATGCTAATGAATTAGAATTACCAAATAACACATCATCTTCCAAAATCAATCATAGTATTGGGTTTATATGGTCTGTTGTAGGCATGAGAAGTACAGGAAATTTACCAATTTGAACAAAATCGCAATTTTAATGAAAAAGGCCATTTTCATATAAAAATTGCCAATCTGACAGTCAGCCCCCAGCTATGCCAGTGACATGGAAATACCAATTTGTATTTCATCTTCCAAAACCAATCATAAAATTTGGTTTATATGACCTGCAATAACCATTGGAAACATATGAAGTTAACCTATTTAACTAAAACGAAATTTCGGTGAAATTTCTGTGAAAATGGCTGTTTTCATATCCCTGCTGCCAATCTGACAGTTGGCCCCCAGCTATGCCAATGACATAGAATTACCAATTCACACTTCATCTTCCAATATCAATTATACAATTTGGTTTTCATGGCATACTATAAGCATGGAAAACATATGAAGTTAACCTCTGTGACCAAAAATGACAATTCCATGCAAACTGTCGTTTTCAGATTCAGAATGCTAATTAGAACGTTTGAACCTGGTTATAAAGTCTGGAAATGTCACAGTGTTACCAGTTGTTGGTAATTAAAACTTCATTTTTCAATATAAAATTTATTTTATAGCTTTTATGTTCTTAAGGCATGAATAGCATACAAAATTGACCTATTTGACACAAAACATATTTCTTTATGAAAGTGTGAATGTTCTCATTCCTTGTCTGGTTCTCGACTGCTTTACTGGATATAATTCTGAAATTCAGTGGGCACATATAAACAAGAAAAGTACCCTTAAAAAAGGGTACCGCATCGATCTTATCATGAACCTGAGGGTATGCGGCGGGTAATAAAAGGTTTTAATGTCTTAAAGTAGGCATTTCTATGAAATAAATGCCCTTAGAAAAACTCCAAACCCCTCCCCTTGTTTCATGAAAATATTTCACAGCCAAATATGTGCAAAAAAAAAAACAGCATAATGCGCCAAAGAGGTTTTTGCGAAGTTAATATTGCAAATAGAGCAAAATGAATATGTCGAATTTGGAGGAGTTTAATTGATATATACAGGTTTTTAAATTTTGAAAATCGGATGCCTATTAAGGTTTTTAGGCCAAGTTTCGCATTGAAAATGGTGTACACAATCTTTGGTGACATTTTACACGCAAAAATTTCGCCAGAGAAATTCCTTATCTTGTAGAATCGATGAACTGTTAAGAATACTTATATATAAGTTTTTTTATAGGTTAAGACAGCGATAAAAAAAAAAATCTAAATAATGCTTGTAAATATTTTACATATCCAAAGAAATTGTTCTTGAAATAGGATAGTCTGTATGAGTTAATCATGACCATCGCATCTTCTTCAAATAACTCCAAAGGCGGGTTAATGAGGCAGAATTTTTACTCTGGGACACAAAAAAAATCTCCACATAGATGACCTATAAATAAAAAATCTATGATGGATTTTCTTCATTGGGCAGGAATAAACCAATATATATGCAATAGCAACAACAACATTGAATAAACTAGAATTAGTGTGGAGATTGAATGGATCGCTCAATTCTGGCACAGGGACGGAATGATCTCCTATTTTACTGTTGAAAATTGAAATATATATATATACACAAGTAAAATATGTGTATTGAGAATTTGAGTTTAATAGAGGCAGCAGTGAAAGTGTAATTTATGCATTTCAGTCTGTCACGTTTCAGCATGGACAGCCGTCATACAAGATCAGACAAAAACTGCACCAAACCATCACAAAGATGGGATCTATAGACAACCACCCAACTTCTATCCACCCGACTCCTATCCACCAGACTCCTACCCACCCGACTCATGTCCACCCGACTCCTGTCCACCTGACTCCTGTCCACCGACTACTGGCCGGCCTACTCCTATCCACCCGACTCCTATCCACCTGACTCTAACCAGACTCCTAACCACCCGACTCCTAACCATCCTACTCCTATCTACCCGACTCCTGGCCATCCGACTCCTATCAACTCTACACTCCTGTCCACCAGACTCCTGTCCACCCGACTCCTGTCCAAACGACTGTCCATCCGACTCCTATCCATCCTACTCCTGTCCATCCGACTCCTGTCCATCCGACTCCTATCCACCTAACTCCTATCCAACAGACTCCTGTCCATCCGACTCCTATCCACCTAACTCCTATCCAACAGACTCCTACCCACCCGACTCATCTCCACCCGACTCCTGTCCACCCAACTCCTGTCCAAACGACTGTCCACTCGACTCCTGTCCACCCGACTCCTGCTCACCCGACTCCTGTCCAAAATCTTGTCTTAGAGATGTCCTCCCTCTTTACTGTAACAACCTGTATGTTTCAGGAAGAAATAAATGTCTTGAGTCTTGAGTCTGTCCACCCGACTCCTGTCCGCCGACTCCTGCCCAGCTGACTCCTATCCACCCGACTCCTATCCACCCGACTCTAACCAGACTCCTACCCATCCGACTCCTAACCACCCTACTCCTATCCATCCGACCCCTGGCCACCCGACTCCTATCCACCCAACACTCCTGGCCACCCAACTCTTGTCCACCCGACTCCTGTCCAAACGACTCCTGTCCAAATGACTGTCCATCCGACTCCTGTCCATCCTACTCCTGTCTATCTGACTCTGTCCACCGACTCCTGGCCAGCCGACTCCTATCCACCCACTCCTAACAACCAGACTCCTAATCACCTGACTCCTATCCACCCGATTCCTGTCAAACGACTCCTGTCCACGCGACTCCTGGCCACTTGACTCCTATCCACCCGACTCCTATCTACCCAACTCCTATCCACCCAACACTCCTTTCCAAGCAACTCCTGTCCAAACGACTCCTGTCCACCCGACTCCTTGCCACCAACTCCTATCCACCTGACTTATATCCACATCCACCCGACTCCTATCCAACCGATTCCTAACCGCACGACTCCTAACCACCCGACTCCTAACCACCCGACTCCCTCCACCCGACTTCTAGCCACCGACTCCTCTCCACCCAACCACTGCCAGGCAAGCTGAGGCATAGACATGATAGATGACAGATTCTGAAGTGCAATCCACCACACAATTTGTCTATGCACCACGCACAACGAGGTTCGGACATGTTCAAAACATATATCGCTGGTAGATCTAACGATGTACTGGCGATCAATAAGGATTAAGGAGCACTGAAATGATTTTCTAGCAGTGAATAAAAATGTTGTGATTTGTAATTGGAGCTGGCTGCAAAGTTACATGATGGCACTTTAGGCATTTGCATGTGGACGAAATGTCGTTAGAATGCAATATTTGGGCAATATTTTCGCAATGTTGTGAAGCAACGTAAAAGATAAGGCACAAGCATGTGAGTTACCTTAATGATTGGCATATTTTATGCAAATTGATTTTTGAAATATCCTATTCAGGTTCTCGGAATTAACCCAAATGATATTTCAAGGAAAATAATGTTGGGGAAGTGCAGAAAAACCATTCTGCAGAATCTGCACAAGGTTTAGAAAGCAAAATAAAGAATTTTTGCTCCTATTCTTTTACATCATTTTACGTCAATCATGCTTGGATGAAGATTGATAGTGATCTACAACATAAGACAAGACACCATAATATTCAAATATTTGTTAATAAGCAAGCTTAGTATTTCTTGTTGGATCATTATCTACTAATCATTCAACTGCTTGAACTTTCCCAGTCAAATTTGCAAAACACCAAATATTTAGTAAATCAGGCAAAACAGCTGTCAGACTGCATTAAGTGTGCTATGAAATTATACTTGTAGGAGACAAATTAATTGCAAAAAAAAATTGCCCTGGCCAATTTACCTCAATTGCTCAGTTGTTTGTTGTTTGTTTGCATCTTATGCCTCTGCAGCACCTTAGTGGGCTATGTCGAGGCAGGCGATCGCCGTATGATGATGAGATGAGAAGACTGTGAGTCTGGCACATACCCTAGTAATTCAGGGATGCCCAGGCTCTTTCAGTTGCCCCAGCATAGAACACTGGATACAACCCGCCTCCATTTAATGTCCCATGGGCTCAGACTAAAGTGAGTTCCCGGGGTGAGATTTGAACCCGCGCCCTCAAAGCTAGTTGACAAGCGCACTTACCAATTAGGCCACGGGGGAACTCTCCTCAATTGCTCAGACCTTCCACTTTAATTTGATAAATTCTAATGAAGTCATGATAGCTTCCAAGAGGTGGAGAAATTGTAGATGGCTTACTTAAACGAGTAGGCAATTAAATAACTTTCCCAGGAGCCTTTCAAATGTTCCATGAACCTCCTGGATTTTTGAGCTGTGTCTGAAGGTCATGTAATTACATTATTTGGTATGCATGATCAAAATCTTCAAACGATCATTTTGCAGGTCATAGTAAGACAAATTCCTCCCCAAAATCCACAAGATTAATGGACATAAAAGTTGATAAAATTATTTGAAACAATGCCAAATTGCACTACTTTCAGACGTTTTTGTTTTGATAATATCACTGCATGTAATTAATTTGCTCTATACGGAAAACCAATGCAAAGACTGAAAAATTGGTAAATGTGTTGCAAATATTTGTCAGAATTCACCTCCACTTGTGCAGCCGAGCATTGATAATATTTGCCACATTCAGAAGAAATTTGCCAAACACTAGCCCTCATTCCCAATCATTCAGAAAAAAGGTTGTCCACTGTGCAGTTAAAAAACCAAATTCACAAATTAGTTCAACAACAGATGGCCAAAAATCCCATTAGTTAATTTCAACAACATTTTTGATATTCCATAATTTGTAGTGTGAAATATTAGCGGCTCATTGGCTAGGGTGAGGTTGATTCAAGTTATATCCTGTATTTTTGCACTTGCCCGGCATAATAATGAAGTTCAGATGGGACCACAGTAAGAAGGATTGCCAAACTCTTGGCAATCAAATTCTGGTCTCAGAGGTTAGTAACCTGAGTGCAACCACTGATTACCACCAAATAGCCTATGAAAAAAATTGAAATATTGGTCACAATACACTGTCATCTGAGATTTGCTAAAGCGTGAAAAACAAACTTTCTGACTTTAAGAACTCCAGAGTAAAGGAATTACATTCAAAATATAACTGAAAAATCTCTGATTGACAGTTTCATGTAACTTGCAGGCATAATTTCAACCATATTGGCAGTCATACGGAATAAATTCTTCTGAAAGTATCAAAAATGAGATCTCTGACCCTAAAAACCCTAGAATAGAGGTACTGGATGAAAAAATGAACGAAAACTGACAATTTCATTCATGTGGCAGCCATCTTTGCGGTAAAATTGGCTGCCATCTTGATTTACTTGACGTAACAGAATCAAAAATGTGTCTTCTGGGCATTTAAGCCCTAGATTAGAGATACCACACAAAAGTAAATAGAGGAAACCTAAAAAAATTGTCAATTTTAAAGTAAATTGAGGAAACCTAAACAAAAATTGTCAATTTTATGTCAATGGCAGCCATTTTGGCCACCATTTTGGCAGCCATCTTAGATTTATAAATGTGAAAGTGTCAAAAATGAAGTATATGACCTTGAAAACCGTGGATTAGAGGTATCACATCTGAAAATTGGATGAATATTCTACAAATTACGAATAAATGAAAAGTTGAAATTCCATTTGGAGGCCATTTTGGAATCTTTACCAGTGAAATTCCAAAAGAAGTATACCAAATTTTATTGACTGAATTGACAGTTGACATGTTTTTCTTCACTACCCTTTTATTCACATTGTCAAGTTGAGACCCTCAGATTGGCAATCGTCCATCAAATATGACCTTTTTTCCATAAATCAGTATTTTTGAAAAAATGGGCAAAAAGGCTTTTGTATTCGAGTTACACTACATCCTATAAGACTAGGACAACAAATATCATATGTGGCCTTGAAAACCATGTGTATGCCCTCTCTGATGCTATGTTTCTTTAAGCTGTAACATGTGCCGTTCAGAAGATATTGTCCATTGAAATTCAGCAAAATGTGAAATTTCCAAATTCTCTCCGGGAGCAATTTTGCATATTTTGCTTAATATCTATGGCATGTCCTATCACAACAACCAAATGAATTTTTTTCGAATGCTTCAAGATTTTTCTTAGTGAGACCATATTCATTCACATTGAAAAGTTTCAAGTGATTCGGCCGACCCCCACAGCAAGCCAAATCCTCGATTTTCTCTGTCACTGGCTCTTAATACTGCAGTTACAGGAGTAATACTTTCTGAACCTCTAAACCGCTATCAAAGGCTAATTATTTCACTATCTTTGCCATTTTTAATGCAACTTCACTTTTAACCCATTTCATACCAAACTAATACTGCCATATATTCATGAAGTTGCACTGCAGCACACCTGGTGGTCGACTCCAAAATTACATTTCTTTCAGCTGGATCACAAAAATGCTAACCCTTCTTCTTTGTTGCTTTGTCTCATTTCCTTATTCACTTGCTTTTTTCCCCATTGTAACCTGCCTTTAAAATTGTTTAATAATGGGTAAATTCTAGTCTAACATATTCTGACAGATTAATTTACCTTGTACCCTTGCTAAGTGTGATATATACACTACCCTCCAAAAGTTTGAATAGTCCTGACAGAAAAGCTAGGCGACATTTCTTTAAAAAATATTTCACTGTCAACATTATTTTTATTGAATACCTACACAATATTGAAGCTCACATTAAGGCTATTTGTTGTCTTTTTTTTCATCACTTTAAGTCATTTTGGTATCTAAATAATTTTCTCAATATGCCAATTTATGCTTTTCTATGAAAAGCTGTAAAAACACTTTAATCTGCCAGCTTCATGAATTTTTATAATTTTTCACACGTTTCCACCTGTTCATATGATTTTAACTATTTTTTCAGACAAAAAAATAGCCATTTGAAAATTAAACACAAATACAAATTTTTACATTTTTTGGGTCAAAACAATGGTGAAACGGCTCAGCTAAAATAATTTCCTCTTGAGAGAAGATAACTATATCTATGATAATACTTCATGTTGGCCCGAAATATCCAAAATTAGTATTTTTGAGTGGTCAAAGTCTACTTTTTAAATAGTCTTTCTGTGGTTTGAAACTAAGGTTAAGAACTTATTACAACTTTGGAAACACTTAAAAATTATTTCATTTCAAAATGCTAGGAGATAATTGGGCTAATACAAATTTTGATAAAAAACGGAAAATATGGATATCGAGACAGTTATTTAAATTTGTACCAAAATGACCTAAAATGACAAAACTAAGACAACTTTAGTCAACTTATGTCCTTAATGTGAGTTGTGACATTGTTTGATGGCCTAGGTATAAGATTAAAATCGCATTCAAAATCAAGCATTTTAAAAAGAAACCCCACTTTTCCTGTTGTATTCAAACTTTTGGAGGATAGTGTATAAAGATAAAGTTCTTCAAAAACATAAACAATAATTTTTGATGCCACGAAAAACCCATGCTTTCTTTACAGCCGATCATAATCCTGGCATTCACATGTTCAGTCAGCCAGGCAGTGCTGTTCTAAACTTTAGCAATGGTCAATTGGTTTTAAATTTATAGCCTTTGTCCTGGGACAGCTATATATATAATAATAGTTCCAGTGGGCCTACTTGGAACCAGGGCTTCAGGGAGGGCTTGGACCTTTCCTTGATGAGAAATTATTTATTTATTTTTATTTATTTACTATTTATTGTGAGCAAGCAACATCTTCAAATGTTCCTTTTAAATAAAACGACAGCTTGTTAAGGAATACCCAACCAGAATTTTTTTTTTTTCAAGACTGCCCAGGAAATTTTTTATTTCTTAACTAGAACCTCTTGGGTGAATGATCCAATAAAACCGACAGCTGGTGCGACTTTGTCAATTGTATGGAGACCCCAAGCTATGCCATTCACCTCCAGAACTGGGCTTAGGGGGCTGCAGTTACCATATATCTATCTATATCTATCTATCTATTCTATCAAAAGGAGGACTGGGATGGAACTATTGGGATAGGGGAGAGTGGGGCACGTTTTTATTTTTTGGCTCTCAATCAAATACTTCTCTAAATATTTTAAAAATCTTTTTACTGACTGACTTCTAAACATCTACACTACCCTAATGCCAAACCAAGTTGACCTGCCTTCTTTAGTTTTGGAGAAAAATAAGTTAATTTTTTTTTCTGGTCCAACATGCGCACGGAATAAACCTCTAGGAAAGTAGAAGAAAGTGAGCAAACTGCAAACACCACATTTTATTCTCACAGATCACAACACACACTTTTTTGTCATTGCAGAATGATTATATCGGAATATTTACCCTGATAATTTTAAAAAGTCTTGTTTCAGCTAGAAGGGCTGGCAGATTAGCCAACATAATTGATTGTACCCTCATATTGTTCAGGAATGACCTACCCTGTCAGCGTGCCTCGGCGGTGTGGCGTCGGCCCGTCGTCGGTCCGATGTCAGCAGCATTGGACCGGCCTTGGGCCGACTTTGAAAACATTAAAATTTTGACAGCAACCAAACTTTGTTATTATGTTGCAAGTTGATTGAGAATAAGTAAGGTTGGCATATAATATAACGTTGTTTCAACATTGTTGCAACTTTTGACATTTATCATACTTTGCATTATAGATGTCGCCACTTGTCTTATACATGTATAAGAAATCACAAACCATTTCAATACTTCTCTTTCCTAATTAAACAATCCCTATAAAGGTGTACAGGGTGTATAGACAAATCTTACACTAAACTTTATGTTCAGATAACTTCAAAAGCAAAAGTCAGAGAATAATGCTACTTGGCATGGATTAAAAAGATGTTAACAGCTTTCATGTCCTCTAGTATGATGGATTTTGATCTCATAATGGGCATCAAAGTGACAAGTCATCAACTTTAGTCATGCCAAAATAATGCAGTACCCCCCCCCCAGCCGAGGTGACCCCCTCGGGCCTTGCAAAATATAGAATTTTCAATATACCTCCCCCTGAGGTGACCCCAAGCCTAGCAATATAATTAGCAAAAAAATACCTGACATTTCTTAGAATAAAAATGGGTTAAAAAAAACACTGAAATCTGCATGAAACATGGATGTCAAACAGGCTTTGTTGGACTAGTTCTGCACAGGGGCCTCAACATTTATAATGGAGCCCAGACTTTCCAGTAGCCTACACTTACATTTCTTCCTGCACTTGCATAAAACTGCAGAATTCTGCAGGAAACTGCAGGATTCTGAAATTCTGCAGAAAATTCTGCAGTTCTGCAGTTTCCTGCAGAATTAAGAAGTTTTTTTTTAAACTGCAGAATTCTGCAGCTTCGATCTGGCAGAATTCTGCAGTTAGCTGCAGAAGTGCATAAAACCTACCAAGCTGCACAACTCATACAGAATTACATATTTTCCCAAAGAAACTTTTCAGAAACACTGCAAGGACAGAGGACTACCAAAACCCCGACCCCCCAAACCACTTGGTAGCGGCAAGCCCAATGTCAAAGAGGTCTGAAGTTGACTCTGAACTGTACAGATGCAATACACTGGAGGAAGTAACAGAGGTTCAGAAATCATGCAGGGAGCTGCAGAACTGCAGAATTCTGCAGCTTCCTGCAGATTTTTTTGAAACTGCAGAATTCTGCAGTTTTTTTGCAGAACTACAGAATTCTGCAGTTTTTTGCAGAAGTGCAAAATTCTGCAGTTTTTTTGCAGAACTGCAGAAAGAAATTATATACTCCTCAAGCACTTTAATAGCTGCTTGTAGATAGACTTAGTATCTATCTATCTATCTATCTATCTATCTATCTATCTATCTATCTATCTGTCTATCTATCTATCTATCTATCTATCTATCTATCTATCTATCTATCTATCTACATGTATATCCTCCCTTTCTCCCTTCCACCGCCAGCCTTTTTTCCTACCAATTTTCCTTCCTTTTTACTTCCTTTTTTCCTTCCTTCATTCCTTCCTTCACGCCTTCCTTCCTTCATCCCTTCCTTCATTCTTTCTATTGAATCTGTAAACACTGGATCTGACTGCTGCTGTTGGTGCTGGTTTCACTGCAGCTGATCATTTGAAATTCCCGCCAAAAACGAACATTTTAGATTCGTAAATAAAAAGTGTAATGTCACAGAAGTTTACGAAAAGTTGATGGAAGCAAGATAAAATTATATTGAGACTGTATACTAAGTTTCAAAGTGATAGGTGAAATAGTGAGAATTCCTATATGGTCAGAAGCTTACCGAAAATTCTTCCTACAATACAGGCTGCAAGCAGCTGTAAAAAGCTTGCAAGATCGGCAGATGTCTCATTTTCAAACTTCAGACTTTCACCAAGGCTTGATAAAAAGCTGTGTGAAAATAATTTTTCCCGGTTATATTAAAGCAGGTCGTTAACAAGTTCTCCTAGCAGAGTTTTGTCATCCTCCAGACTTGTATTACGGAGCACTGGCTCAAAACATAAAATAGCATAGGGACTTGCTGAATTTCTACAGAACTGCATAATTCAAGTGGGGAATAAGGGAGCACCATTTAATCTTAAGACAGGGGGGAGGGGCTTGGAGTCTAAAAAAAATTCTTGCTGAGTTTTGGTGAAATAAATAAATTCTTTTTGGGCAGCATGAAATAAATCATTTCTGGAGGGGGCATTTCTAGATAAGGCGTTGCTTTGATTGAATGAATATTCAGGGACTTCGCGTTCTTAAAATTCTTGAAATAAATAATAATTATGATACAATGAAACAAATAATTTTCCGCTGTGGAAAACTCCGAGACCTTGCCCCCCTGATTATTGAATGGTCGCCCCCTTACTGCTGAACTAGGCCTACAGAGATTACTCTCATGATTGTGCCGAGTTGATGTATAACTTAGCTGATAGACATGTGACCCAACTTAAAATTTAAAAATCAGCTGGCTATAGGTGCTCAGTAATTCACTGATGAAAGCTGGTTGACCAAATTAGTGGCTGGCTGGGTTTGGCTGCAGCTGGCTGTGATTCAAATTATGAATTTTTTAGTTGTGTTTCATGATTATTAGGACATCACATTAGAGTTTCTGTTAGGTGGCCAAAATGTATGTCCTCAGGATTCAGTGAAGTCTTACAAAGTCGGTCCCCTTCAAATTATGTGGGTTTCACTTGCACTGATTTCTTTCTTTTTTTCAAAGTAAATGCAATGGCCACCAAATTTAAATGAGTTGCTGTGACACACTGACACCGCAGAAGCCTAAAGATCACCAGACTTTCCTATAAAAAAAATAAGCTCTTCAGAAGTGTGGCAATGTCAAACAAGCTGATCCATACTTTCAAAACTGTTTATTCTTAAAATTAAGTCCTGAAGCTTGACATGAATACTAAACTTTAATAAAAAGTGGGAATTGAGTGGACCACCTCCTCAAAATTTGGTATGATTGATTGGTATTGAGAAAGTTTACCCTTACAGAATGGAATCTCCATGGCACCATGTGAATTGCAATTGAATGACTTCAAAGTGTGAAGCCACCAAGATGTCCCAAGACAATCAGTGATGTCTTGATTGCAATTCTTGATTACTTCTGTGCTTGTCAAAAGTGTTTAAAGTCAATTGAAATTGACAAAATCGGTGGCTGCAATCAGTTATATCAAACTAGAGAAGGTTGGCTGGCTGTTTAACAAGATAGGTGGCGTGGCGGCTGACTGAAGCATAAATTGGTGGCTTGGCTGGCTATCAGCGGCAGCTCCCATGTCTACTTTAAGTCTGAGCAGCTGCTGGCAGAATCTCTAAAGAATTTGCTTCACAACAGCAGTGTTGCTGTATAACTTCAAAACTGCAAAAAGAAATAACTGACTTTTCACCCAGGTGCCCACCACTGATTTTTGGGAAAATGAGCTACACATGATAAGGGACAATTTAAAATACGCTTCAGTACTTCACAGCAGGGGCCCTAGATTTCCAGCAATACAATATATTATATAAACTTTTTTTTTTAATTTTCTTTTTTAACTGTAAAGGGCCTACAGATCGTTTTTTCCCCTGTAAATAAAGATCTATATTTAGGCCATCCAGTGGCGGATACAGGGGGGGCCTAGGGGGCACGGGCCCCCCCTAGACCACTGATATTAACAATAGTATTTTGAAGAAAATACGCTGGGACACAGGCCCGCGAATGCCGAAAAACGCCCGGGCCCCCCCCTTGATGACCCTTTCTGGATCCGCCACTGCCATCATTTAATTGAGAACTGGGCTTATTAAACTATATCCATTTACCAGCAGAGTGTAATGCTTAGGCCTATGTGTCAAAATTTACAGATTTGGGCAGGGATGTGGATTGAATTTTCCCCAGTGATTAAAAAAAAAAGTTAAGATAGAAGAGAAATTCAAGTTAATTCACTGCAAGCAGGTGTCATTGCATGTAAATGTGTCTTTAAATATCTATTCATGAACGTTAGATCACTAGACATTAAAGTTTCATTGCTATCAAAAGTGCAATCAGATTTTACACCTGACAGATCTGTAAGACTTAAGTGCTTTTCTTCAATGGCAATTACGGTTAACTGATGAAACAAAGCTTCAGAACTACCAGAATTGCAATTTGTGTTACTGGATTGCTTCTGTAATCTATAATTGGCCAAATTGCACACTTCTGCATTGACAACACACTGTGAGACTGTAGCTGACTGTGCCAGACAGCCTGGCTGCATCATTCGGCGGGAAACAGTCGCCGCTTGAGGCGCTGTGCGCAACAAAACAAGTTTGGGCTGTGGTAGGCAGGTGGTTTTGTTTGTGTGTCATGACGGCGCTGAGATCCAAATGTTTTCACTCGCTTCGATCTTTTAAACTGCCCGAATGGATAGAAATAATGGACGTACTACATCGTAAGTAGGCTCATATCGTAGATTATTCCAATAGCAACGTTCGCCCCCAAGCTTTAATAGATTCATTCAGTGTGGCGATCGCCAGAGCGTGCTCAACTTTTTGGTGAGCAAACTTCTTAACAAAAGACTAGCATAGTACCCGTGACAGGGGAATAAGAAAAGATGATGGAGAAATTGTGATTGAAGAAAACATACATTTTGTGATGACATAAGAAACATAGCATGCAGGAGTGAGAGCTTGAGGTAAAACAGAGAAATGGAATAGGAAATATTGGAGAATATTGATGGTCGTGCAGAAATGACTAATAAGTTTCCTCAATATAATTCCTGCTATAATATGAACAGTTTGAGAAACCACAGGCACTTATGGTTGTTGTAAGACTTGAAATAATGTTAAATTGTAGTTGTGGGCAATCAGTAGTTTGTTTGGAGTAGCGTAAAACATCCATGAATTTATGGTATGATTAGAAGTTGAAAGGAGCCTATTAGTCCCCACAGTGAGCTTGAACAAACTTTGGGGTTAAAAAAATTGACCAAGAAAACGATTAGCGCAGTGATGTAGAGGAAGGTCAGACGAACATTTTGATGTATCAAACGAAAAAATCCGTTGGGAATTTTTTGAGATATTTGAGTTTTAGATTTTTTATTTGTCACACCCTATTCTTAGCATGTAATCTCCATGAAAAAGTGATCAAAACTGTCCATTTTTCCTGTTAGGTAATATCTAAGATAAAAGTCATTATTCAGAAGTAAAAATATGCAGTCATTGTCTCTGCAGAAAGTATGCACCACTTAATCCAGACTGACAGAGTGTGATAAACCTATAACAGCTAATATCTCCGGCTAAAGGCCTGAGAAAATGTTTGCAATACCAGGTTGTGTTAGTATCATAACTCTGGTAAATACTTTTAGCAAATTTGGTCTCATCATCTCATTGTAACAGGCTTTGTTGAGTTACTTGTGCATTTTATCACAAATTTTGCCACCGTATAACAAGCATTTCATAACAATGTAAAGGGATAGACAAAGTAGAGTAAATTATCGGACAATGCATGCATAGAATGTTTGTAAGTATTTTCTTCACTATGAATTTGAATCCCCTGATGTTGCATGAAAAGTCTTTGCAACTGGACAAAAAGACAAAAATAAGATTAAAAGCTATAAATAAACAGTAATATTCATACTTAATGTATTTTGAGTACTTTAAACGGATGTTGGGTGTTTAATGTTGATGCAGGTTATCTGGCATCCAAAATCAACCAATCTGTAATTGTATAGAACAACAAAAATAGCATAAATTCAGTAAATTATGTGAAAATGTAGTTAATACAAACATGTACTACTATTGCACATGAAGTCTGCAATGTCAAAGTATTTTACCCCATACTTAACTAAATGCTTCCAAACATTCTATCTATATGTTTTCTGATGATTCCCTCAACATTGGCTACACTTTGCATGGTTGCAAAAGTACTGGTTTCACAGTGGTGAAATTTCTTAAAAAACACATAAAAACCTTTTAAAATAATACAAAATAGAGTTCAAAAGTGAGGTAGATTCTACTACAATTATTCACCAGAATGGTGAAACTGAGGAAAAGCTGGCAAATAAACACATTTTATAAATTTTCTGAAAAAAGTTTACTGTTATAGGTTTATCACACTCTGTCAGTCTGAATGAAGTGGCATGTACTTGCTATTGTGGAGATGACTGCATATTTTTACTTCTGAATACTGACTTTTATCTTAGACATTACCTAACAGGAAAAAAGGCAGTTTTTTTCATTTTTAGATGGATATTACATGCTAAGAATAGGGTGTGATAAATAAAAAATCTAAAACTCAAATATCTAAAAAAATTCCCAACAGATTGTTTCATTTGATACATCAAAATGTTCGTCTGACCTTCCTCTACATCATGGCACTAATCGTTTTCTTGGTCAATTTTTTTAACCCCAAAGTTTGTTCAAGCTCGCTGTGTCCCATTAGAAATGTGAAGTTAATACTTTTCACCATACAGTGGATATGATAGATACTGTGTATGTAATGAATAGCACTTAGCATATCTTCTTCATTTATATTTTGTAAACAGTCTGTGGAAGTGTGTGATTGAAAATGTGGGTTTTCATTATTAAAAATAGGTGAACATAAACTGTTGATGCTAAGGAATGAAATGTACATGATGTTGAAGAATTGTGAGATATGACATTGCTCAGTATTTTATTGTAGAGGGCAGAAGTATCTTAAAAATATGTTGAGGTCAATGACACACTAATAGTAGATGCCACAGAAAGATCCCCACACACTTGGTATAGCAGAGTGACTGACACTGTGCTGCCCTCTGGCATAGCAAACTTTGTGGGGTGGAATATTTCTGAGGCATTTGCATAGTTCAGTGAAGGAGGCTGTTGTTGGTGGAGGTGAAAGGTGTGAAATGAAGATAGATGTCAGGGGGAATTAGGAGGTTTTGGAGGATGGCACTCCTTATTTCAAGGGAAAATGTCAATTCCTGTCTATATGCCAAGTTTGGTGATGATTGAGACAGGAATGGAAGAGAAATAAGATAAGCAACAGAATTACAGAGATGTGCAATTATGTAATAGATGGGCTCGGCTGCTTGGCCGAAGGCTGCTGGTCTAGTTCCCGGGGTGAGATTTGAACCCACGCCCTCAAAGCCAGTTGACAAGCGCACTTACCAATTAGGCCACATGGGAACTTTTGAGGAGTCAGGAGTTACAAGATTAATTTTCAACTCCGACTCCCACCTGAAAGTCAAATTTAGACTCCGACTCAACCCAAAAACCACTGACTCCACGACTCCCATGCAACTCTGACTCCAAACCTGCGTTTTTCATAGCTGGCAGCTTTTTTTTCCTGAATTAATTTTTTTTCGGAGACACACACCTTCTCCAAGCTCCCTGCTCCAAGCGATATACAGATTCACAAAATACTGTGTTAGTTGGTTTAAATTCTCAACTTTTTTGTCCAGAACATGAAACTAACAAAAAGTAATAGTCGGTGCCGTCAGATTCTTATGCCCAAGATTTAGGCTTAAAAATATTTCTGATATTCATGCAAACTTCTGGGTTGCTCATTGAGTGGGCCTTAAATTGGTAAGTTTGCTCAACATCCCAAGTCTAACCTATAACTCAGCTTATTGTGATTAAGTTGCTCATTGGTTGAGTGTATTGTAATGTTTTACATGGCGGAAGAACGTTAGCGTTCTTTTTGAGAACTTCGTTCTGTCACCATGATCCGTATTCATTTAACCTGCACCACTTCCTTCCTTCCCCATGTATCCCGGTTCCTCCTACTTTTCAGCTGCTCAAACTGAAAATGCTTGCTCACTAAATAACAAGTGAAGGAAATAAGTTTGCTCAGCTTTAGGTCATGGACACAAAAATACAAATTTTACGACAATGCTTTTTAAGCAACGGAAATGTGTCATATCCTTCCCAACACATTAATATTGTTTTATCTCAGAATGTTCCCAAGGCCTTCTTTTCTCTTGTATTCCTAGTTGCTCTAAGGCTGTGTTATAAATAATGTGTACTTATTTTGTGTAATTAGCATGAAAAAAAGATAAATATAGGTAAGTGGCGTCCTTTTAGCAGCCATGTAATACTGTTTGAAGAGCAAAAGCTTTTTCACAGATTTACAAAATTGATGGAAGTTAAGGTGGTCAAGGAAACCAAAATCGATAGAAATAGTGGAAAAATACCAAACTCGTTGATATCTGATCTCTGCACATGGGCTTTCACCAAGGCTTGATAAAAGCTGGATGTAAAATTGTTTTTCCCGACGCAGTGGCGGATCTAGGGGGGGGCTAGGGGCCCCGGACCCCTCTAGACCTATGAGATGGTCCAGATGGAAATAACATTTTAAAGACAGATGGAGCAAAAGGGGCCCGTGAATCCCAAAACTATGCTTGCCCCCCCCCCCCGCCTTACACTGCCCTGTCTGGATCCGCCACTGCGGCATATCAAAGAGGGTCATAAACAAGTTTCTCCAGACAGTTATCTAGGTTGACCAGCTTAAAACACTAAAGTAGTGTTTCTTGAAGCACCAAAAATTCGACATTTGAAGTAATGTCGAATAATGCATTTTATCAATGGAATTGCATTATCCCTCTGCATTAGAAAAAATATATAAACTCAACAGCAAAAGAAAGTTGTCACTTGATTTTGGCTCAAAATTTTGCAAAAAAATTTTTTTTTACAAAACAAATTATATGGTGTTGTTCAACTGGCGTCTTATTGCCAAAAATCATTCATCTATGACCATTTCCTGTATACCTTTAGACTTGTTTATCCCATTTCAGTTTTTGCAAAAAAAAAAGGCATTACCGACAAGTTATACCAAAAATAATGGTGCTATTTTAAACAATGCCCAAACAGATCATAAAAAGCAAAAAATTTGCACATCAACTCTATTTTTGAATTTTACAGGACAACTTGAAAACTTGAGTTTTGCAGATTTGAAAATGTAGCAGACAAAATCATTATCGTTGAAGCCCTTAGAATTGAGCTTTTTAAATGAAATTTTCAGACAATACAACTATGCTGTCCAAGAATTACTACAATTATTTTCGAGGCAAAATTCACTGTTTAAAACAATATTTTGCGGCGATGAAGGCCATATTCTTAAAATCACATTAACATGATTGGTATGCAATTTTAAGATAAAAAAACAAAATGCATCAAAGCATGGTATGTTCCAGATTATTGAGTCCAGAGATGGACTAAACAGGCATTCCAGTAAGGAAGTTCCAGGTCAATAGTTCAAGGTAAAGTTTTTCATTTAAGAACTAAAATGTCATTCTGAAAATTTCCCACAGGGGGTGCTGTGGTCTGGGACACCAATGGTTCCATAAATTTTGGCAATAGGCAGAATGCAAGTGTAACTTTTCTGGAAGTATTAAAGTGGGAATTGTTATGCTGTTTTAACCATCAACATTTTATAAATCCAACTGTGCAATGATGACAGAAACCTTATAAGAGCAATCGATTTACTTGAAAACAAAAACACTGCCTTTATTGCTATCAATGGTGCGAATACAGTATACTTGAGACTGTCATTGTAGAAGTTGATGATTCCCTTATATTTTAGGTTATTGTTACTGTCATTGCATCATTTATTTAGTCATTTATCTTTTTTGAAGTTAATCTATTGCTCTGTTCTCATCTCTCAATTTGATTTATAAAATGTTTAGGGTTAAAACAGCATTGGAAGTATCACATTGTTACTTCCAGGAAAGTAACACTTGTTTTCTGTCCCTATTTATTGGCTGATAATATTTTTACCAGACAGAAATAATAGTGCATCATAGTGCATCAATTGATCAAACTATTGGAATCCCAGACTACAGCACCCCCTGTGGGAAATTTTCAGAATGAAGTTTCAGTTCTGAAATGAAAAACAGAATATGCGCAGGAGGTGCCAGGCTAGTGTCCGGGCAAAGGGAGGTCACACTCGTTATTGAGGACTGAATTTCACTGACTTTTGTCATTTTGTGCTCTGTTATTGTCCTTTATTGTTGTCTTTTTGATGCTCAAGTTTTTTGTGATTTTCAATTCTCCACCTCATCATCTGATTTTGTTTGTTTCTGCTTTAATTCTACAGAAAGCAGATCTTTGATGTGTTGCAATTGTTCATTAAAGATTACTGAATCATACAAATGCATTTTTTGTTTTTTTCTACAGTTTGATAGGTCACAGTACTCCACCAAAGTTTTGACAACTTTCTTTTGCTGTTCAGTTTATTTGATTTTAGAAGAGAATGAAATATGATTTTTTTACCTGGCTCTGTAACAATCACTTCCAGCAGCTAACAGACCAAATTATAAAAGAATAAAGAATAAAGAATAAAAGAATAAGAATAAAAAACTTTATTTAAAGTCGCACAGCTAAACAGTTGGATTCTGACACTTAGTTAGTGGCATAATAGCAATTACAGTTTTATTGGCAATGAAAACTTAAAACAACAGCAAAACAGACACTGAAAAAGAAACTGAATCACAACAACGACAGTACTGGTGAGACAATAACATGCATTATTTCCAGCAGAGGGAGTATATTGTGGTTGTGAGTAAAGAATGCCACCTGGTGGATTTGTTGGGAAGCTTAACATGTTACCATAAATACAGTTTATCAGTAACACTAACATTTCATCCATAGGATTGCATCACACTGAGAAAGATTTGAGACATGTCAACCTCTTATAAGTTTTTTAGATAAACTTGTAAGATTTCTCGAGGTCAATGTCTGTTCCGACTCCGAAATCCTGACTGTTTCAGGACATTATGCAATAACCATGGTGGCTTGGCATGTCCTAGAAAGTGTTTTGAAATCATGAATGGAACTGCAAGACAGTATAGGCCTACATAGCCCTATGTCCCAGATTGTCCCAGGGCAGCATCGAGATAACTTGGGCCATCATTCAATAGATAAACATATACCTGTTTAATCAGTGTATATAATATTTTAGTTCAGACTTCAGTGATCAGCAAGCAAGTCACAGCACTGGACTATTTATTCATTTTGTATTTATTTATTGCTATTTATTATATACAGCTCATAAGCAAAGACATATTATTAACAATGGAAGTAGGGAAACCTAAGTCAATCACCTACCTGACTGTATACAGTGTAACAGGACTGAGTCAAGCATGCATGTTCATCTACCTTGGAATTATGCCTGTAAGTATACCTTCTGCATTCATTTTTGTTTCAAAAATGTATTCAATATTTTAATTCGTATAAACAGATAATTTTAATCTTCTTATAGGGGTACCGCATATGTTACACTTTGAAATGAAAGACTTAATTATAAGTTTGGGAAAGCAAAATTATATTAATTATTTGTTCCACTGAGATAAATAACTTGCACATCATTCCAGAATCATGCACAAATATTCTGTATGTAATATGTTTCATGATTATGTACACTAACAAAATTAAATTATATTTATTGATTTCATGGAGCTCCTTTTTATAGACTCCTTTTCTTTATGATAAAATATTATAACAGCATCACACATTACTTGTACAGTGTGTATGAAACCTTTAAAAGTGTAGAATATAGACCCACACATATACAACTTTAGATATGGGTATCAGCTACACTGTATAAATGTCCTATATAATTGTAACAGGCAATAGATGATTGCTATATGAGTTCCTAGTACACAGTACTATATAAATATGCATGCAGAAAGTTTTTTTCTTTGACAATCCATACACTTATCAGGAATAGCACCCAATGTTCTCACTGGGTATTTAAGCAATGTTCATAATAATGTAGGGTACCCGGCAATGGGATGTGCTCCGGTCTAATATGCGGCCCAATCAGACTGTACCTGTCTCTCCGATCAAAAGCGTCCTCCCTCGGTGGAGGTCAGCTCAAACAAAACTAAAGTCTAAAATCAGTAGGTATGCCTGCCCAAGCCAAGTCCAGACTAATGGAAGGAAAGTGAACCTTAAACAGAGGGTCTAAGTTGGACTCATCAAAATCACAAGTTAAACATTTTGTCACAAAGTGCTCTGTTAAAATCGTTGTAAATAGGCTTTAAATACGTCTAAAAATTCAAAGTAATGATTTGAAGTTGAGTACCTGGTATTTATCCCCCATGTAGCATGATAAAATTTGATGTCTAGCTTATAATAGATAAAAGGTGGTGACTTTATTAAAGCCTGTGTAAAGGTACAGGTATAGATGGTGGCACATGTGGCATAAATGAAGCAAATAAATGTCATTAGTTGTCTCGTCTGCTAATATCTAAACTTATATTTAAACTTATAGCTGCTTCGTACAAGTGGCTACTATTATGAGGTGTCCCACTGGACTCACTTTCTATCTCCCCCACTGATTCTAATTCATGCTGAATTCTTCAAGGCTGCAAACTGCGTTTGCAACTCATCCTAGGGAGTATACTGTGTTTCATTAGATGGATCATCCAATTATTCTAATAATTTTTGATTGTTGTGAAGTAAATGAGGGATGGAGAAAGAACTTACCCTAGGGAGCATACTGTATTTCACAAGAGGGAGCATCCAGTTATTTAAATAATTTTAATTGTTTTGGTAATAAATAAGGGGATGGGGAAGGAAGCAGTCTGGTTCAAGACTGCGGCCCACTCATGATTGTACCGGGGCACTTATTCCTATATTTGGCATTTGAAAATTGTCATCTTGGTTAAATTACACCATAGACCTAATTATCATTGTGTGCCCCCAATGTACCCTCCTGTTTGAAAATATCACTCACTGATCAGCCCTGTAATTAGCATGAGAAAACAAAGTTCGATTGTCTGTTTTGAAGAATTGTCTCAAGCCTAAAGTCTATCTATTTTACTAAAATATATTCAAATAAAATCTGCACAAAGAAAAACAGTTTTTCATTTTTTCTAGCCAACAATGAATGTATAAAAATAATTAAACAGGTTGTAAAATCAATTAAAAACATTTCTTATTATAATACATTCCCCTCTAAAGGTCCGCTATCAAACCAGTTGAGCTAAAGGGCTGGCCCCCAAGCCAAGTGCTTAGGAGCAACCTATTATACCCAACCCACTATACTATATCCCCCAACTTCCCTGAGATTTTGACACACTCCAGTCAACAATCTCACCTCAATGCCACCTGCCACCATGACCAGGATTCGAACCAGCTACCTCTGAGTAGCCTCAGGCCGATGCACCATATAATACATTCCCCTTAAAGGTCCGCTATCAAACCAGTTGAGCTAAAGGGCCGGCCCCCAAGCCAAGTGCTTAGGAGCAACCTATTAATACCCAACCCACTAAACTATATTATATAAGTTTAAAAAAACTTCGACTGACAATACTCGTCGATCCTCCCTCATAATGGAAAAATTTATATTTTGGAAGTTGGTTGAGTAAAATAGTGATTAATAATTGCTGTGAGTGGGACTGGCTATTATGGATGTCTTAGCAGTTCCAATAATGATAATGTTCTGATTGTTTGTAACAATTGCAATGCAATTTATTATTTCGAAATCGTTTTATTTCCGCATTTTCAGTTCCTGTTCACAGAATTTGGAGTGGACACAGTCACTTTTGGCTATATTATGTCAGCGGCAGCATTCCTACAGTTATGCGCCAGTCCTCTACTAGGTCGCCTCGCGGATAGTATTGGGTCTCGTTCCGTCCTCATCATCTGTATGATCTCTGCTTCGGCAACCCATTTTATCATGGGAATTGCCTGGAGTGTTCCTCTTCTTATATTGTCCAAGTTTGCTGGAGTTGTGATGGACTGTTTGCCCGGTAAGTGTCATTTATAAAATTACAAAATATTAGCGTAGCACTCTTGAAGACACAATATTGTGAGGCAACGTGAAGTCTACGATGTTGTGGCAATGTTTTAAAGACATCTCAAGTTCTCAACATCATGTTCACATTATAGCAACATAATTTCTACCATAAATTTCTATACGTGCAGGAGCGAACTGGCCAATGTGGCAGAGTGGCAGCTGCCACGGGCCCATCGACTCAGGGGGGCCCATGCAAGATGTGCAACAAATAAAATTCTAGAAAAAAGCCAAGAAGCAAAACTTAGCCATCAAGTTTACCTTTATGGGATGCAACCAAATTAACTTATAAGGACAAGATCCTCTCACTTTGGGGCCCCCAGCCTAATAATAATTCACCAACTTGTGTTGGCTGCATTAATTCGATTTTAATATTTGAAAATAACGTTTCTGGTTGGGACATAGGGGCCCCTTGACTTATTTTGCCACCGGGCACCGAATGCCGCCAGTCCACCCCTGTCTACGTGACCAACAGACGAGCTCTTCGTCAGTTAGCAACATCATTTATACATGTGTCTTTAAAATATAATCATCAACTTGCTCTCTTCAGTTTCTCAAATGGCAATCACTGATATGACACCGGAAGCTGACAGGAGTTACTATTTGGGAAAATTGATGATCCCTATGAGCGTTGCAATGATTCTTGGACCACCTATCGGCGGCTTCCTATCAACTTACATTGGGTAAGCTTACATTATCAAATACTTTTTCAGAAGAATATATCACTAATTTGTCCTTTAAGTGTAAATTTGTAGTGGTCAAATGGCAGTTTTTAGAAATTCTTACAGATGGTAAACTTTTGCTAAAACTGCCCGTCAAAAATTGATGCTGTTTATGAAAACCATGTTAATTATTACTAACCTCAGTATTTCCAAACTAAATGTTTAGTCATGACACTTCATCAGCTAAATGAATCAGTGTACGATTCATAGAGGAATTGTCTTATCTTTCAACAAAATGAATTGACGAGCTGTAATGTACCATTGTACCATTCTGTAATTCAATCATAATAACAATTATCTTTATTTATTCGCAGTAATCAAGGAACTCTACAACTTACTTGGATCCTCCCACTTCTTGCGATTGTGCCGATATGGATGTTTATCCCAGAAACAAAGAAAGCAAAAACTGAAGAAAAAGAAGGTAATCAGAACAATTTTTTTTTAGTTTTCAGTGAATTACAATACCAAGTTAAATTTTAAAGACAAGAGTAAGGTGGCAACCATTTATTAATTAACGGGGGGGGGGCTTTCCGTTTTGTTTTTTTTTGGCTGGAAATTTATTTATTTCGTGGTAACGGTGACAGTAATTATTTCATTAGGGTGCGTGTCCTCCCTGAACATTCCTTTCATAACTAAGTTTGATTGCTGCGAGTAAGTAATGGTCTTCATTGTATTATGGGATTTTGACTCCAATTTAATGTTCTCTTCCTATAAGGAAGTTAACCACCATTTACATTTTGATACTTCCAGAGAAGAAAGGAGGCATTGACTGGAAAAAAGCAAAGGAACTTATAACAAAAGGAGATGTTCCTTATGTGCTAACCATGCGCTTCTTGGTGGGTGAGTGAAACAACATTTATATTATCAGCATTATGCAGTCTATATATTTAAAACATTATGTCTTTGTATTGCGTAAATTGATATTCAAGATTTGTGCCATCCAGTTTTTAGGTGAGAATCTCTCACCTATTGCGATCGTCCTTGTGCTGGGTCGGCTGGCTGAAGACAGGACCTATGCCGCTCAATTACTCAATTTCTAAGCCCAATTCTGACTTTCTGCCTGTGCCAGTTTGCATATCTATGAATAAACTCAAGAAATGCAGCATTACAGGTCTATCCTCCCTTTATCCTTTTATTTCCAAAATTCACTTGCCTCATTGTTCCATGTCCACACAGCAATCCCACCGCTTGCCACACCATGGCAGCCACCTAGTGTATTGCATGGACAATACCAGCACATTTCTTGAAAGTCCCACGTAGGAGAAATGATCCAGGAAAGGGGGGGGGGGGTTCCAGATGACCTTGATGAGGCCCGCAAGGCTGAAGCCTATTTGGCGGGGGGTTTTTAAGTAGAGAAGGTCAATAGAAGTGGATGGATGACATTTGTTGGATGGAATTTGACGGATAGAAGTTGGGTGGATCCAATTTGCTGGATAGAAGTAAGGTGGATCGAACGTGGTGAATAGGCCTAGAAGGGAGATGGATCGAATTTGGTGCATAGAAGTTAGGTGGATTGAATTTGGTGATAGAAGTTGGGTGAATCAAATTTCCCTACCTGGAGACCATCAGTATGCTTGCACTGCAAGCAGATATATATGTTTGTGCATCTCATGCATTCTAGTTTTCAGTAAGAATTATACTTCCACCGACCTTTGCACTTTATCTTTATGTGCCTTCTCGTTTTCAACTTCGAGATTCGAACCTTCCAGTACTTTGCATGGTACTTTTTTAATTGAATAAACGACCAGTTCTCATTTAATCATAGATTTTTATCTAAAGAAAACATGCTGTGAAGGTAGAAGCAGCATAAATAAAAATCCGGTGAGCGGGTACACCGGATTGCCTCCCCCTGGACCGGATTGTTTTAACTTTCTCCGTGGTGGTTTAATACTGAATGGTCCAGAAGGGAGGTGGCACGGTATGGCCAGCAACCTGTCTACAATTGGACTGCTGTGGCATTGCCAATGCTTTTTCCAGCCTTGGCAGATCAGAACATATGCTGCCATGTGTTGCCACCTAGTAGCAAGGGTGCAATTCCGTGAGCTCCAGGGAGCGGTCTATATAAAATGAGTGTTAGAAACTCACAAGATTTGGTCTGGAAGAAGCCAGAGCTGTCTCTGAGTATGTTGATGGCTTGGTCTACTTCCCCAAAGAATGTGATTGCTGAATCGTTATCAGGTTAACCTAAATGTTGAATAGAAACTTTGTGAATGTGCCATTAAATTGGAACTATTTCTTTGGAGCTGCAATGCTACAGCATGAAAAACTAAGTTTGTGCAAGATGGCAGCAGCATGCAGTTCTCGTTTTCATCAGACTGGCCTGCAGCACTGATCACAAAGTTTTTTGACTCTTAAATAGTGTACCATATAATTATATTTCAGCATTCCCTGCTATGTTGTTCATGATGAACTTCCAACTGGCAGGAGTGACCGTTTTCAAACTGAATGCTGAAGGTCTTGGCATTCTTGGAGCCGGTATGGGTATCGTTAATTTGGTAAGACTCAAAATTTATTTTATCCTTTTATCTTACAAAATGAGGTCATCATAGGCATACCGGGCGCATGATTCCTTTTTGGGGGGGAGCGACATTTGCCCGAATTTAAAGATTTAAATTTCATACCATTTCAAATGAAATTGCCTGGAAATCATTAATTTTCATTAGTTTTTGTTAAATCATCTGCCCAAATTGTTTGGCCTTTTGCCCGAATCTCACTGTTTCCCTAACTTTTTGGGGGGGGGAGGCCAACCCCCTACCCCCCCCGTACACCTAGGTAGGTCATCTTATACATAATCCCCCCCCCCATTCTAAATGTAAATCTGCATGAATCCACTATGAATAAGCCAATATCATATTATACTAATCTGTTTTTCAACTATGAAAATTTGCGCATAGTTATTAACCCCTAGCTTTTTATTCGAATTATGATTTTTTCAAGATAATAAATTTCTTTTTCAGTTAAATGGTATGTTTGTGCTTTCATGGATCTCAAGCAAACTCAATAAAGATCAGATGCTGAAAGCAGCTGGAGTGCTAACTGTTATAACATATGCATTCTTGGTAAGTTTTGCTTTTGTTGTTTTTCCTTTCGAATTTGAGTGTATCCGGGGCTTTGGAGTCGGAGTCTGAATTCTGAGTGGTGGGGTTGGAGTTTTTTAGGTGGAGTCGTCAACTTCGATTTTCAGGTGGAGTCGGAGTCATAGCCGGAATTGAAATTAATCAGATGACTCCTGACTCCTAAAAATAATTTTAATGACTTTTTCCCCTCTGTTATCCATAACTATTAAAGCCCATCGGGCCACTTGCACTGTAGCATAGGTCTCAAGATATCTGTCCATGAACACGCAATTGGACTGTAGCAAAATTTTTCAAAAAAATCGCCAGATATTGTTTGGGAAAAAAAACTTGGGAAACAATTGTAATGAAAAATGAAAAAAATTCCGAAAAAAAAGGAAATTTGAAAAAATAGCCTTGTGGCCTTGGCATGACAATGTAAGTTCGCTGTGCGAATTAATTTTGGTGGTCATGGGTAAAAAAAATAGTGAAAAAAAAAATTCGGAAAAAAAAATTGAGAATAAAAATTTGAGAGAAAATTTAGCCTTGTTGACCAAGTACATCAGCGTTAGTTCTCGGTGCAAATTTGCTGGTCGTGGGTAACCCACACACCGTGTGAGAGGGAACTAACCTATAAAAGTTGCTCTTTATATCATGAGATATTTGTGTGCAATAATGCCGATAAGCGGACTCGGGAGTTGGAGGTGGAGTTGTTATTCAGGAGACCAAAGGAGTTGAAGTCAGAGTCGAAGTCTGTTTTCAGAAAGCCATAGGAGTTGGGTGTCAGAGTTGGTTCACTCACTACCTGACACCAAAGACAAAATATGTTGTCTGTGCATATATGTGGTTTTAACGCAACAGTTACTGTGAAAAAGAGTTTTTGCTAGCAAGATATAAAATATTTTGGTATCTGACTTAGGATCCAGACAGGGTCATCTGGGGGGAAGGTCCGAGCGCATTTTTGCGTTCGCGAGGCTGAGTTATAGCATATTTTCTTCAATATAGGCCTACTGTTTCATCTCAGTGGTCTAAGGGGGTCCCAGGCCTCCAAGTCCCACCCCCCCCCCCCCATGGATCCGCCACTTACTGTGGTACCAAACCTGCTTTACATAGATTGCAGTTTTCTTCAAAGATGTATTCCACTTAAGAATGTATATCAAACAGTACCAAACTTGTAAAATGTATGTAAAGTTCTGTATTTTAAAATCATTATTTCCTTATGCCATCACCTGTTTCATGTTAATCTGTTATTTTTCAGACAATCTGCACAGAAGTGTGGCAGTTAGCTATTGCCCTATGTCTTGTGGTTGTGTCATATTCCTTAGCAGACAACGAACTAACAGCCGCCGTGTCAGCTTCGGTCGATCAAAAAGATTCCAGTGAGTCATGCTTTTACTTATTAATATTATATCCACATTCAATTAAAATCAAAATTCTTAATTCTTTCTTCACAAAAAAATTAGTGACAAGAAAATGTTTGATGAAATATTTGGCCCATGCAATAATAAGAACTAAAATACCATGAATATTGAACATGGACCACCATGATCCAATTCTAATTTGCAAAAATATTTTTAAAAACCCAAAGCCATTGGTAATTCATGACATTGTCAGTAATTGGTATGTTGGCACTCAATTTAAAAAAAGATGATGTGAGAGTATGAGAAAAAACATTTGTTCTATAAATCACACATGTGTAGGCCTATATATTTGTTCAGAGTCACTACATTAACTATAATCTAATTACCAGCTTGTATTATTTTCCAGGTACAATGCTGGGCATATCAATGGCAATCTTCCACCTCTGCAGGACTCTCTCTCCAACAGCTGGAGGAGCATTGTTGCAGAATTACGGATTTTATTCTATAGGACTTGTTGGAACATTTGTATCACTATTTGCTGCAGCACTGCCCTTTCTTAAAGGCGAAAGTAAACAAAAGACCTCATAGATACAAGCCTGTTATTAGGGAACTTTGATGATTTTTTAAAGGCTTTTCATCAACAATGTATTTTGATATTCATTTTCATGATCAAACATCTAATTATTGCGTTAACTCCATGCATGTTAAAGATATAAAAAAATACAACAAATATGCAGATATTTCTTTTTCATCATTTTGTCACCAGACATGAAGGACCTTAAATTTGCTTGAAGATGAAGATGACCAAAAGTTTACATCACAACACAAAACCCTTTGTAAATATTGAAATTATGAACAGTTGAACAGTAGTTTAAACAATAGGCTAATTGCAATGATAGTGGCATGATGCAATGTCAAATTGCAACTGGATGAAAGGTAATTTCAAGCATTGTGTAGACGGCATGTTTAAATTAGATATCTAATTGCAATTGAAGGATGCAATGGGTCCAGCATCTGACAGGTTCTTACAAATTGAAAACAGCTCAAAAGAACTAATTATTATTCAAACATACTGTTTCTAAGTATAAATTGACCTTTCTGGTCAAGAATAATATTCATAAAAGGAGATTGGAGACGAACAATCAAAACAAGTTAAAGGTATATTCTTTTGGAAAACATACCTGTATCACCTTCAACCATGTATGAGACAATTGAACCGTCATTATCTGGTAAGCGCTGAATTTTTATTTTTCATTTTAGATTGTATTTTAAGAAAATAAATGGCTTGGCACATACAGCCAGTTAATTTGATTTGTGAAAAAATACACTCTAAACACAGGGTGGTCAAGATGACAACTCTAGAGTGGTAATTCCTGGTGCCTAAACCGACAACTCCTTGAGTCAAAATTACTACAAGGTTGTCAATGTGACAAATATTGGATTAGTAACCTGTACCACTCTGGTAATCAAAGCTACCAGATGGTGATCAAACTGATTACCTTTCAGACACTAACATAGTCAACATAGTCATTTTGATTATGGTGGAATAGTCAAAATGATTCTCCAGGAAGTCAGTCAGTACCAAATTTTTGCAACCATTACTACCCTAAAGTAGTCATAAACTAGTCAAAGCGACAATCAAATGTTTAGAGTGTAAGATTATTGCTCTAAGGAATAGACATTTTGTGATTATTAGTGATTGCTGATGAGGTTGCGTTACAAAACTGTTGGCACATACACAGGCCCTCTAGTCCAATGTCCAAATTAACAAACCACACTGCATAAATACAGGACATAAAACCCAGACCATACATACATTGAAGCATTTCTGTACATGTGAATGGCAAATAAGTTAACATTAAATTCGGAGAATCTATACTTGATGAGATCTCCTAAATTTAAATAGGCTTGAGGTTTTTTGATGATCCTTATATTGATACTTTTAAGATATCTTGAAAATAATTTTATTAAAACTGAATCAGAAAATGCGCAATTATCACTTCTGAGGCTCTGGAAGCGGGTTATGAGGGACAGGGAATTCAAAAGTAATATGGCCAAGGGACAGGGAATTCAAAAGTAATATGGCCAAGGGACAGGTGGACGCAAAACCCCATCCACAGCCTAACTTCCTAATTTATTTTTTTAATAAATTTTGCTTTATATTCATTCATTGATTTTGCAGGGGGCCTGGACGACGTTACACTGCAGTTTGGAACTGAGACTTTAGGCGTCATCAAACTTTTGCTGACAATTTCGCTTTTCTGGTTGTTGGAACATCTCATACCAAACAAGCTGTACTCCAAATGGTTGAACACATGAATAGAACAGAAAAGATTGCAGACAAGTTCTGACTTTGATAGAAATGGCGGTGCTGCTGGCGCAGAACTGATGACTAAGGATGATGGCCGGTACGCCATGTATTTTTGACACAAATTGTGATCTTTTGACGTGACTTATCTTGACTTGTATTGACGGAATACCCTAGATCATATGGGCGGCTAAACCACCGCCTTTTGTTTTTGCAACAAGCAGTAAATATTGTCTCCTCAAAAAAAAAAAGAAATGAAAGCATTGGTATGATCATGACAAATCCTCAGTATATGACGACACATGAAGTGACATTATCACAGTGCAATACTTCACTCTTTTTTCACAACAATGATATAAATCATATAATTGCACAAGTAGGACTACTAATTTAAAATGAAGAGCAGTTTTTAAATTATTATAGGCCTTGCTAATTTTGTAACTATGTTACACACCTGGTTGTCAAAACTTAAAATAACAATCGTTTCTGTGTTACTATGTTAACAAATAAAGTTCCTGAACTAAACAAGTCTTTTTTCTTTACTAATCAGATCTTGGTTGGTCAATTCCACAGAAATGTACCACTGGCGCTTTTGGTGTTTTTTGAGATCGCTCTGATTGCCAAAATTTTCTACATAATCAAACAATTTAAACTGGTATTGTATTATGATGGTTGAAGTGTATCAAATCTATGTTTCAGTTGAAGAAATCTGGATTATCAGTTCACTTGAAATTTTCAGCAAAATGGGGGAACATTAACAATTTTTTTTCAGGGCATTATTGTACTGCATGCCCACATCTTCTAAGCTTAAACTGGCAGATTAAAAGTTATATAATATTCAATTCTAGACCTAATTCAACAGACCAGGTCGTTACTGCACAGTACTGCAGAAAAGTAATAGTTGCTGCATCTGAAATCTGTTAGAGCTCACTCACAACTGTGAGCTCGATTGTAGTTCCTGTCAGGGATTCAAGATGGCGCACATATAGCCAAACGGAGGCAGTACTGGCACGGTTTTGTGAACCTGTTGCACTCTAAGTTTAGAGTGAGTGTTTGTTATCACAATGTCAATTTGAAGTCCTTTGCAGGTTTCTGTTGAACATGTTGTTTTGTTTACTACACCCTCTTGCTTGAATTAACTTGAAATTTAGCTCTTAGCAAGAATTCAGGCTTTCAGCTTATTATATTTCAACCGCACGGCGCAAAAAGGAGCCCCTCTCGGACATTGAGGTAGATGTAATGTTGGTCTAACGAAGCATTAAACCTCCAATCCACATCGGATCCAACGTTTGAAATCTACGTAATTTGTCGACAACTGGTTACGAGGTTACTACGTACGTATATATCGTAAATAATGCGTATTTCTCCAACCTCCCTTCACTACGTACCCCCCACGTTGAAGAATCGGTCGTTATACGCCTCTGGGGCGTCAGGCGTTGCAGGCCAGCCCAGCGCGCTGGTTCTTGCGCATGCGCAGAAATGGGATGAGGCGGCCATGGCTGGGCACAGCGCTCGAGTGGATTACATTTATATCGGTCAAGAACACCATTTATACGCCCGTAATGATTTATTTAACCACGGCCGATTGATTCTAGGATGTGTATGGATCAAATGACTCCTTCGGATGGACTCTAGCCGCTATATGTGCTTCACAATCGGCCTGTCAATCGGCGATGTGGAATATGTGTATTCATTATTGGTCGGCCAGGGGCGGATCCGTCGGGGGGACCGCCGCATTGCTCCAGGCGGCCCAGCCCCCGGCCAGGCTGCTGCCCCCGGCCAGGCTGCTTCCCCCGTGGAATAAAAATAAATAAAATAAAGCCCTTGAATATTGGTCCCCATTACGATCGAATGAAGAAGCTCATTTGATTTTACAGCAGGATTTATTTGGGGGGGGGGGGAGGATTTCAAAATTTTTTTTTAAATGTCAGGTCTTGACTTGAGGAGATGGGGTGCTTGGTGGACTTTTTGTTGGGAGATCTGCAAAGAGAAAACATGAATTAAAACAGTGAAGAGAAGAGAAAAACAGAGCAAGATAGAGAGAGCAGAGCCAGACAGCAAGCACTGAAGGTGGCTCCAAAATTAGCAGACTTTTCTTCCTCGTTTTACCAAGCAGTCTACAGTCCACTTAAGGACTAGAATATTCACTTACCTTGTAAGGGATTAATGCTGCAACTCTGAAGAGTTGGAAAAATCCCAATCCAAATTGGCCTGCTGGATAGGTGGCATTACGATGCAAGTAAGCTCACTTCAACTCCGGTCTTAACTTATTCTCTCTTGCTCGTTTGTGGTTGAGCAGTACTTCAGATTTTTTTTTTTGGCCTATCTATTCTTTCATATTTTAAGAGAAATTTATTTGGTAATTTTTATAGCAGGTTTAGCTACTATTTCTTTATGGCTTCATCCAATTATCACCAGCAAGCATCCTTTTGGAGGTTTTATGCACTCAAAGTTACCAGATAGCTTGGAATAGGTATGGGAATAGATGGCGCTACAAGGTTCTCTGTGACTTAGGATCCCAGGTTCTGCAACTTTGTGCAAACCTTCAACAAACCTTTGGCAGATACGTATGATCAGACGTTTGCCCTGAACATTACTTTCAAACGTTGTCCATACATATCAAAAACACGTTGGAGAAACCTTGGAACTTACGTATTGCCAAATGTGCGACCATACCTTTGATAAACCTATGAATCAAAGGTATGGTCATACGTAATAGTCTAAGGTTGTAAAAACCTCTCAAATGAATGTTCGACAAACCTATGAATCAAAGGTATGATCATACGTTATAGTCAAACGTTCTTTAAACCTCTCAACCAAAGGTATGACTTACGTAATAGTCTAAGGTTTCAAAAACCTCTCAAATGAATGTTAGACAAACCTATGAATCAAAGGTACGGTCATACGTAATAGTCAAACAGTCTTCAAACCTCTCAACCAAAGGTATTACTTACGTGTGACTGACACGTTTAGCCAAACATTACAACCAAACATTCTTCCAACCTCTCAACCAAAGGTATGACTTACGTGTGACTTGAACGTTCGACCAAACTATAAAACAAACTATCTGCCAACCTCATACTTAGGTTGCGACTTACGTTTGGTTTTCCATCTGAGTGCAACGTTTGGAAATTACCTTTGCTCTACCTTTGTCATATGTTGTTTGACCCAACGTTTGATTCTAACCAAAATAATTACGTAGCGAAAGGTTTGATTTACGTTGCTGCTCGGGAGGGTTAGTGGAAAAAAGTGATTTTGAGAAAAAGGCCTTTTTTTGTTGAACACTTGTTTTCAGTTCTGGCACGATAAATACTGGTCCAATCTGAATGATTTTCGTTAAGTATATTCATATGGATATATGTATGGACATATGTAAAAATCATGATATTATTTTAATTATCTTCCATAAAATAAGACCAATGCTCCTTCTAGCACAAAATAAAGCATTTTAAAACTGTTACACAAAAAGGAGCATAGATGCACTAAGCTCCTTTTTGCGTCGACTGGTTTCTGAAGTAATCCTGAGCAAAAAGGAGCTTAGAGCGAGTATTTTTACTATCATTGTTATTAATAAGTAAATTTCAGTGCCAAAAGGAGCATAGTGCACTATGCACCTTCTTGCATTGCGTAAAACGGTGCTTAGCCGAACTAAGTCCCTTATTAAATTGAGACAAAAAAGTACTATAATAACTTGAAAAATTCACATTATTCCCCAAATAGTGTCATCCTGAACTTTGACCTGCAATATCTCCTCTAGTTGATCCCACTTTGTTCTGATACTCACAGATAATAATCCTATGGTCTTGAACTTTCAAAAAATGCTATAATTCAAGAAGGGATTTAGTGTCACTAATGGATGCTATCCAGCGGTCGATTTGACCTTATCTTACTTGCTCCTGTGTTCGCCCAAATAACATTTAGTTTTTTTCTCTGATTTTGAAATTACATCGGAATCATTAAGAACCTAAATTTTTAAAGGAGCAATTATGATAGAAGGTTTTAATTGTTCAAAATACCGTCTCATTTTAGTAGGGAAGATTATTTATTAGAGATAAAATAGGATTGGTAAAACTGTCTTTTTCTTTCCCAAAAATGAGCCAATTCCATGAGCTCCTGTGAACAGGAAAGCTCATTCAGGCACATTTGTAAAAATAAAATTCTGGGCCAATCCAAATATATCAAAACATTTATAACAACATTTATAATATGCAATGCAGCAGACCCCGAGTGCACATAGCCCTTTTTTTTAAATTTGAAGTTTTGGCTTTTCGAAAAAAAATATTACCTAAAGATGTTTAAACTCCACTCAAATTTTGTGTTACTGCTTCCAAAAAACCTAAACTGTAATACTGTTACAAAAGAAGTCCTGGGTTATCCTCTAAACAATTGAGAAACAAATTTCCTCCAGAACCATGATGAAGTGTATCCAGCTGGTGGCTCCCTTGCATTGTGAAATTGTTCATATCCATCGGAAAAGCCATGGATTTTTGAAAAGATGGGTCAGTTTGCTGGAAGGCTGCTGGTAAGCCATGAATAATACCAGTTAGCTATAAATACACATATGTTAGGTCGATATATATGCATGGGGCTATAATTCAGCCAACTGTCATAAAATTCAGAGATTGAATCAGTGAGATATTCAAGTTCATCCGAAGGGGGACTTATTTTTGTTGAACTGTTTAGCATTCCTAAGCGCTACATTGCGCAGTGAGTAACTGATACAATATCCGCCACTGATGTCATTTGGTCGGTCTCTCACTTAATTGGCTTGATATAATGCAGACGAATTTCCAACAACTGGTTATTTTCTGCGGGGTTGCATTATTTACATTTTGAAGGCAATTTCGTTTCAACAAAACAGAAATTAGACGTCAACACCATTAACCAGCTGCTAGGTCCTTTCAGGGGCAGTCGCCCGGTTCAGTTACCCACTGAGCCAGTTCCATTTAAGGGTTGGCAAATGCAATAAATCACTGCTGATGGCCTGTATATCCTTCGCCACCCATCAAACAAGCATGACAGTGGCAGATAGGGTAGTCTGGGGTGGGGGTTAGCATCATGTTTTGATACATACATATCGACGTGACCAACAGACTAGCCCTCCACCAATTGGCAACGTCGTGATTTACGTCGTGTGCCCCTTGGGATAGTGCTTTTATATTGATTAATTTGATTTCCAGGAAAAGGTTTATTGCAAGGAGTTGCTCTGTCAGCAATATTATCCATGCATGTGAGGCACACCATCCCATAAAGACTAATGGATTCAGTTCTGAGAATCCAGGGGTTGAGGGGTTTGGGGTTGTTTTGGGTTTCAGGGCTAGTGGGGCTCATAATCACAGACATATAACAGTTTACATGCAGAGCTGACTCAATTGAAACAACAAAATACAAAACCCACTGACCTCCCCAGGACACAGGGTAAACTGCAGGGGGCAATGAACGAAGGACCCCCCCCCCCACCACCCCTGCCCCCCTAACACATATCATATGTATAAGTGGACAGTAACTGTTGTTTTACAAAACTTCACTCTGACGTTGGCCAAGGCAAAAGACAACTGATCCTAAAGGTGAGCGAAAGAATACTGCTTTAATCTCTTTTATTTGATTTTTTATTTATAAAATTAACTGCATTTACATGTATAACAAACATAACCATTGATGTCCACGCTTCTATTAATTCACTGCTTTTACCTATTTACTCTGGTTCTATAGTGAGTTACTTCTTACAGCTGATTCATTATTAGTAGGGAAATATAGATCTATAGGGCTGTGTGCATGTAAATTACACTTTGTGAGTACTGAGTAGTGATACAGGGGGGGGGCAATTGCCCCTTTGCCCTTGAGCAGAGAGAGCGAGGTGTGCCCTTTGGACTTTGAAGACAAAACACACTGAAAAAAAGGTTTGTGTGAAACAGACAAAACGAACGTTTGCTGGTGTCCGTCCAAAATTTTGTGTAATTCCAGACAAAAGGTTTGTTCATTTCTGACATTACATTGTCAATCCTGATCATTTTTTTACGTTTTTTGATCAATGAAATGTCAAAAATACACATACCGGACACCAGCTAACGTTTATTTTGTCTGTTTTACACAAACCTTTTTTTCAGTGCATTATTAGGCCCTATTCTAGGACAAATTATCAAGAAAATATGCTAATTACTGTTGACGTTATAGTATAATTTTGTGGCACATACTGGATTTGCCGTTTATCACCCAACTGCCCCTGCTATCCATGTCCTTTCAATACCCTTGCCTTTACAGTCTGTAACTTTGATAAGGCCTGGTGCACCTTGTGACTTTTTAAAGCCAACAAAACTACCGTCTCTATGGATCTCCAACTTCATTTAAAGATCACCTGTCTACTGTCATCTATTGATAGCATTATAATGCTATATTTCAAATTTCAGCCAAATCGAATGATTTTTACCCAAAATATCATGCAAAGCGTTCTAGAAAATGTGCTGAAAATGCACAATTTCAGCTAGAAACTCTCTAAAACACTTTATTTTCACCAACGAGACAAAAAAATATGCTCACATTTTTCATCAATATTGTATTCCAAAGTACTTATACAATGTTTTTCCTGGGGGCAATAGTGTTCTCATCCATTAAATCTTGATACTAATAAGAATATACACACAATTATTTGCGAGTTCACTCGCATTTGTGAGCAAACTGGGTTAAATAAGGGTAGTCAGAAATTTTGGATCGTTTGTGAGAGACAAGGGAGCACTTTTTAAAGTTTCTTTTTCATGCAATTAATGAAGAATTGGCTAACTTGAGGCGTCTTGCTTCCTTTTGGGTCTTCTGTGTCTTGTTTAATTACAATTTAAGTTTTTAGTTTCAACGAAATCACGGCAAAACAGGAAATGGAAATATTGTTGTTATTGTTTTACTGCCCTCTGATTGGCCGAAACAGGTTCGATGTCTTCCCGATAGTTTTCGAGCATTTCTATGTGGGCTAAAGGTACAATTGTAGGCTCTTTAGAATCCTGATCTATCAATATATATTATTTCGTTTTTTCATGAAGATATCTTTACTCATTGCCGAGAATTCGTTGAAAATGCATAACAATATAAAAAATTCTTTTTGATGACTTAATAAGACTTGCTACCTTTTGTATGTAAAAACTGACTAATTACTGAGGCATATTTAGATTGACATTGAAGTGTCACATCAAGTACAATTAAGAGCTTAATTGTACTTGATGTGACACTTCAATGTCAATCTAAATATGCCTCAATAATTAGTCAACAGTAATTTCAACAAAGATGTCATCATTAGGCCTATTGAAGTTGGCTAACAAAAAACTTACAGCTATCGACGACCACATTATTGGTTGGATGTTATTTAAGTTTACTACAGACAGATTTACAGTACTAAGTGGGTGTCTGCACTTATTTTTTTCAACCAAATTCCAGACTTTTCAAAGACTTAACACCCTGATCTATCTATCTATCTAATAGTATCTATCTATCTAATAGTATCTATCTATCTAATAGTATAATAATCCATCCATCTAAACTGCATACCTGCTTTTCCAGGTGGGGATATGGGGGAGGGGTTAACTTATCCATAGATGTTATATTTAAAATTGAAGTGCTAGAAATATAATCTCTTTTATTGCAGTGGCTTCTTTTTTAAATATGTTTATCATTGCTTATAAAAACAACAATTACATTTTTTAACATAGCGCATTTAAAAAAACAACTTCGTAATATAAACTCACTGAAACAATGTTTCAATTTCCCCTATACTGATTACCTAACCTTATAAGTGATATCCATTGAATGCATAATTTCTCAGGTCATTATTAGCACTGGTCCTACAGTCTGTGTAATGCTGGAGGAGGTGGTCCAGCTTAAGGTCATTATCAGATTATTATAGGGGTGAAGTCTTATCTCATCATTTCTTGCACCCCTTCCATTATAATACATGTATAATAGCATTTATTGGATAATTTTGCTTAGAAAAGACGCACACCAGTTGTCTATCAACCACTTTTCTAGCTCAAACGAGCATAACTCTACTGCTGACTCATATAATTAATTGTGACTTTAATTTTAAACATATCTCTATCAAAGTAAGTGCATTGTATAGCTCTTGCTGCACCCTATTTAGTCTGCATGACAAATAATTTTTAAGATGCATTTATCTATTGATTTATCACCGTAATCTGTTGGATCTATTAAATTTAGAGTAACCTCCTATCTTTTAACATTGTAGTGACGCGAAAAGTGCACTCAGTGACCCTTGCTGGCACAGAGCCAAGTATTGAAGGACGTTACATCTTATTACGTAATCTTATCAACTCTTATGTAATTTGGATCTTTTAGCTTCTTTTGGATCCCAGCGTAAAAAACATTCCATTCATCATCCCATTTCCTGCCCACTTTCCATCTATTTTGCCAACTTTTGTCTTGAATCTATAAATATGACAGTCAGGACTTTTTTCCTGTATGTAAGAACCAGGCATTATATAAGGTGAATCAACAATAAGTCAGCACTTTTCGTTCATTGATATCTACCGTATGGTGCCCTATTTTCGTCAGGTACTTATTTTAAATAGGTACCATAGCCATACTAACACTGTTGCACTTTGTGTATCCAGTCAGATGAACAAAAATATCGTTTTGCAAAAATTTGTAAGAGATGAGGTTGGCCACACCAATGTACAATGCATTATGAGTATTAATGTACAGCAAAGTCATTATGACGATTTTAGGACCCCAGGGACCAATTATCGTCATGTAGGGTGTCCTAATACCGTCAGTTTTGAAAGCCATACTACTCCTGAATGGTATTACATTCAAACTTTTTGTATTTCAAAAATTAATCTTGATTGTCACACGTTTCCTCTTCTGCTATAGCCAGTGCTATATCCACATTTCTATCAACTTCACAAGGTGCACAAAGATAGGTCTGAAAATCAGTTAAAGCTTGTCCTTCTTTTTGTTAATTTGTCTCAAAATTGTGAAAAATGCGTGTTTTTTACACACTCCACTTAATGGTGCTATTGTATAATCCTCAAGAGTGCCATTGATACTTGAAATGCAGCAATGTGTGCAAAAAATATTCTAATTTGTGAATTGTGACATTTTGTACCCTGACATTCAAAATTAAGATTGATATCAAGCATTGATTAAAAGTGACGATATTAGGACACTGACGAAAATAGGGCACCATACGGTAATTATTTAAAAGTTGGAGCCAATCTGGTATATATATATATATAAAACAAATTTAATCATTATGTAAAGGAAGCATTTTATTTACAGTAGTCTTTGTAGGTGGGGCCACCCCCAGGGGATACCCCAAGAGTGGGCCCCCGGGAATTATACCCCACGAGGGCCGCTTTAATGTGCCTTGTGCACGTTATGTTTTGAAATAGAAATATTATTTAGAGCTCTATGGTTTTGACAATTTGGATTCATTTGGTACCGGTTTTTGCAACCCATCATGTTTGGTATCGTCACAATCGGCTTGAAAAGACGATTAAAATGGTTTATTAAGCATTAAGATTATAATTAAATACATTCTTCATATTCAGGTGACAAAAGTCCATAAATTACGTAGTTCATTATATGTGGAGAATGTGTTGCTATCTATCTATCTATCTTTCTATCTATCTATCTAGGGGAGTAGGGGGAAGTTGTGCCATTTTTTGCGTAGGCTGATTTTCTGAAAAACCAAAGCTTAACCATTTAATCTGATTGAACATGAAAATATAATACGTTGGCCAGAATTGACCAAAGTTTCAGGGCAGTCCGATCATTGGCAAGATCATAGTAGGCGTTTGAAAAAAGTAGGTCAAGTGGCACAACCTCCCCGGTGCCGGGTAAGTTGTGCCGCATGACTTCAAGTTTTCACCAGCAAAATTGAATTTATGAGTGTAGCTTTTCATACCATTATATTTGGGGTTTTTTTCTTGGTGAGTATTGATGTTGACCAAGTGGGTATAATATATGGTTGGCATTGCCTTCTTTACCCAGTTCTTCATTTCACCCCAACAGTGGGCGGCACAACTTACCCCATGGCACAACTTGCCCTGGTCTCTCCTATCTATCTATCTATCTATCTATCTATCTATCTATCTATCTATCTATCTATCTATCTATCTATCTATCACCACAGCATCAGTTTAAAAAAAAAGTTTTTTCCCTCTTGGAGGGGGGCACCTTGGAGGCGGGCACCTTGGAGGCGGGCACCTCGGAGGCAGGCACCATTATTTTCCTACCCAGGGAATTGTGAGTAGTCCCTGTTTGTCAGCCAAAGCTTGCCCTGACCACAACATGCATTATTTGTGAAATTGAAACAAAAAGATTAACTCTCCTCAGGTGTGACAGACATAATTAACTGCATGTTTCAGGTCTCTCAAAGCAATTGAATGTTTTATTGTTGTCCGTTTATTGTTTCAATTAGTTTGAAAACTTCAGAATTTTATGGTGCTCATTGGTAGTGCATATGCACTCATTGATCATTTAACATTGTTGATTACGATTTTTTCATATCTTGCTGGCAGCTCAGATGTGCGCATGAGCACAAGTGATGAGGTCCCACTACCTGGACGTGACCTGACCTACTTGAATATTGATAAATGTGTCAGCTGGAGGTCATCCGATTTCTGGCAGAATCTCCAGTTGTGCTGTGACCAGACTGATGTTTTGACATTGGTAGTACGGATAGCTTAAAATCAAACAAACAATGTTATACAGACAGCTTTGAGTAAATCAGTGTGCACTTTTAACACTAATGTTGCCGACTCCTTAAACCAAACAGTAAAATAGTAGAATCTGGGATCAATGAGCTTGTTAACTCCAACAGTCCTGTCTCCATGTTAAGCGGTTCCTATGGCCATGGGGTAGATCAGGGTGTGCCTACTAGTACTCTTTTTATGACACTGTTGATGGTCCATTTTAGGTCTTTGGTATCCTTCTTCGTAGTGTTTACTGCTTCCCATGCATATGTGGCAAGTGGTATTATGCAGGCCTTTATCACCTGCCATACCGTTCTCATCTCAATACCTTTTAGGTCTGGGCTTCCTGCTATTGCCATAATTGTGTTGTAAGCCACTCAAGTGTACTTTCTTTTTTTCACTTCTTAAAGCTGTCCATCCATTTCTTCACTTTTTGCAACCATCAGCCCTAGGTATCTGAATTTCAGGGGGGGGGGGGCACCGACCATTCTCCCAAGAATCAACGCATCAAAATTGCAAAACAACATACGCATGGTGAACTCGCATGTGTTCCGCTTGCGACACAAATTCTAGTTATTGAAGTTTCCGCGTTTCCTTCAGAATGGCACCCTTGCCTTTAACTCTAACATAACTTTAAGGATTTACAAACCAAACGATTACAGTTCTGAACCTTGCATAAAAGTCAGATGCCCGATAATTATTATGGCTTACATTAAAAAAAAAACAAATTTATTATTCCAATGTCAAAGAGACACATCATCCTTTTTATGAATCAGAAATGTCACGCACAGTGGTCGAAATAGCCAATGTCATTGGGGGGGTCTGTCACTGGCAACGTAGGAAGGGTCGAAGCATTTGGGGGCGGCTGTCTGCAAGCCGCCGGAGGTCCGCTAGCCGTTGCAGACCCCCCCCCCAGAAGCTGAGGGGTTTTAGAAAGGACTAATTACTTTTGAAACCCCATTTCTTGATTAAGTCCGAGTTATTGAGGGGGTCTTTTCAGGACCTGCCCTGGGTCCCTCTAAGAATTTATTGGAGGGGGTCCTTATGTCATTTGGGGGGGGTCAAAACCCCCTTGACCCCCCCCCCCTTATTTCGAACACTGGTCAAGCCTTCTTCTTCTTTGGTTTATATGCTTTCAGGTTTAATCAGCCAGGAAAATGTGCAGTGCACGAACAACCATCACGTTCCTCGTGGTACTCTTGGGCTTGCTGGCTATAGGGACGCAGGGAGCATCTGACAATATTTCAGACAAGTAACATTTTTCATTTTTGTCTTTTAGAGCCAGTTTTTTAAGATTTAGGCAGAATTAGTTTCTTTATTTTATGTGTGAAATAGTCTATAAAATGGTGAAAAAAATTGCATTTTCAGCAGGCCTGAAATTGGATCATGACAAGAGCTTGATTTCAAATCCCATGTCTCAGTACTTTCTTTGTGTAAAAAGCTGTGATATTTGAATGACAAAAATATATTGGTCCAAAGTTTTCATCTGTGAGTGAGAGGGTACTTAGAAAATGGGATTCATTTGTGAGTGAGAGGGAACGGAGAAAATGGGATTCATTTGTGAGTGAGAGGGAAAGGAGAAAATGGGATTCATTTGTGAGTGAGAGGGAACGGAGAAAATGGGATTCATTTCTGAGTGAGAGGGTACGGAGAAAATAGGATTCATTTGTGAGTGAGCGGGTACAGAGAAAATGGGATTCATTTGTGAGTGAGAGGGTACAGAGAAAATGGGATTCATTTGTGAGTGAGAGGGTACGGAGAAAATGGGATTCATTTGTGAGTGAGAGGGTACGGAGAAAATGGGATTCATTTGTGAGTGAGCGGGTACAGAGAAAATGGGATTCATTTGTGAGTGAGAGGGTACAGAGAAAATGGGATTCATTTGTGAGTGAGAGGGTACGGAGAAAATGGGATTCATTTGTGAGTGACAGGATACAGAGAAAATGGGAATCATTTGTGAGTGAGAGGGTAAGGAGAAAATTGGATTCATTTGTGAGTGAGAGGGTACTGAGAAAATGGGATTTATTTGTGAGTGAGAGGGTACTGAGAAAATGGGATTCATTTGTGAGTGAGAGGGTACTGAGAAAATGGGATTCATTTGTGAGTGAGAGGGAAAGGAGAAAATGGGATTCATTTGTGAGTGAGAGGGTACTGAGAAAATGGGATTCATTTGTGAGTGAGAGGGTACTGAGAAAATGGGATTCATTTGTGAGCAGGGGCGTAATTTTCTTGGAAAATGTGGGGGGGGGGACACGACGGTCACGCGGTCGAAATTGGCCGACGGATCCGCAAATAATTAAGTAAATCAGTCTTTTTTACATTCTTCGGAACTTGTGTATGGCATCGTAACCTGCCTAAGCTGAAAGGGGACATGTGACCACAACAGGTTTCACACAAAAAAGTGGGGGGGACATTTCATATTATGTTTCATTTGTGAGTGAGAGGGTACGGAGAAATTTGGATTTGAAATAAGGACTTTCATCCAAATTTAGGTACCGTATTTCAAAGAGCCCTGAAAAGTTACCTGAAAGAGCGCCATTGATTAAATTGAGGGCGAAAAATGCAGTTTTTCACACTTCCTTGTATTATTTACCAAAAAAAAAAAAAAGAACAAAATCTGAGTTGGTGAATTATAACCGCAGATGTCGAAGGTTCTGAATCTTGGAAAACTGTCTCTTAAAGATGCTTCGCTCTCATTGACATTTTGCCAACTCATTATATAGTAATTTTTTTGGATCATAATACAAGAGAATTAATTTTAGCCTCATATAACATTGCATATGCTGTACTAATTTGATCTTTGGCTTATTTTTTCAGGGGTAAACTGGCCTGGCTCTTACACTATTACAACAGTACTCCACCAGAAGGTTGGTAGATTTCTGTTATTTTTTTCAGTGGCGGAGCCGGGGGGGGCCTTGGGGCCCTGCTCGTCCCCCCTCCTAGATATATGATGGAAATCTTACAGAAAATATGAAGCAACGCAGACCCACCAATGCCGAAACAATGCCACCCCCAAAAAAAAATACCCTGGCCGGATCCACCACTGTTTTTAATGACTTATATAACACATATATATTACTAAATTTCTTCATATGTATTTTCTGTTAGAGCTGGAAAAACTCTCCAATTGTGTATAATTTTGACTTTGTGTTTACTCTTCTGTGCTTCTTCACAATTAAATTTCTTATCTGAATGAACACCATGAAAAAATATGTAAAGGTTATTCACCATGGGAGAGGGAATAAGTGATTTATCACCCGAGGCCTTTAGGCCGAGGTGTGGTAAACACATATTCCTGATCCAATGGTGAATAACCGGCTTATACCATGCAATGTTATATGAGGCTAAAATTAATTTTTTGAGACAAACAGTCAAACAGTCAAACATGAGAGGATAACTGGACAACAAAGAATATGGGGATTATTCCCTGAAGTACTGAAATGTGATTGGCTGACAGAGGTGTCAAATGGTATAAATATGCATACACCCCAAGACATTTTTTGCATGGTGTTGCTGTTTGCTAAAAAAAAAAACAGCGACAAACAATTGCATAAAATACAAAACCCAGGCACGTTATAGTTAATGAATGATGAGTACTAACATCTAGCTCCTCCTCAATAGAAGCCTCCCCCACCCCAACTACAGGGAGCACCTCTTCGAATACAGGCCCCCTTCCCTATATAGCCCTGTTCTTTATTACTATTGTTAAAATCAATGTATTTTCATTGTTGCCTTATGCCTTTTTCTTATGTATTCCTCTTTCATGATATAATTTTACAAAACTTACAGTGAGTGTATGACATTTGAAGTCCCGAGTTCATTGAAGGGTAATGTGCTAGTGTTCATAATAAGACAAGCTAATTTAGTTTGGCAGTGAACCATAATTTTGTTCTGCTGGATTTGGTCTCGATCTAGTTCGCTGATGCATCCTTCTTGGTTTCGGTCTTGGAGACTGAATGTCTCAGTCTCGGGGAGACGGGGACGCAGATCTCGGTCTAAGATGTCCTGGCATCAACAATGTCACTGCATTGTAACAGTGCAAGAATGACACGGATTTAAGGGGGGCTAGATGAAATTTTGGAAGGGCAATGGATTTCTATCTCAAGTGATGGACAAGCTTCTCTCTTTTCACAATAATCCAACCCCCCCCCCCCCCCAAGATGATCTGGTGGTTGGCTCCTTACCCTGCACAGATTGTGAGATCTAATTATGAGTGTTTTTACTTCACAGATGCCGTTAATGTGCAACTTGGAATCTATGTCAATAACTTCTACTCAATTTCCGAGAAAACTATGGTAAGAATTTTTTTTAAATCTAAAAAATATTTTAGCTACATGTAATTTAAAGTGATTTTAGTTTACTGTCAGCTTAAAAGTGAGCATAGAAGGACCAGGGTAAGAACTGAAGGGCGTTGAAGGTTGAGCATTTTTCTGAGGTCATGCATGGGATTTCGGAAAAAATTGTACTGTACATGAACAGTCTAAATCTCAGTGTAAATGCTCCCAATAACAGTTTTACAAATCTCCATATACTCCCCATGACATAAAAACCAGAGGTGTGCTGTGCTGAGCTTTTAGTTGGTGAACTCTCAATAACAACATAATCAATCACAATCCTATGATAATGATTAGTTTAGTGAACTTAATAACTTCTGAATTAAACTATTCACATGACATAAAGACACCAGGTGGCGTCATCAGCTTGTGACGCCACCTACAGTATGTACTGGGTAACAATGTCATGAGGCTAAACATCAATTCACTAATATGAATATAATAGTCAATTAACCTCAAAAACGAGATTGTCTATTCCAAATGTATGAATTCAATTATATCTAAAATGCACACTGTATAAATTCTTGCTGCAGCATTAAATTGTCCAGAGCTTGGGTCTTTCAAATAATATATTTAACAAATTCTCAGAAAACATTTATTTCTTATTATTATTTAATAGACACTTCAATAAAATCGTTAACTTTACAGTTGATCAAATTTTTATGCACATCTCGGTTGGCTTATTATTAAATGGCAATAATTTTAATGAATTTTGTACATTTCACAAGTGCCATCCAATGCTGATGACCAGGAATGAATCTTTGACGCCGCTTAAAGTGCTTGCACGTTATTTTTTTTTCTTGAATTTATCCTCTCACTAGGATTACGCGATGTCAATTTACTATCGCCAATCGTGGCAAGACAAGCAACTGAAGTTTGAATCAAAACAAGACTGGGATAAAATTGTCGTGCCAAATGGACGTAACAGTGAAATATGGATACCTGACACTTTCTTCAGGAATGAGAAACAGGCAGATTACCACTCGGTCACAGTTCCAAACAGGTTGATGAGAATTAACAGCACTGGTCATGTGTGGTATGTCCTGAAGTAAGTCGAATAAAGTCTCAATTTAGTCGGAACAGTTGAAGACTTAGTGATGCGGACCGGACTGGACCACCCCACCCAGTCCAGAACCGCCCGGAGGTGAGATGGTCCGGTCCAGGGGAGAGGTGGTCCGGTATACCGGTGCGTACCGGTGCGTACCGTATTTCGATTTGTGTGCAATTTTAGCCAAAAATCCCCAGAAAAGTTTGAAAAGTTAATTTCTTATTTTTTCGGCATTTTTATCTTCCTTCAAAGCCATTCATTTCATTTAATGAAAGTATCATTGTAACTTTTTGACATTTGGCGAAATAAACTTTTTCATTCACTAATATTCTCGTTGCCATGCAATGGACAGATGTTTTCTTGAATTGTGCAATGTAAAATTGTGCATTTTAGGTCTGTCATTCATGTTCCATGTTAAAAGTTTCACTACTCACTTCAATTTTATTACATTACAACTACTCAAACATTATTTTCCAAATTTGTTTTCAGAAAAAAATATTTAGTTGGCCTTTATATATAGGACTATGCATTTATAAGTTTTTCTTTGGTAAATTTATTCTGCAAAAAACACTATTTGAGTTTCTGCCGTTGTAGAATGGAACATTATATTGGAAGTATAGTGGTCATGTAATAAAACAAATACGGCACTTGTTATCATGCGCCCTCATTCAATATGAAAAACCTTGTGCAAATAAATTTTCATATTGCACTCATATCATGCCGTATTTATATAATATTGCCATTCATCTATTTTCCAGAGTTTCCCTTAAGGCTTCGTGTCCAATGAATCTCCAAAAATATCCTTTTGATACTCAAGCATGCCCTCTCATCTTTGAAAGCTGTAAGTCAATTGTTGTCTTTTTTATTCACCGTTGCTCATAAATATGGAATACTTCAACATTCTCCATTGAAATTGGTGACTTTAGCAACTTCTGCTGGAGCACATGATGATCTGATTCAATGGTAACAACTTACAATGACCGCTAAAGGGAAAACATGCTCTCGTGTACAATGCATGCTGCAGCGTTAGACCCAGGAAAAGTTACAGCAGCCGCTGCAGCACGAAATATGGGGGTTTTTAGGGTGACATGCATTAAACCAAAAATTAACAATTCTTGTAAAAAATTTAGTTGAGGCTTTCAAATTGTGATTAGAGATGATGACTTGACCTTTACAATGGACCTTGCTTGCATTCACACTCTGAAATTTACTTTTATTTGACACTTTTTTGCCAAAAAGTATTCCATATTTATGAGCAGGACTATTTTAATCATTTGTCTTATTCAATGAATCTTGTCCTTCTTCACCTACAATCATGCAATTATTATTGTATTAGAAGACATTGTCTGGTTATTTTAAGTAATATTGATGAGCACTGTCGTTACTGTACATAAAATTTGAGACAGTTACAGTTGTGCTTGAAAGTTTCTGAACCCCTGAAACTTTTTGCCTTATTTGCTCACAATTCACTAACAAACAGAAAAATAGCTCTGAAATTGGGTTCAGAATAAAACTGAACACCAACTTTTATGTCACATTATGTGTAAACAACTATTAATAACAAAAAGTGACATTTAGAAATGATTTTATGATGAAGGTCTCCAAAAATGCGTGTTCAAAAGTTTCTGAACCCTTCTGAAACATATAGGCCTACAGTCAACAACTTGTATGATCCCCTTTTGCTGAATTAAATGCTTTCAAAAATTTCTTATGGCTATTGACCAACAATTGGCAGATTATCTGTGGGACTTTTTACCATTCTTGCAGAGAGCATTTTCTTAACACTCGTAAGCTGGTGGGTCGGCTGATGTGGACTGTTTTGTCAGATCTGACCAAGGCATATCTGTTGGGTTCTGATCAGAGAACTGTCTAGGCCATTCTAGAACCCTAAATTTGACAAATTTAAACCAATTTTTAGTGGATTTGCTTGTATACTCTGGGTAATTGTTCTGCTGGAAGAACCATTTGCGGCTAATTTTCAGGCTGATAAGTGAAAAGTTTAAGTTTTCTCAGTGCATATCTTGATATTTCTCAGAATTCATTATGCTATCAACAATAGTTCATTTTCCTGTCCCATTTGTAGCAAAACAACTCCATACCATGATGGAGCCACCGTTATCTTTTATAGTTGGGAGGATGTTATGTTCTTTGAAGCAGCACCTTTCGGATGTTGGACATACACTCTAAAAAATTTCGGGACAAAATTGGTTTTTTAGATTCAAAATGTTTTTTTGAAAAACCAAATTTCAATGCAAAAAACCAAAATGGATTTTTTTTTAAATCCATTTTGGTTTTGCATTGAAATTTGGTGAAAAAACCAAAATGAATTTTTTTAAAAATCCATTTTGGTTTTGCATTGAAATTTGGTTTTTAAAAAAACCATTTTGAATCTAAAAAACCAATTTTGTCTGAATTTTTTTAGAGTGTAGCCGTTTAAATTTTGGCCAAAAAGCACAAAGAACCTAGGTGTACTTCACTAAAACAGTCTTGATGGATTATAATGATCACTCGAACCATGTCCTGTGGACAGACTAATTAAAAATCAAACCTTTTGGCCACAGTCAAAATTGCTGCATCTGGCATCCTGGAGGTTTTGCTTTCAACACTCTAAAAAATGTCGGGACAAAATTGGTTTTTTAGATTCAAAATGGTTTTTTGAAAAATCCATGTTGGTTTTGCATTGAAATTTGGTTTTTCAAAAAACCATTTTGAATCTAAAAAACCAATTTTTTCTGAAATTTTTTAGAGTGAAGGATGACTAATTGCCAGTTACAATATGGCTGTCACCAATCACCCAAAACTTAGCCAGAATCAATACATAAATTCTACAGCTGATAAAATTAAATAACTTTAATTATCCCAATAAATATAATCAATTAAATGACCAATAAATACGATTTATTTACATACCATTATTTCTTGTGCCTCATAGAAAATATGTAACCATAAAAACTAAATTTTACCCTTGTAAGAATTAGAAAATCAAAGTGAGGCAAAAGTTGTTCATGCATTGGAATTGGGTGAATAGACTGTAACAAAATAACACAAGCTGTCTCTGTAAGCTGGTCATCCAGTAGCTACTGACACCTATGAATCAATCACCATTGACTTCACGCACTCGAAATATATAAATGCAGCCACTGTTACCCTGAAATAAATAATTTTCCGCCAAGGAAAACTTGAAGCCCCGCCCTTGGAAATTAAATGGTGACCCCCCCCTAAAATTTCATTACTAAAATATATTGTACAGTTGACTAATTTCCCATTTTTGTTTTAGTCAAGCACACAATGGACACAATCCACTATGATTGGCTCAAATCTCCAGCTGACGTGGACCCATCTATCAAACTGCCATCATTTACTCTGCAAGAGACCATTCTGCATAACTGCTCTGCTAGCTACTCTACTGGTAAGACATTTATTAGTAGTAATTATTACCTTTAGAATAGTTAGGAACAAAATTAGGTTGAAATGTTTCAATATTTTAAGTCTTTATTACCCCTATATTTATGTATAACTTTTCATAACTGGACCACCAAATAGTTCTCCAATAAAACCGTAATTTTCTGATTAACCCAGAAACAATTCTTATCTTAGCCTGCAGATTTACAACTACTATTGAAGAAAGAAGTGTTTGGTAGCCCTATTAGGGCCTTGCATACGATGGGAACACAAATGAGCCTGATAAAATGTGGTGGCTGGAGCGAGTCAAAATTAGGAAAATTTCATCATTGTAATGCCTAGAAGGGGATGGGAACGGAAGCAGATTTGAAAGGAGCGGGCAGGAGTGAAACAAAAATCTGGTCCCTTGCAGGGCCCTTAACCCTATATCCTTACTTATAAAAGAGGAGCAGAGATGTTCAATAAATATTGTGTGGGGGGGGGGGTTGGTCTAGTGGTAGTGCGCTGGGTCCAGGGTTCGAATCCAGCTCTTGCCGGGTCACCTGGGTCTATGTTGGACGGCTGTTTCAATCATCCTTCGTCTCATTGCCGTGTCCTACTCCTGTCCCAATAAGGCTACCAAGTGCATAAATTCAGGATGTAAACCCCCAATCATCCATCCCAACATGTTCAATATTGCTCATTTAATCTATATGCCATTTTTTCTGTTTTTCAGGAACTTACCCTTGTTTGGAAATTAAATTTGTGATGAGGAGAGACGTCTCGTTCTTCATCCTCCAGATTTTCCTTCCAACCATCCTGGTCACTTGTGTCTCCTGGGTCAGTTTCTGGTTCCCCGTAGAGAAAGCTGGTCCCCGCACTGCAATAGGTATGGATTTCTGATCTATCTATCTATCTATCTATCTATCTATCTATCTATCTACCTATCTATCTATCTATATATCTATCTATCATGTGATAAATTCATAGAAAAGACATTATCAGGAAAAGTCGAAAACTTGTCTGTAACAATTGGAATTTCAGCCCTATTCGAAGTACATTCTAAACAAACTTCAGCACATGAATTGGTTTTTCAAAATTAATTTATATGTATTTTTTTAAATCATGGAGGTTTTTTCCAGAAATACATAGTCCCTTTACTCCTCAAACAGAAATCCCTGTCTTTTCTTCAGCATTTTGAATGTAGATCTAAATCCAAGAAATATTTGCAGGTCTTACAACTATACTCACGTCAGTTCTGCTATCGGCATGGTCCCGTTTCATGTTGCCAAAGGTGTCCTACATGACTGCCATGGATATATGGAACACCGTTTCCTTCCTCTTCATCACCATGGCCTTCCTGCAGTTTGTCCTGATTCAGTTCTTGTCACACGGACAATCGGAAGAGGGCGCAGAATCTGGCAAAGTCAGGAAGCAACTGGCCAAAGTGAAAAGCCAAGGTGATAAGATTTGTCGCATTGCCTTCCCTCTGGCCTACCTGTTTTTCGTCATTGTCTACTTCGCGATCTATCTGTCAACAAGGGGTGACATATGAAATTATGAATGGACTGCGATTAGAGAATTCACGGTCTTAGTTGCTTTTTTTAATTTACTTTTTTTTTAAGATATGCCTTGGAAAAGTGATGTCATAAGTTTGTTTGCGTCACTTTTCGGAATAGAATATTGTCATGTCCCAGAAAAAAAGCTAACATTCAGTCTCTGTGTCTACAAATATGAAGTCATCTGTAAATGATTGAGTGAGATTATTGCACAATTCCTTGAGCTGACATGGTCTGTGGTTTTAAGTTGTAACAATGGACAGATTATCATAACCTAAAACCAGTCTGGTGAAACTGAGAAGTGCATGCTGCTGCCACCTGGCACAAAAGTTGATTTCCTATGCTACAGCATTGCTGTCCCAAGAAATACTTTCAATTTCATTGCACTTTCACTAAATTTCTATTCGACATTGATGAATACCAGAGTCAGACTCGGCAATCACATTCTCTAAGGAAGTAGACAAGGCCATCAGCACACTCAGAAACATCCCCGGTGTCTTCCAGAAAAAATTGTGTGTGTACATCTGGTCGAAAGTAGGTGGACGCTAGCAGGAGTTCGCTGAATAGCACACTAGTCACTAGGTGGCAACACAAGACAGCATATGTTCTGATCTGTGGTAATGCAAGAGCAGTCCACTTGTAGACAGACCTAAAACAATAAGCTATGTCAGCTCTAAGGAATTGTGCAACCATCTCGCTCAATCATTGAAGCTGACTCAAAGTTTCAAATGTTATAGTGTATAAGCTTACCACAAAGTACATGAACATGAAGTCATTTCAATTCTGCATCTAAAAAATATTGCACTACCATTGAAACCCACAAAACAGCAGGTCCATCTATACCCTGCACGGACTCCGAAAGTATGTCATCCAGGCACTCAGGAAATTAGCCTCGGGGAACAATTAAAAGTTAATATATCTGTTGTCAGTTGCAAAAATATTGTTGCCTAACTCCATTTTTAATACCTTTTTATGTGAAACTGGTTAAGAAAGTATGAATTAGCAAATCATGAAGTCCACCGTGACGGAATTACGAAAAATAGTGGAAATTATGAATTCAATTTGTTGCAGGGAAAAATACACTCTACATAGGGTATTGAAATATTTTTTTTTATATTGCTGTGACACTCAGCTAAAATTAGAATGTAAATTTGAGGGAAAAATTAATAAGGGTTATAAAATAAGGGTGGCAGAAAACACCGTGACAGAATTATGCTGCTTGCTACCCCCTTTCCGGCAACACACAAAACGTATTAAATCTCTGTGAATCATACATTAACACATCATCGGTTGTCCTCAAGTACTGTGCTTGACATATTGGTTGTTCATTTAAGCCGCTATCTGCGTTAATAGAATGATTTTGTCTTTCAATTTTACCCTGTTGAATGTCATTGTGACGGAATTACGAGCAACGTGACGGAATTACCAAAATGGCTCCCCATATATTAAACCCTACAGATCCTCAAATATTCACCAAACTTTTCATAATTTATTGTGAAAAATATGTTTCAAGTAATTGAAGTGTCTTTTTACAAGAATAAGCCACTCAACAAAAATAGATTTTTGATAAAAGTTATTTTTCAATCACATTTATGACAGAACATACTATTATTAATAAAATCTCAACTAATCACCAGTACATCAAAAAGAACAATTTTGATATGAATATAATAATGCTTTTGAAAACTTTAAAATTGTTTGTAACAATGACAATGAACAATATTAATCATATAGTAGGTAAACTCATGAATGCAACAACATCAAGAAACACTTTTTTGTAACATTTTAACTCCTTCCATTAAATTGACTTGATTTGCAAGCATGTTTATTTATAAATATCTGAACTCACAAACAGCACAGCTTAAGTTTGTGAAGCTGTGGGAAAAATAAATGGTCTTTTCACTGATTTTGACCAACTTTACCTTGACCATGCAGGAGAAATTTGAATTAACTTAGGAATAAACACATTTACAACCATACATATTTAAATGAAATGGTCCACAATGATTTCGGAAATTTATCATTATAGGGATAATCATCAACGCTTATGGATTTATGATGCAACAGTTCTGGGACAAAGGTGTGGCAGACAGAAGTAAAAACACCAAATCAATCAAAAACCCTCACACAATGCAGTAAAAATGTGTCAATGTCTCCACATTCCAAATACTGAGCTCTGATAAAGATTTGAGTACATACCAATATGATATGTTTGCAATGGTTATAAGTTTTGCTTTTTGAACAAGTTGTACCTCTAGAGGTGACATCAATCAGCCAGATCTTGACTGTTTCTAAACAGATAGGATAGTCCCGAAGAAAATTGCTGTATTCTTAATTGGTACACTAGATAGTAAGTAACAGTATAATGAATGTTTAATTTGCTCAATATACGTCAATATGGTAACTTGGTAAGTCAGATTTTACTGGTGAATGCCATGTAGTGTAAGTCTATCAGGAAGGTTTTGTTACACATATGGAAATACAGGTCCCGCGAACATGTAGGTTGCCTACGCAGGTACAGGACTACAGGTATACAGGATACGTAGATGTGTAGCAAAACCTCTAACTATGAAAATTTTGCTTTCCTCTGAAGGAGCATGTAGGGCAAAGAAATCATGCAATTTGGTTTTATGGGCCATTAAATGGAAACTAGAGGTCCTGTGAGGAGGGCGGCCATTTACGTATATGGGTCAAAATTTGAAAACCTTGAAATTTCAGCTGAAAAAAATTTGAATTTTTTTTTGGTCCAGAAATGCCTTTTTAAGTTGGCATTGGGTAGGTCAAACAATCAGCTATCACTGCACTGTCATGTCCAAGGGTCCCAATGCTCTGCTGATCTGTAATGAGGTGATAAATACAGCTGTGATGTTTTTTGACTGTCATTAAAATCTCACTTATAACTGAAAAATCCTGACCACTTAGGGCTAAATAATCTATTACCAATGATTAGGCAGGCAGCTCGCACATTTAGGCCAAGTTCCAGGTCTCTAGCACCAATTATTTTTGAGATAATGCATTTTGGTGAATTAAATGCCGAATATGTATGTCATTAGCATCATGCTTATAACTTGAAATCCGCACCACTTAGAGCTGACGAATGTATTACCAACGTATAGGAAAGTGGCTATTCTGCAAACATTGAGCTATATTTCAGGTCACTACGACCAATACTTATTAAGATAGAACTTTCTTGAATTTACAAACAGAAAAAAAAATAATCTTTTCACCAATAGTTTGGATTCTGAATAACAAAGATGATCTCCACTACCCCTCCAGTGCCCAATGTCTTTGCTGAACCATATTTTAGGTGCTAGACAATGGTTAAATGTCAATGACACCCCATATTTTATAAGTAATCTCAGAGAAGCGTCAAAATTTATACTAAGCATGTCAGATACAAGGAAAATGCAAAAATTCTGTGTAATATTTTGTTAAAACATTAATTGATAATACATATTGAACTCAATTTCAACTCGTGTCACCTGCAACAGAATTTTAGTGAGGTAAAGGAAAAAAGCCATTTTTGTTGTGATGCTAATGACAGCGTGATGCTAATGATAATTAAGATAAAAATCTTTGTGGGGACCAGTGCAAAACTGGCAATCTGGGAATTTGTGCATGCAATGATCTTATGAACACCAGAAGCATGTTCACATTGATTCTGGTCCAGAAATATGCAGTCAAAATAGAGCAGCAAGGCGTTTGCCAATGACAAATTAAGATAGGACAACCGACATGCCAACAGAAATACTCAAATATTTTGGTTTACATAAATGATACAGAGCTACAGATAGCGCAGTTATTTTCTTGGGTTCTCAGACAACGTCAGACACAGGGTTTTCTCACAAAATGTGCGTCCCTTTCATTTTTATTAAGAAACCAAACTGGTGTGATGCTAATGACACAATATTGGAGACATTGACACAACAACCTCCTGCTCTTATACAGGATATTATTTCAGAAATTGGAAACTATATTTTAGAAGAGTGATAGTCAAGTCTCCATGTACGGAAGAGTTTAATTGAATCAGGATCCTGTACAAGTTTTTGTGATGCAATCTTTCAAAGAAAATGTTGGTGGAGACAGACCATTTTCAGGGGGGTTGGCCACTTCAATGCTATTTTTGGAAGGGATAAAAATAACCTTCAACATATTTTTTGTGTTAGAAGTTTTGCTAATATCCTTGTCTATGTCAAATGACATCAAGAGGTCCTGCATGTGCCTTCCTGTCATCATGAATTATTGCTAAACACCCAAGACAAGAATTTCAGACTTAGCAAATTTTGACCCATATATGTTACAGAAATTATGACTTTCTTCCAAGGTGGACCTGCAGAACTGAGTGCAGCATGCTAAAATGTTGTGTTTTGGCAAACACTGTCACTCCATTTTCAGTATGGGTGAAACTGTTAATAAAAGAGAGGGTTTATTGGAGGGAAATTGTCAAGGAACAAATTACAGATTACGAGTAAATTGTATTGGACTTCCCCATGGCCTAAAGGTTAAGACTAATAAGAGTGCTTGTTTTTGCAAACACTAGTGCAGAGGTCATGGGTTTGAATTCCACTCCTTGAACACAGTGTATCCAAACTCCATGGGACATGAAATGGAGGCGTGTTGTGTTAAGTGTTTCTTGCTTTAGCAACTGAAAAACCCTGGACATTCTTGAATGTACAGGGTGTGTGCTGGACTGCCAGTTATGTGATAATTTCATCTTGAAATGGCAATCACCAACACTGGAAAATACAACTTTGAGAAACATTCCCCTTGTCTCTTTCATATGCGCCATTCAATGGTCTTTCAAGCTGTATCATTATAGTTCTATGACTTACCACAAATCTCAAATCTCATGCCACATTGTGATAAAAAAATATATAGTTTCCGATTATTTGTGCACATCTTCTGCGTGCTTACAGTATCTCAACTGCTCTACATCTTGCTCTTGACAACTACTCCTTCTGCGTCTGTACCTCACCTGCTATTTACCGTTGTATCCTCTTGCCTAGAGAATAATTTCTGCTAATAAGATCTAGCTAATCCCTCTCTAAAAGGTAGGCCTAACCCTTTCAATTCCACAGCTTGAAGTCTGATTTAATTAAAATATATTCTGAAATAAAGTTCCACATTCGCCATTTGCGCAACCCGCGGGTTCTTGTTGAGCTCTAAAATGTGCATGATACTATTATATAGCTCATTAGTTCTTAAGGTGTTCCACATAAGCCTTTGCATTTTCTTTAAGTCTTTTCCTCTTTATCTCTTTGTTCCACTTCGGATTTTGGCGACATTCTGCAAATAAAACACTGATGTAATTCCGTCACGTAGCATTCGTAATTCCGTCACAGGCCATTGTAATTCCGTCACGGCCCTATTTTTAGAATTTAACCCCAATTATGATGAAAGTAATTAGTGCTACCTAAAGTGACATGTATTAAGAAAGAAAAAACAAAGTTTTGTGCTATTATCTTGATTCATTGCTGAAAGAGAAAAACTTTTTCAAGTTTTTCGTGACGGAATTACGAGAACTGTTTCCGAGAAAGCTTCAACACTTAAAAGGAGAGCCGTTGGTTAATTGAAAAATTCAGAATTTTTCACAGCAGATGGGAAAATTCTTATTGTATGAATACAAGCTTTAAAATGATGTATCATACGTCTATGTGGTTTAATAATTACCTTCAAAAATCTCCCACCATAACGAGGCTCCTCATCCAAAAAAAGAAGCTAGTCAGTATTTGATATTATCATCAAAACTATTTTTCTCTGTCTTCACACAAGAATTCTGGATGGAAAAAGTCTTAATAGGCGCCACCTCATGATCGGTCAAAATGTCAGCTATCTGGTCATATTCATTGTGATGGCGCTACTAGAATTTTGAAAAATGAGCAAAAGGTTGACATTCTCATGGATTTAATGTTTAGCTGAAGTTTTACCCAACTCTTGAAAACAAATTGATATCATAAATGTGTATTATGCATGAATTGCATGTTTGCAATGATAACTTTTTGCACTTGATATTAAACAAATAAAAATAAAAACCATTCTAAAAATCCTGGTTGTTGTCTATGTCAGCCAACTTGGGTTTATTAAACCAGAACCGCAAGCGGTGTCAACACTTGTCTGTTGCCGCTTGACTTCTTTAAACAACCAGTCTGGTCTAGTTAAAATTATTAATGCCATGTAAATATGTAAAGCTTAATAATACATGTAGGCTATATCATGGAGTAAATATCCATAGATCTGAAGATGGAATTGATTTCTAAATGAATACTCCAACACAGAAGTTCTTCAAAATTATTTTATTTACACAGTAATGAGGTTTTTCATGTTTTTTATCCAGTGGATATATCTCAACCAGCAAAATATATATACATATGTACACTTGTAACAAGTCAGACAGATATAATTATGATTTTTTCCTTCAGCTTGTTTCTATGATTGTTTTTAAACTGCCATCTCCTTCCCCATCTGTAGTAAATAAAATATATTCAATAATCATCACAGTCCTATTTCTCAACACTGTTATTCTAAAATGTACATAATTTTGGAGAATCAATTACAAATGTTCTTTTCAACCAAGTCAGAGGTATATTCATTGTTCCTCTAGTATATATTCTTTCAATCGCTTTCTTAAATATAGTTCAAAATCCCAAAACAAGAAGAGGTTAAATAACTATTGACACCAAATGTTTACCCCCTTCTGCCTCAATTTTTTCCTGCCTAAAATTCCAATTACACAAATATCACTTTTTTAGATCAGTAGGCCTATGGGTCATTCACAGCTGTCATTAGGTATAGTTTCTTCTGACCATCATTCTTGTAGTTTTTACCTTGATGACATCACCGTCAACATCACAATAAAAGGGGTGTTCAGCATTTAGGTGGGTGTAGCACTGGACATTGGTGTTTGGCAGGTGAGTTTGTGCAGTAGTGTTGGGCATAGAGTTCCTCCTTGGGTACCACCATCCTCTCAGTGTTGTTAATTCTCGGTAGGGGCCTTCAGTGCTTAAAGTTTTATCACCAGATGGCATAGTAACTGGTTGAGTAGCTGGCAATGTCACAGGCAAAATGGGGACGATAAACTCAAATCCGGTGATAGGATTAACATTGCTGTTGCCTAGGATATCACCCGTCTCGTCTTTCGTGATATCGCTGACTTCAAGTCGGTACGAATCATCCCTTGATGCGATCTTAAATTTGGAGTACTCCACAATCAAAGTCCTGTTTGCAAATGTTACCAACTCAACTCTTAATGAATACTGTCCATCGGATGTCATGATGCTTAGATATCTGTTGCCGATCCAGAAGAATCCTTTAGATAGAATGCCAATGTCATACGAATCCGGATCCCAGGATTTTTCTGTGGTTGAGTTCGCTTCATTCTTCTGGATTACGAGCCATCCTTCGTTGCACTCGACTTGCGTCGGAATCCGGTCTGCTCCGATATACACCTTTTGCTTGGGAGACCATCTTTGAGACCACAGGTCAATGTCCGAGCAATCTGAAACACAAAAACAATTCAGATCTTTGGTTAACTTTTCATCAGATTAGTTTGCCCAAAAGTGAAACGAAACATGGCTGTTATGGGCCGACCAGGTTTTAATTCGGTTCGAGAGGCTTTTTTTCATTTGCAAGTTACTTTTTCCTTGTCATTTTAACTTTACGTCAAGCTGAAATTTTTTAATTTGTTTTCATGTTCTGGATTAATTTTCCCTGTACCATATGCCAAACCCTGGTAATATTGTTGGCCTATTTAATGTGAGATGAATGATATAAAACATTCATCCAGAGGGCTCTGACTGAGGCATACAGTTGGTACAAATGTCATGTGAGAGCTTTGTCATGCCTTGCCAATAATTAATTAGACACTTAGGCCTAAACAATGTATAATTTAATGTTCTATAAAGAATTCTTGCCAATTATGTATGAATCTGAGCCTCACCTGTTGGAAGTTTTTGGCTTTGTCTCAATTCTGACCACGTGACGACAGTCTTCCCAGCTTTAACAAGGAGATCCCACAATCCACGGATAGAAAGAGACGTCACGGCTCGGTTGAGGCTATTCTTATCATTGGCAGCAATTCCATCTTCTTCATTTTTTCCATCAACTAAAGATGCTGCTTGCACTTTCTCTGAAGCTTTTCTGACTTCGGAAGGGATCTCGACATCCGTCTCTCTTTCATGAATCGTCAAGGTCAAACCAGGGTCATTGTCCACATTCAGGTCAAGGTCAGATGCAATATTTTCTCCAAGGTCAAGGTCACTGGCCAACAATAAATCTTCGGCCTTTGCTATTATATCAGAATCTTTTGGTGAATTGTTAATGTTTGCGGGGTCCATCGGATCATCAATGATAACTGTCATGGTCTTCGGTTCAAAACTGGACGCATCAAAATGGGTCTCTTCAGCGATTGTCAGCTGGAAACAATGATAGGAGACCGAAATAGAGCAGATGAAAATATTTGGATATAACTATTCATCATTATGCCTAAGGTAAACAGTGGGGTGATTAGGAACAAATTTTAGTTTTCTTCCACTCCAACGTCTGCATAATAAGAATTATACCTTTAATTTGGAAGGAGAAAGTAACTATGGTGACAATAAGTTCATATTCGCCCTAGATACTGCCAATGCTCAGAATGATATCATTAACCTCCCCTTATCCCCAAATTCTAAATTATCTACAAGAAAACCTCCGTTCCTGGTCTGGGCAGACTGTTTTTGGGTGAACAAGACACAATCTGGTCCTTTTCCCTTTGGAGTTGATCTGATATTGTACTGTTATTGTATGATTGATAATTCAAAGTTTGAAAAACCTTATTGGTCATAATTTTTTAATTAGTGGTCCTGTAGTTCATAAAATATATCTCTCTTCTGGTACCACAAAGTGTTGAAAATATTTACATGTTTTGGTGTCCTTCTTGAGCTTGGGTCTACTTGCTGTGAAACATCCCGGACCTGCTTTGATTTGGCTGTAACAAAAATAGGAGTTTTTATTATCGTTTTCATAGCTATGTGTTTTTCGAGTTTGCAATTTGCTTCATTCTAAAACTGTGATGTCAGTGATTAAGTTGAATAATTTCGTTTATTACAAGCACAGATTTCGGCAAACTGACAAAGAAATTGTGATGACTGGTGTCCTGTGAAAACAGTAACACATTTTGTTTGGAAAACAATTAATGAGGTGCAACACTCAGCTTAGACATGCGGTGTTTGTGGTGGTTGTACAGAAAATAGTAACATTGCCTGTCAGTTTTAAATTCCTTTGTCATTAACTGTGATGTCAAACTCTGAACTGATATGTCACAGATTGAAGATTAGACCAATCACATTGACAGATACCCGATGATGTCACAGTTTAACTGCAAAATGAAGTTTTCAAAAAAACACGTAGCTATGAAAACGATAATAATGTCAATGCTGAGTAAATAATACTATTTTGTCTCTTGAGAAGTCAAAGCAACACAACTCCTGTAAATTGCAGGCCTGTTATAGTGTCGATTTCAGAAATGCAACCCTTCTGCCACCATAAAGTGGAAACTCTGGTAGGAGGGTCGTTTCTCCTCGGATGTTATAAGGCATTAGGGCCCTGCACGGGACGGGAACGGGACTGAACTTGACAAAATTTGGCGGGAGTGGGTCAAAATTCGGAAAATTATATCATTGTAATGCCTAGAACGGGACGGGAACGGGAGCAGATTTGGAAAGAACGGGCGGGAGTGAAACAAAAATCTAGTCCCGTGCAGGACCCTATAAGGGGCCGACCAGATGATCTTTGGGGGGGGGGGCTATGGATATTTGGTGAAAAAAAAAGATTGTTTCCCACTTGACACTGAAAAAAAAGTTTGTTCAGCACACGGAAATAAAAAAAAAAGTTTGTTTCCACCTGTAACTAGGGTACCGCTATGCTAAAATTCCGATTAAAAAAGTTTGTCGCGCGTTTGCAAGCAAAAAAATTGTTCGTCGACAAGGCGCGAAAGAAAAAAAAAGTTCGTCTCAGGGGTAAAGTCCATAGCCCCCCCCAACTATCGTCTGGTCGGCCCTTAAGGCATGCATGTCAATTCCAAAAGTGTAGCTACATGATTTTGTCTTAAACAACAATTGGACATGATGTGTCTGTGACATATCTATATATACATTCAAACTAAATGCTAATGAGATGCAAATGAGGTCATGCCAGGTCACAGGACGCTTGCCAGCTAAAAACTCCTTCCACAGGCCTGTCCTTCGCCTACACCCTACACCTACCCTTCTTTCACCCTTTTCTTCTTCTGATGCCATTATACATTGCTGTTTCTTTTGCTGTTTAATGCCTTTCGTGTGTAACATCAAAGGTAGTTCCCTTTGCCTCCACCAGAGCTCCACTTATGCAAATCAGCTACTGGGTCAGAAATGTTTCCCCCCAAAAATGTTATGCCAGATGGCAGCACTGGCAAACACTCATTTTTCTGGCCCTTCACACTCTCATACCAACACTTTACTAACAACTTTTCATGAACATGCCATGAACATTTCCAGTCGCCTGTTTATTCCCTTATCGGTTGCTGTGCTTTTAATGGGCTTTACTAGTATTCATATATTACTGCTATGGGAAATAACCAGATGACTGAAGCCAGAACTGGATTTTAAAGTTCAATCATTAATGAATCATTAATTAATTCATTCTCGGCAAATGACATTATTCATATCATGCAGTTGATTCCACAAATTAATTTCTCAAGAATCGTTCAAGAAACACATTGAAAGAAAAAATACTTCAGCATGAAATTTCACATGCGATGCAAATGTCTCACCTTTGGAGGTGAAAATGAGCCCCAGTTTTTCGCAGGAATGAGCACTTCCAGTTGCCTTGATGACGCACTCCAGCTCATCTTGCATCTGGCGCATCTGCTCGCGACACAAGTCTGTCTTGTTGCTCAGTTGCCATTTCAACCGTGCCACCTGAAAGAAAAACAAACAAATTGTTTGTAGGGCTATAATTATCAGAATGCAAGATGATAATTCCTCTGATCATATTGTCCCTGTGTTATAGTATCTATAGACATCAGACCTCCACCCCTTCTGCAGGAATAAGGTGGTCTCTTGTCGGGGAGTGGTCTCTCAGTGTTGGAAATGATTGACTTATACCTATAGGCAGCAAATTAGTAAGATAATCTTTTGACACATCGGCAGAAGTTGATGAATAATGACAAAAAGTTTAACTTTAACCGATAATTGTGACTTCTTGACAAAGTTTTGGGCTATTTCGTTCGTTCCCTGGTTTTTTAAGTGAATGACGTGAAACAAAAATCAATGAAATCGCCTTATTAGTCATTATCTGTATATCTATCTACCTGTCTGTCTTTGTATGTAAGCCTATCATGGTATTTATCTGTTTGATGATCTATCTGTAGGCCTAGATCTACCCTCCTGGTCATGAATATGGAATACTTTTTTGGAAAATAAGTGTCAAATAAAAGTAGCTACATTTTAGAGTGTGTTTGTAAGCAAGCTCCATTGTGAAGGTAAAGTCATCTTCTATAATCACTCTTTGAAATTATCAAGTACATTTTTTGCAAGAATAATTATACGCTTTTGGTTGAATGTACCTCACTTGAAAAAACCCCTGAATTTCCATATTTTGTGCTGCTGTAACTTATCATGGGGCTAACACTGCGCAGTATGCGTTTTAAACGACAGCATGTTCCTCCCTTTAGCGGTCATTGGAAGTAGTTACCAATGAATCAGACCATCATGTGCCCAAGCAGAAGCTGCTAAAGTGGTCAATTTCAATGGAGAATGAACACTATAATAAGACCAAATGGGTATGGTGGTATTTTGAGATGTACTCCACGAGTTGAAGATATCCTGAGTCCTCTGTACCCACGAGTGCGTCAGCACGAGTGGGTACAGAGGACTCAGGATATCTTCACGAGTGGGAGTACATCTCAAAATACCACCATACAACCATTTGGTCTTATTTATACCCCATTATGTAACTCCAAAGAAAGCTGAACTTCACTTTGGAGATCTATACTCAACAGCTGCATCAGCCAATCAGAGCACAGATAGCAGCTCAATCGATGATGTCACAATGTTGTGACGTCACCATGGACATGATGTCACAATGGCAAACAATGCAATGACATCATCAACAATGATCAAACCATTGAGTATACAACAAACCATTGAGTATACAACGCAATACCACATGGGATATATCCACTGCTTTTTCATGTGGTATTGTAAACATTATGGGGTATTGAAGTATTCCATATTTATGAGCAATGATGTATCTATTTGTATATCTATCTGTCTAATGGTACTCAAATCTACCAAAAAAAGATAGAGTGAGGTCAAAGAGTTGGAATTTTGAAAACCCTATTTCTGAATGTTCATTAGGAACTATTTCGGGCATCATTCAAAGCAAATCTGAGCATAAGGTTAAGACTGATTATCCTTACAGTTAAACATAATCAAACACAATCAAACAGTTTGGAGCTGAACATTTGCTTTTAACATTCCAACATTCTATGACGTCACAATCAAGCAGGTGCTACGTGGTCCAGATGTTAAAAGAACTTTTCTAGATCTCAGAGAGAATTGCTCAGTTAGATTTCACTGTAATGTTTGCAAAAATCTTGCTCAGTGAGATGCTAATTAACTTCTCATAATTTCAAGAAATCAATCTCATTCATAACAGACTGACAGAGAAAATATAAAATATTTGACCACTTACAAAAAACCGTTGCAGTGCCTGAGAACCACGGTACGAACCGGTCCGGGGATTTTTTGTGCTATTACAGCCAGGAGATTTGACAGGCAAAAAGAGTGGACTGTTGAACAGTGAAACTAGCACTTTGTGACTCATGATAGCTGATGAAGTGTCATATTCTCTAGACTCTACATTCAACATAGGAAACAAAGAGGGCTATTAGAGGCTGTTTGCTCAGTCATGATCAAGAGAAGACCATTTGATTTGTCATAACTGATTATAGAGCATTTATCAGATGCATAATCCTTTCATTTGCCTGTCACCAACAAGCGGGATTAATCTCCTTAAACCAAATTGAAAGTATGATGACATTTGCACACGAAGCGCCAGTTTCACAGTGCAGCAGTCCAATCTTTTGGTATATATCTCATCCAAGGAACCTAAACTGTAAAACCGTTACAAATGAAGTCCTTAATTATCTTCTAAATAGGCAACAATTGAGAAATAAATTGGAAAAGCCATGGATTTTTGAAAAGAATGGTAGGCTCACTCCAAGGCTGCTGGCTCAGCCAGGAATAATGCCACAGGGCTATAAATACACATATTTAAGATCGATATGCAGAGCTATAATTCAACGAACTGTCATAAAGATCAATGATATAATCTTTGAGATATTCGAGTTTATCCAAAGGGGGATTTACTTTTGTTGAACTGCTATATATCTACACATGTGGTTGAGAGGCTTAACGTTTTGTCAAAAAAGTAAGTTCCACTAAACAATCAGTTATCATACGTCTACATGGATTATATATTAAACCAAGGATAACTTATTTTCCGTATATGATTTTTACAATAACATTCTAGCAGTTATCCAGCAAGTTATGTTTTACAGTGCAGCAAGTAAGTGCACCGGGTGCTGTGGCTTTTGATAAAAGGGTATTTCTTGCACCCAACAGGCTATCAGCAGGCCATGGGGTTAAATGATAAGTGACAGAAAATACTCAGCTGTTTATAACAGTGCGAAGCCATTATTACAAGAAAAACAATATGTGAAGCCATTGATGGGCACTCAATTGTGAAATCAACAACAATGATACAATGTAAACCATGTATTTGGCAGCAGAACAATTCAACAAAACTAACCAAAAAAGAATGAATCTGCCAATTCATCGAACTTTTGAGAATACTATTGTTTTTCTTTCGAGTTATCTCATGAATTTTTTTTATAAAGGTGTAACAAATATCTTTTGAACCTGAATTTGTGACAGCTAGGTAAAATAATGATGCCCTCCAAGGAGGGTTATTGTCAGCCATAAGGTTTATTGCCATCCCATAAAAAAGTAGAATTATCTTACTTAGGATGCATTATATGATATAATTTTACATCTTGAGAAAAATAATTTCATGTGCAAAGTACATGAAATCAATGATTGCCTTTCATTCATAGCCTTTTTTCATGTCTTCCAAGAAGCAACACTTAGTAAATACTGCACCCCTTCTCATTCCAAGAAAGCTTATTGCTTCGGGTTTATCAGATCTGGTTATCCTAATGTGTAGGTGGTTCCAAGGTTTCAAATGAAACTATTTAAAGCTGTTGCCACCTGGTTAAAAGTGCAGTCATTCGAAATATTCACGATAAAAAAAAAACGTAAAAAAATATGAAGAAAAAAAATTTACTTAAAAACATGCATGCTTAAAATATATTTCTACGATTTCATGTGGTACACAGTGTTTATTTTCTTTTTTAACCTTTTACATAGCAGGATATGTTTGTATCTTCTTTTTTAATGTTTGATTTTATAAATTGTATCTTTAATATACGTACGCTAAGGTGTAGTATAGCTAGACTTGCTTTTGGCATAATTTTCCTCTCAAAATAACTATTTTATGAAGACCCATAAATCTCTGGATATCCCAATTTCCCTTGAGGCACCAATAAACCAATATTAACCCATTTGTTTTATGACCATTCCTATGCAGAGCCAGTTTTCTTACCCCCTCCCCTTTCCTGATCTCAGACTCTCTTAATCTGTGTTGGTTGATTTTGTTTCACTCTTTCACAACTTTCCTCACGACTACATGTGTATACATTCCTTTACAGAATTCTTTGAATGAATTAATGCCAATTCAGAGGAATCTATCAATGACTGTGCATGATTTGGCTTGGCAACTGCTGTTGGTTATGTTACTGCAGACCATATGGTAACTTCCTGACCAGCCCTTTGAATGATGATCATTTTGGAATAAGGGTTTAAAGGTTTTATCAGTGTTTGCTCGTTAATCATAACGTATAATCACAATATATATAAACACGATATTTCATTATCCCAGTATCAACCTTATCAAATAGATTTATAGCAATTTTTGAATGAACAAGAAATGCTTTTAAAAGTTATTACTGGTCTCAATAGACAGAAACAGTTACTGTCAATGACCAGTTACCTAATGATCAGATGATGAAGTGTTAATAATCGAAACCTGTGAAAAACAGTAGCTGTCAGTAGTAGGGGAGACCGGGGCTGGTTGTCACAGGGGCAGGTTGTCACACTGTGTAGAATTTAAACATGCTCTATTTCTATTTAAAGCAAGTAGGGGCACAGCCATTGTATATGAAAGTCAGTACAGGAGTAACTGGTGAATATATACCTACGTCATTCGAAATCTTGATGTCATATTGGGCATTTTTTAAAAATTCAGCATTCGGGGCAGGTTGTCACACTTTCGGGGCAGGTTGTCACACTTTTGGTTAAGAGTTTGAATGCAGGAAGTGAGACTCTGCAAGTCAAATCCTGAATGAGACAAGTTATTTTGGACATGTCAGGAATCCCCTACTTGCCCAGTGCAGACCTTAACAATCATGTGACCCTGTACAAGGGTGCTACAAATTTTGACTTATCAAGGCAACAGAAATGCATTTTGATAAGGAAGAGGGTGAGTGCAGACTGTAGAATTTTTCTGCAAATTCCTTTTGAAAATTTGAAATAGATCTATTTAGACACTATGCCTTTTCTGCTTACATCATCAATCGTCAGTAGAATGTACTGAGGATATGACAATTTAATATCCATGACAACCTGCCCCGAAAGTGTGACAACCTGCCCCGAAAGTGTGACAACCTGCCCCGAAAGCGTGACAACCTGCCCCGAAAGTGTGACAACCTGCCCCCGAAAGCGTGACAACCTGCCCCAAAAGTGTGACAACCTGCCCCAAAAGTGTGACAACCTGCCCCGAAAGTGTAACAACCCGCCCCTGTGACAACCAGCCCCGGTCTCCCCTATTTAAGCCTAGTGCATTTTGTTCCTTTGGTAGTGGCATAACTATGGGGGACACGAGGGCCATGTGCCACCAATTGGAACTATGCCCCCAAGGAGCCCCCATATGAAATTTTACACTTTAGTTTTTAAAATGCATTTAATACGGAAGATATAAATAAGGGGTGCCCAACAAATTGTATTCAGCTTGTTACGTACTGGCCCAACCCCACGAGAAACGCCTTGATAAAAAAGGGACGGTTTTATAATGCAAGAACTAGTGGTAGGCCTACACATTGTATTGCAATTATATACTGACCTCACTGGTGTGGAACATCTGCAGTCTTTGATGCTTGTCCATCGTTTGTCTGAAGCTAATCGTTGAACTTCTGAACTGCATGTTGGCTTTCTTGTAGGCCCTGAAGACCTGCATCTGCCTGGCTTGGAGACTTTTCACTTCCTTTTGGAGTTCCCTCAGGACCTTTGTGACGTCATCATACTGCGAGGCATCCCTCTGAGCCTCGTTTCTGGGTCCAACTCCCTCCAGGTCAGGGGGTGGTGCTTCATCAGAGCGAAGCTGCGGATCCTGGAAGTTTATATTTTGACCTCTCTCTTTCCGTAACCGTTTCTTTTCGCGACGGAATTTCTTGGTTGATGACTCCCATTCCCTTCGTAAGTCTGTCGTGTCATTAGCGTCGAATCTGACTGGATCGTCGTCTGATCTGATCTTCGACCGCTCATCCTCATCTTGATCCTTTCTCTTCAATAATCTGTCAACAATCCTCAACATATTATGTACATCTCTCTGCCTCTTGTTTTTCTCCTCAATCAACTCTTTCTGGAGTGACGCTATCTCTTCTTGATGCTTTAACTCTTGCGGGACGAAGTCCGACGGAGCGCTGGACACATCCGGACTGCCAGGACTGCCCGGACTAAATGGATTAGCAGGATGGTAATGGTATTCCTTGATGTAATAGTCTGACTTGCAATTGTTACTTGGTATCAATGAAGCACATGTGATAAGTCCCAATTCAAAAGCAATTGATACAAAGATGGAGAATAGTGTTATGGCTGCCATATTGATGTGCTAATATCATAAAATAGTCAAGACACAGTTCAAGTTGACTTGCTGATCTCTAAATTCGATAGAAACGAGGACTAGTGATTTTAGTTAATACTGTTGTAATTGGTTGGTCAATCAGTCACTTTATTATGTAAATAAACAGTTTGATTTTCTGTGTCTACAGAACGTGTCAGAGAAAAGGTCAAAATAACTCCAATTAATACTGTTGTGTACTTTGGTCAGTCACTTATTTCATGCATGATTACATAAATACTGAATAAAAGTTGTGCTAATTTCAAGTAAACAGAAAAGTAGCATTTCAGAAATCATTCAATCCATTGAATTTGTGTGGTCTCTTTTAAAGTCTATTAATAGCATATCAGATAATCTCTTTAATAAATCCTTGGCAATTTCGAAGTGTCCTTATCAAATTGAGGCTTGCAGAGCTTTTAAGCTCTTTTAAGCCCTTAAACAAAAGTTAAAGTCAAGTTGAATCCTATTAAAAAGCAGTGTTGTGCTATAGGTAACTCCAACAGTGGCCTGTGTCTGCTGTGTTCTGAGATTTTCTGCAAGAGCTGTGTCTTTTTGGGTGGCCACTTCCTAGGGGTAGGTTTTATGCAGATTTGGTGGAGCGCTGTTACAAGACAGCGCCAAACTGGGCCCCACAACTGATAGCAGAAACTCATGGATTATCACCATTGAAAACAGAGAAAGGGAACCCTAAGGAAAACTCATGTACAAAGAAATTTAAACCATCTTCAGGTGTCTGACAAATACTAATTGACACTCTTCATTCTTCAGAAAGGGTGTAGTTTATTCATTAACCCAATAACTCAAAATGAAAACTATATTCTGAAATGTGGGGGCGCTGGGGTGGGCCCAGTTGCTAATAATATGAGACAACATCTCACTCGACCCTGTTCATGCCAGTGATTCATATTTATGTCCAGTACTATAACTGATAAATTAACGAAAATTGGTGGGGGCCAAACTCTACTGAGAACCATTTTATATCCATGGGAGAGTTTGGAGTAAAACAAAATAGATTATTTCTTGCTCATTTTGACAGTGTCACAATGATTGTGAAAATTAAGTATAATTGTATAGCAGAAATAACGCCACAACGAAGCGACGTGAAAGGATTGACATTAGCACGGACGTTGGGGCAACGTTTCACAATGTTGTGAAAAAACGTCAATGTCATGTTGTGGCAACATAATTTGAACCATACATTTATACATAACTAACATACCAGCCCTCTGCCAATTAGCAATATTGTTTTTACATCTTGCGCTCCTTGGATTCCCAGTTGTGGGTTATAGAAGACACTCTGAAAATGGTCAGGAAGGCTAGAGCTATTTGCATATTAGTTTCCACTTTAAATTCACAATTGTCTGGAATGTATTCTTTCTTTAAGATGTCAAAACACAAACGCAACTCATGGAAATGAAGCCACCCATTCCATGAATATGATGAAGTCAGTGGAATTGTTGAACATCCGGGCATTCATGTAGCAGACAGAGTGTCGTCACCTGAGCTGTCACATGATCAGAGGAAAATGTTTGTCTTGGAGACGATTTTGCGGACACCTGACCCAGCCCTGATAAGAATGGTAAAAATGCGGACCAGTCTGTAATTCTGGCCTGTCCTGCAGATAGATGATTAATTCTAGCACCTTTTTCAATCACAACATGAAGCTTTGCAATTCAACTCTCTTCTAAAGAAAGATTCTGTCTATAATGTTTGGGCTTTTTGTGATATTGACCGATTTTATGTCATAGAAATGAATCTGGCATTCATTGGCCTACTCTACGACAATTGCTACTGCCACTGATCGACTGTTATTGTATAAGTAAGTAAGTAAGTATTTATTGACCATAATTTGAACATATATACAGTGATATTTACATTTTCTATTTACAACAACACAAATTTATGGCAGGCTGACGCCAATGCCGGCGTATTTGCCTTTATCAACTTATTTTCAATAAAATTATAATGTATTAAAAAAAATATATATATATATATATATATCATACAGTTACGTATCCTGGACCGAGGTTAGATTCCTTACCAGTGCCACAGTGTCCTTTAATGAAGTTTAGGGTTAAAAAAAATGTACAAAGAATCTGTCAACGCAGCATTGTAGTATGTGGTCTCAGCTTCGATTTGATGTAAAGATCAAAAAAATCTGTTGGGAAAATTTTGAGAAAATTGAAATTTAAAATTTTTGGTTTTTCACACCCTTGTTGCATGCAAAATATCTGCTATAGATATATAAAATGGCAGTTCAGTGATACTGAAACATCATAATTTATGTAGTTATACATTAGTATACACAATCAGGTAAAAAAATTAAAGAAAAGCCTTTTATTTTCAATTTTCACATCATTTCCAATTGTTAGGGGCGTTGCAAACTCCCCAAATGTTATAATTTGTTTAAATCATATGAGACATGACCATTTCAGCTTTATTATTTCTTGAACTAAGGAAAAGCGGCAAATGAACCACCAGCATGTCAGAAACTGCCTTGTTAACTTCGTTTGTGATGCAAAGTGAGATTTTTAGCATTTCACCAGTTGATGTTTTTCAAAAGAGATTCACAAAACATCTATAAAGTTATCAGACAACAAACAGCGGACACCTGTACTAATACCTACTGCTGGGATCTGACAAATCTGTATCTTCACCATAGCCTTGCATTTAGGTTGTATTTGATATTTAAGGAAATTATATATTTTGATAATTTCTTTTTTCTAAAATCAATACAAAAAACCGTGCAAGTGGGCTAATGAACATGTAAGATGGCCAATTCCAAGTTTTATTACAGTGTCTTTATCCATATTGAAATATAGGTAGCAATTTGCGGTCTTCTGAATGATTTTAAGTGCTTTGTTTACCAGTTTTTGCCAATTGTTAAGATTATTTCTTGGAATTTAGTAGTTGCAGACTTCCAAGATTCAGTTGTTTAGTAGTATCATGCCTTTGTGCAATCAAAATATTGTCAAACTATTAATCAACACATTCTACTCTGTAGTCACATAGTTAACATCAGTTATCTGTGAACTTTCAATACAAAAGAAAGAGTTATCAGCATTTTTAACAAGTTAACTTCACACCAGAAGTTCTGAAACAAATTATTATTGGCGAAATTGCTTGTTTTTCTTTCATGGTCAGATTAACAACCAACAAAAATGTATCTTATACGTATTTTCTTGCCAATTTGTTGCATTAGTGATACAAAATCTACGGAGAAAGTACTAATTTGAGAGTTTTACAAAATTTAAGAAAATCTATAACATGCCTTCTAAAATAAAGTCCCTGGACAAAAATATCATATTTAAAGAATGGACAATTGAGACAATCATATTTCTTCAGATTGGAATGAGAGGTTTTGATATCAATTTGGAGAGATGCACTCTGTAAGTGTTGCGACATATGTCTCGGAATATGGGTATAAAAATGCTACAAAATATCTAAATATGTCTTATTATTGACTATATTGCTGCAGTGTTTGGCTACTTAACTTAGGCACTCAATGAATTAGTAAACCTATGCAAATTTAGTTGATTAGATGTGTTAAAATGTGCTCTGAGAATGTGGGATGTAGTCTAGCAAGTTTGTAACACCTTCTGAATATATTCCTTTAAAATCTACTTAATCATAATTCTGAATTTGTTCAACTGTTAATATAAGAACCATGGTGGTCAAAGAAAGCATTTCTACATTCAACTCATTCAAATAGATCGTTTTCAAAATTTGATAATGGATATTTTGCATGCAACAAGGGTGTGAAAAACCAAAAATTTTAAATTTCAATTTTCTCAAAATTTTCCCAACAGATTTTTTTGATCTTTACATCAAATCGAAGCTGAGACCACATACTACAATGCTGCGTTGACAGATTCTTTGTACATTTTTTTTAACCCTAAACTTCCTTCAAGGACACTGTGGTGCAGGCAAGCTACAGGCCTATTACTATTCTTCAAGAAAGTACATAGAAAGTGATTTTTCTTGTAATGTAGAATTGTGACATCATATGGCAGTTCCCATAAGTCAGTATAACACTAATTGGAAATCAGGTGTTCCATGTGAGGTCCTAGGTTGTTCAGCCAATCATGGCTCACTCTGCACAGGATGTCATATCAAATCTGTGAGGTCGTAACACCAGCATATGACTTCATGTTATGGGTGTAAAAATTAAACGCTGTTGTGGCTAGCAGGGGCATATCTGGATATGGCCAGGAGGGGGAATAACATGTGATGAAAATGCAGTGCTCTGCAACATTTCCTATCTCCTCCATGTTAATCTTAGGCCTGTGGGGTAGGGGCGTGCCCTTCAGCCTGAATCAAAGGCACACAAAACACAATATTATGGCTCTTGATTTCAAGGTGTAATCATGGAGATCCTCCCTCCTTTTTTCAGAAGGTCCAATCCATCCAACCAAAAATGTTTTACTTTGATCTCCTTCATGAGACACTCTTTTTGTGCCACTGACAGCAAACAATAAAAACAACATTCAGATTAGGAAGTTTATGAGTATTATGAGTGTCAGTTGTTCTCTATAAGATGTCTTTGAAGCCCACTATTGGAAGCTCAAATCTCGAAATTTAGGCCTTTTCGTGTCATTTTTGTCATTTATATATTGGACGTTACATTGTGTTGAGATGAAAAGTGGAAATTGAAAAGTTATACCAGTTTTGAATTGCCATCCTGAAACTCTCTTGAGTTGTCGAAAGATATTCAGGGCTCGCAAATGGGGATTTAAGCATTTTACTTTTATAAAATTCGAGTTAAATATGCCGCCTCTAAATATCAATAGAATGAGCTGAAATTCGCTCTCACATACGAACCTCACCTATAAAAGAAGTCATGTGTGATCCACAATCCTTGGGGCCCCTGTCCTACCCTATTATTCTATATAACTCATATGAAATTTGTGAGGTCATATTGTATACTTTCAATGCCATCAAAACAAGTCACCTACATAGTCACATCATTCACCACTTATAACAAAAGTTACTCAATGACAAATTGACAGCTCATTCCAATGTGATGGATAGGACCTGTTGTTTGTGAGGTCATTGATTACCACAAACAGCTGAATGTTTGTTTTACATTATTTGCCTGTAATAGTTACAAGCATTATTTGACAAAAAAGGACGAGGTCAATCTGTAGGCAGTAAAGCCACAGGTTGTCATGCAGCCATAGGCTTGGGGAGTGTAACACCCTATTGAGTGCAGCCAAGAACCATTGCTTAGCCATCCCTGCAGCGTTGATTCTACCTTCTGAGTGAGATAAACAAATCGGATAAGTTTTTCACACGGCTGTTAGTTGTTGCTATTTATAGCTCAAGGGAATAAACTTGCACTAAATACACTTTGATCGGCGGAAGTAGAGTGCTTCGGTTGCCATGGTATTCTGGTGGCGTCTTTCATGGGCTGCAAGGCGGGTGTGTATTTCAGTGATAAAACCCCAAAGCCAAAATAAGGGCAGCAAAATTTACCCCCAATAGCCTCTAACCCTGTAATACATCCTCTGCCATCTGTAACCTCTGATCTTGCTTAACCTCTAATCAGTCTTGAGGACTGACATACAACCATGGAAAGTAGTGATTACATATCAAAAAGAAATGGATAGAGATAAAATTAATCTTCTACAGGAAGTCCCAAATATATAATTTATGTCATACCCTCACCAAACTTTACAATCAATGCTCAGTGACAGTGAGTCCTAACAAATTATTCACAGGATGTCCTTTCTCGCTATCACTGCAAGAATGCATAGACAGATAGATATGGACCATGTGGTAAGTGCAGCCCAGGGTTGATGCATGAGATGGGAGAGAGAGCAGGAGTCCTCAATATGTTACGCTTTTACCCCATGTTAGGAATCTTTTACTTCCCCCACACAAGCATCGATACAAGAGCCGCCAATTGAATGTCTCATCTGAACAACATCCAGCTGGATTTTGCTCATGATAGTTGACTGAAAATGTCAGGTTTCACAACTGGGGTTCGAAGCAATGCAGGCGAAGACCTTCAACGGAGCAGGCAGGTACCTTAACGACTCTGTGACCCAGCTGCAATATGAGAAGCATGATATAAACTAAACCATTTCAGGTGTTCACTACTCAGTACTGGAATCTCATATCAGCTCTAAGCTGACCAGTGCAATCTGGTCAAATACAATGACATTGTGTTGCCATGCGGCACTTACTGATTGACTTACTAACAGATCGACTGACATACTGACAGCTAACTCAGTTTATCTTACAAAAGACGGTCAAGAAATCATTTACAAGTCTAAAGAAAACAAGCTGCTGCCAGCCACACTTACAGTGATGCACTTTGATAAAGAAAAATGAGGATCAGTTCACTGTGAAAAATGCACTTCGTGATTCATGATAGCTGATGAAGTGTCATCTTCTATATTTTCAACATGGGAATAGAGAGGCAGTTTGATTAGTCATGATCAAGAGAAGGCCATTTGACTTGTCATAACTGATTTTGGATTGAAAATCAGATGCATGATCCTTTTGTTTGGCTGTCACCAACAAGAGGGATAAGTCTCCTTCGATCAAATTAACATTGAAAGTATTGGGTATGATCATGACAAATCATCTGTATGATAACACACGAAGTGCCATTTTCACAGTGCAACAGTACATTCTTTTTCGGTATCAAAGTGCATCGCTGTAATAGAATGGCAGTGGCTTAAGATACTGCTTGAAGTAGAATTTATGATCAACTGATATATAAACACGGTTTGGCCTACTACATGTTTGATAGACATGCACATTTTACTCAAGCCAAGTCAAAAAGTTATATAACCTTAATAAATAACCAGAGATGCCCCAGGGCAATGGAGCTGTTGGTTTCGATTTCTATCTGAACGATAATAGGGTCATGTAACCTTCCTAGCGATATTTTTAGAGCAGGATCCCATTCCGGTTATGATGACCCAACCGGAAGTCATTAAAGCAATGATGCCCTCTGGTGGAATGTGGCTGAGTTATGTAATAGGGGTTAAATCACAATTACAGATGAAAACCACTTGGTGGCCAAGAGTCATATTATTATTGACAGGTTTTGTTCTTTTATCTGATTTTTTTTTCCTTTTAACCCTTTTCAATTTGGTTTCTGTTTTTTTTTCACCTTTTCTTTTCTTTAAAAAACAGCCCACTCCTGTCAAAGCCTTGGTGAGCTTATTAGCAAACAATCTGTTTCTCTGTTTTCATTCCTTCCTCCCCTTTCATTCCTCTCTCTTTCTTTCTTTTTTTACTTGACTTAGCTTCTTTTAATTCTTACTTCTTTTATTCCATCCTGTCAGTGGTTTTTACACATTTCTTGGAAAGGGTCTCAGGATGACTTTGTGCTCTAAATCATGAGTTAGGAATCAATAAAAAAGATATATTTTTTTACCCTGACAGGCTGTGGAAGGCCATAGGCCTACAGTTGGTATAGAAATTGGTGTGACATCCTATAGATCTTGTCAGAGCTTTATTTTTCATGGGTCTTCAGTTGGAGGTCTCATGTCAATGCTTCATTTCATCGGATGAGAATTAATACCTGCCCAAGAAGTTCAGTTGTGGATCTTTAGCATTGACTCGATGGCAAGCATCACCCATTACACTTACAGTTGTGCTGGAAAATTAGTGAACCCATAGAGATTTACCATTGAAGACAATGATAAAGTTGTCTCACCGTACTGGCCATGACATACATGATATTGCACGAATCATTGAACCAATGACTGCATTATACCATTGAGGTATCACACTACATGTACCAGCCTGGCCATTGGATTTGTATCAGGGGTCTTTGTGCTAGATAGGGGTTATAATTGTGCAAAAGTAAGTGCACCCTAAGCGTAATGTTAAAAGATAGGAGCAGAGGGTGCACTTACTTTTGCACAATTATAACCCCTATCTAGCACAAAGACCCCTGATACAAATCCAATGGCCAGGCTGGTACATGTAGTGTGATACCTCAATGGTATAATGCAGTCATTGGTTCAATGATTCGTGCAATATCATGTATGTTATGGCCAGTACGGTGAGACAACTTTATCATTGTCTTCAATGGTAAATCTCTATGGGTTCACTAATTTTCCAGCACAACTGTACTCGTGGGCCGCAGTGTAATGTAATATAGAACTCGGACATTAGTAAATATTACATTCTATGACATTATCATATTTCTTACTATAGATTAACATGGTATAATATTGAAACATAATTGCTAATTTAGAGAAAAACAACCTTTCAGACAGCCGCTTATCTTGAAGCAACCACATGACCTGAACCACTTAGATTGTGTCAGGACAAATTTGATAAAATGTTTTTGACAGTCAGAACCATTCACACGGGGTCAATTAGCAAGACGAAACCTTTCTATATTTCAAAAGTGTCTTCTTCTTCTTCTTTAACGAATGAAATTCTCCCTGAAAAAGCGAGGAGTCACCATACACCGCCCGGGTGACCGCCGGCTTCAATAGTTTTTTCTACTGTGGGGCTGCTTGAAAGTTGATGTCTTGTGAAAAAATATGAGTCTGGGCTTTCAAAATTCAAAATGGCATTCGTTGCTAAGAGCCAGAAAGAGGCCTCCTCCAATTCTTGAATTTCTCTTGTTTCAGTGCCTTCAATTGTCACAAATATTAGCAGAAAACGTTCACAAAGTCTTTACTGCTTTCGAAGGTGTGAATTTACTTAATTATATTGATTTGTCCCACTTTTTTTCCATGGAAATGGTACTTTTTCCAGGGATATATTTTCAAAACATATGGGAAGATATGAAGGAAAACGTGACAAAACCAAGAAACAATACAAAGTGAGGACAGATATTATTTAGAGGGAAATGATATGGTATTTAGAGGGAAATGTGATATTAAGAGGGAAAAGGGGGAATTAAGAGGGAACATATTTGAAATATGACATTCAATTCATATTTGCGCTCTCAAGCTCTAATCCAATCATTACGGTACTTGAACTTACCTATGGACACATCTACATTGTAGGAATATTGCAACAATGTCGTCCTGTTCGTCAAATGATGTATTGTATGGTAGAAATCACGATGTTACAAAGCTGTGACACATCATCAAAGATTTGACGTTGGCATGCGCCATTGTGGCGACGTTTTTACAACATTGTGAGGCAATGCTTAGGGTTCAACGTTAGCTTGCAACGTTGTGGCAATGTTGTAAAAAAAAACCGACATCAGTTTACGTTGTTGCAAAATAATTTCTACCATACATTTCTACATGACCAACAGACCAGCCCTCCATCAATTAGCAATGTCGTGTTTACATCGTGTGCCCATAGGGATTAGAACCTCTATTAATGAAGTACTAGTGAAATGTTTCCAACGATGTTATACTATAAGTATTGTGAGGAAGTTCTGCCTGTTTAATCCCATTAATTTTGCTCCATCTTGTAGGAAGTTCTCACGGATTTTAAAGTTCTCCTAAAAATCTGGCATTAAAATTAATATGAAGTTCCCCGAAGATATTCCAGAAACGATGGAATGAAGTAAATTCTGTAAAACAAATTTTGTTCGAAAAATTATCAATAGCATTTCAACTATTTGCAACTTGAAAACCATTTGTCTTGAGATAACTTTACCCATGAAAGCAGTATAATTGGTCATTTTAACAGCTGTTGAATTGTACCCATTTACAATGTAACTACCCAATTTAGAAAAACAGCAGACGTTTAAATGTCTTTGCTTTATGTGACAAAAGCTGACCTTTGCATTTAATAACCAACGATAAACAAGCTTAACAACTATAGAATAGAGGTTTTCTATCAATCACATCAACCACAATTGCCAGTTCTTTGTTTGAATGATTTTTATGATATTGTGACTTGTTATATTTATCTTAATGAATTGTAGAAACATGACCCACATGTTAATTGGTGTTTTACCCCCCTCCCTACAAATCTAAAGGCATTTGAGGAAAAGGGGGTGGTTATTTTGTGACCTGAGGTCTTTGAAGTCCACAGCAGTTTGCCCCTATCAATTTATAACAACCTGTGTTCTATAACCTTTTGCACAACTGAAAGCAAGCAGCTATAATTATTACAGCTCATTTCTTGGCTTTATTCAAAGGTTTTGGACTACTCAACACATTACAACATTATTTGGACGTAAAGGATGTAAAACATTACCAAGGATATAGCACTGTGATTGTACAATTTGGATTTAATCCACTTGTTATATGCACGTTTATGATAATGTCTCTGACAAGCTTGTGGATTTGAACATTTTTAGAAACTGTCTATTGTGCAGTTGGGAGAGTATTGGATATGCTTGAATTGCCATGACAACATATGGTAATTGTCTTGAAATTGTGACAAACAAATAACTGGGATATTGAGACTGTTGTGACAAACAAATTACATTTTTATCAAAGCAGCAAAACGCAAAGGTAATCATACTCGAATTAGAATGCAACATAACATTGTAGTTATTTACATCGACTGTAACACATTTACAAAATCGGATTATGTGACCACATATTGAAGGTAGTAATACTGTTTTACTTGGATGCTCCTAAAATACAGTGCACAGCTTGGAGACATTGACTCAGAGCTATTAGGAAAGTCTGTGGACTAAAGACAATGCTATATGACACTGGAATTAAATATAGTGCATCAATGTTAGATCTTAGCAGACATCAGAATTTTACTGTTGACGTTTAAATATTGTACTTTTAAGTCATCAACAAGAACTTTGACCTGACATCAAGTTTGCCACATCTAGTTTGCCACCTCCAGTTTGCCACATTCAGAGTGTCTTTCCTGGATAACTTTAACACAAGATAAAAACAGGAAATTGGCAGTGACACCTAATGGTTTGTACTGATGTAATGATGATTGTTGTTAGGTGGACTTTAATTGCTTCCTTCGTCTGGTTATTGTTGTTTAAATGCCACGTGATTGTTGCCCAGGAAACCATTGACATGGCTGCATGGCAGGGCGAGAGCCCTAAAATGGCTGCATGTGAATGTCAAAGCAAGAAATCTGACAATATTCAAGGCGATAAGCATCTAAAGACAATTCAGTCAATAATAAAGGACGTCAGAGGGATTTACACTGACTGTTCTACACAAACAGAAAAAGTTAGTAGCCTAAAAAAACAAAATAAGTACCTTTTAGGAAAAGTTGAACACTTGGAAGGTGACATTTCAGCTTTAGATAAAGAATTGCAGATCTTGATGTACACGCGCAAGAAAATTCAGAATGACCATCCCAATGACATCATAAAGGAACCGAATGATGATGTCAACGGGTCAGGAGAATGTGAGGGATCCCTATACCCATATAAGGAGGACAATGCTGTGTCAAAAGCTCCTACAACCAAGATAACTTTTAGCGACATTGAATATGTGACATACCTCAATGATACGATTAATTCATTGGAATCGAGGATATCTCGCTTGGAGACCACCGGTGCAAATAGAAGAAAAAAGTTACGCCTGATTACGCAAAAGAACCATCAGCAGAAGACTGCACTGAATAGACTGCAATTAAAGTTGAGGGCCCAAATTGCTAAGGCCCATTCAATACAAGAGAGGGAATTCACAAAACAAAAGGGCCTTGAAGATAAGGTCAATGACTTGAGTAGAGTAGTTAGGAGTCTAGCAAGGGCATTTAAAGGTCTGGAGGACAGACAGAAGGGTGCAAACAGGAAATACAGACAAGTCATGCAGAGTGTCAGTCGTCTGAAGGGTAAGGGGGCTGACACCTCCTGACATGTATGACATTTAACATTTTACCCCTTTCTAAACCTTTTTACCCCAGTGATCTATACATTTAGGGTGCAAGGTTTAACAAGACTCCTGTACCCCGCTGTTTATCTAAGCACTGTTAATCTGATAAGGACCTGATGTGCAAATTTGCCAAATAAAATGAGCAGTAAAGACAAGTTGTGTTGTTTCATTCAGACAGTTTTATGCTTAATGTAACAAGGGCTTGATTTAAACTTCCTACCAAACCTGGCAACTTCATTCACTGATTCAGACATGCATGTACACTGGAAGGCTGTGGTGAGGGAGGGGGTTGGACAACTTTTTTGTTGTATGCAAGGTGAGGAAATTGAATTACAGTCTGTCATTTTGATATAGAAAAATGAGGACCAGTTCACTGTGAAAAATGCTCTTGGCAGTTTGATTAGTCATGGCAAGGCCATTTGACTTTCATAACTGATTTTAGAGTGAAAATCAGATGCATAATCCTTTCGTTTGGCTGTCACCAACAAGCGGGATAAGTCTCCTTAAATCATAACAGTTACCAGACATATCTGACAAATCATCAGTATGATGGCACACAAAGTTCCATTTTCACATTGGGACAGTCCACTCATTTTCTATATCAAAGTGATTGACTGTAATGGTCAAAGAATGGTGAGTAATCACGTTCAACTGCCTCTGGCCATTACAGCCAAACATTTTCATATAGAAGTAGAGTGGACTGTGGCATTGTGAAAATGGCACTTCGTGACTCATGGTAGCCAATGATGTGTCATCTTCTCTACACTTTCAACATGGGAAACATAGAGGCTGTTTGATTAGTCATAATCAAGAGAAAGCCATTTGACTTTTCATGAAGGATTTTAGAGTGAAAATCAGGTGCATAATCCTTTCGTTTGGCTGTCACCAAAAAGTGGGATAAGTGCCATTTTCACAGTGCAACAGTCCACTCTAATTCTATATCAAAGTGGAAGGCTGTAATAACCTCACAATATAATCAATAAACCTATCCATTGCATTAAAATAAACTGCCAATTTGTCATTGAGCAACTTGTGACCTTATTGATGAGTACTGTGACTTGTTGGTAAGTGACTTGTTTTTATAGCTTTAAAAATATAGGATATGACCTCACAAATTCCTTAAATGAATTACCATGGAGTATCTATAAAATTGCACCGATCAGGATATAACCTCACAAGGAACATGTCAGTGCAATTCTGTAAGCACTTGTCTTTCGTCAATTGTAAGCAACTCAAGTGTAAACTACCAAAAAGCTATATTTGATATGCTATAAATTAGTGAAATGAAACAAGATTTATTTTTTAAAATTATGCAAGCTTTAGGTGTTTAAGAGACAACACAATGACTCAATGAGTAGAAGAAGAATTCAGAAACCAACAAGCCCAAAACCCTTTTAGAACTGTAAGAAAATAGATAACAGTTTAGTGTCCTCTTTCTCAAAAACCTTCCTAAACAACCTTATGGTGTATGTCTCAGTGAGATAACCTGGCCAATCAGAAGCAATAATTCTTGACAAGTAACAGAATCTTCCGATAGGGTGGCAGATAGCAGAGTGACCCCTGGTGTATTCAAGATGAACTAGGAAGACACACTTGTTGTAATAGCCGAAAACAAATGAGATAAAGCCCAAGTAGCTGACAGCCCGGCGCCACTTTTTTCCTTCTTCCTCCCCCATAATGTAAATCAAGGGGCCAACCTGTCAAATGATTCAGACCAGTGGGGTTTGGGTAAATCTAAGACATCCTTTGTCTCTTCAACCAATCCGATAAAATGGAAACAGTATCCGAAAGAAATTAACAAAAATTGAAGAAGGGTACCTCAAGAAGGGCCCTCAGAAAGATAGTGTTTTTGCAGAGCAGTTTTAAAACAAATTCCTCCAATTACCTACAATAATTTCCCAATCCCAACAACCATTTTTGGTCCCGAAAATAGTTTGGTCCCATCCGATATGCATGTGTTTGCAGATCAGGCAAATGTTTGTGCAAGACTCAACAAGTAAATCATTATTAATCCTTGACAACAATGTCTCCCTGATAATCAATTCATTGAAGCTGAAGAAATATTTGTGATTCCTTATATTAGAGGGTGTCAGTGAAGTCATATCCACATGCAAGGTATTCTTGTTATATCTATATGTATTGTAGTAGTAATTGTAAAAACATTCTGAACTCTAACATCTCTGGACAGATTTCCTATAATCCAAGCTTGTAATACATCGGATTCCTTTTGAAAAACAAAAATGAACATCTTGCAAATACTTTGGATGAATGCCATCATAAATCAGGGCTTATTTCTACCAGATAATTGCTTCTCAAATTGGAGGACAATGAAATGATTGAAAAATTTCTGTTGAAAAAGTCATTTTTAAGAAGTCCACATATATCACATGACATTATACTTTCTTTCAACTACATCATACAAAAAGCTTAGCAAACAAACAGATCTTGAAATATATTTAATAACGACAGAACTGCTGCCACCTATAGCCAAGTTATAAGCATTGTGACAACTTGCCCCTGTGACAACTAGCCCCGGCCTATCCTCGTCACGATCATGAAGTCAATCCGATATCTCGGTAATCAAAAGAGAATATATTCTGTTTCCACTTAGAAAACACAGACAAATTGTTCACGGAGACTCTGGATTAATGCCATCATGAATAAACACCTTAATCTCCCAAAAATTGTCTCAAATTGGAAGACAATGAAAAATTTTAAAATGGTGAAAAAATTTAGCTTGAACTGTCATTTTCAGAAATCTTCACACAGCACATGACAGACTGCACATTTTTGTGATATCATCACACAAATATTCCCGATGTCAAAAAATATCAAAATTGATTTAATTGCCATGCAGCTGCTACTATCCATAGCTGAGTAATAAGCATTGTGACAACTTGCCCCTGTGACAACTAGCCCCGGTCTCCCCTACGTATTAACACTCACCGATGATGTTCGAAGTCGTCAAATTACTAATTAGCAACACATTTTAACATATTACATAGACATGGAGTGACATGACTCATGATTACTGACATTAAGAAACAATCAGTTGCATTGGTTCAGTAGTATTTCCTTGGCTATACGAAAAATAAATCATCTGTGAGAGGGATGCTCTTTTCCATTTTGCACACTGTAAAATTTGAAATTTTGAGTCGGCTCAAATGATTTAGTGAGATGGTTGCACAATTATTTTGAGCTACCATAGCTTGTTGTATTGAGTTATGATAATTTTTCTTTATCATAACTTAAAACAACAAGCTATGTTAGCTCAAAGGAATTGTGCAACCATCTCACTTAATCATTTGAGCTGACTCCAAATTTCAAATTTTACAGTGTACCAAATGAATGGCAATGCCCTCCTGCAATGTCAGGCTAAATCAAATGTAACACACACTATAGTCTATCCCTATCTGTTGATGAATACCGCATCCCGGAAGCCCTTATCTAATGTTATCTTAAGGGCAAGGGTGATAACCCTCATTTGTTGTCACCTAAGACCTAAGGGGACCCTAAGAGGCTCAAGGGGCAACTAAGATGATCCAGGGAGGAGCTACGGATTATCCAGGCATTATCCAGGTGGAGCCCAGGTCAAAAGATGTCATGAGAAAGACAAAACCTCATTAGTCAAACTACTAACACATTTGTCTATTTTTATGCGTATTTTTTTTTTTTTTTCAAATTTTTTGCTTCTTGGTTCTCCTAATAAATGAACACTGAATAAAACTTGCCCAAAATATAACAAAACCTTGTGGATGTTTAAGATCAGATGGACTATATAAATCAGTGTTGAGGTCCTTCATGTTTTACAGCCCGGAAAATATAAATGGTTGCTAATAGCGTGACATTGTTCAGTGATGTCATATCTTCAATGATACTTTTCATGAACAGAACATACTTGATCTTTGGAATTTGGTGACAAATAAAATGTTGTTGAACACTTGACAAAAAAACATTAAAGTTTGCGGAGTACATTGTACATGAAATTAAAATAAATGTTAACATCCAGGGACGGACGCAGGGGGGGGGGGATGTGGGGATGCATCCCCCCCCCCCACCACACCAAAATTTATATATTTTTACATGTTAATTTTATCAGCGTGCATTCGGTTTATGTCACGAATTATGCTTTCCTCGATGCGATAGCCTGATATACCCCCCATCGGAATTTTCTGGATCCCCGCCTGTTAACATCCACCCTTCTGTTTGGTAGCATAAAGTTAGTATAGCGACAGTCGCTCTCCCTCGCAGTTGTACGAACATAAAATTTGTCCCAGATGTAAAACGCATAGCTCCCCGCCCCAAGTATTCAGTTGGCCCCTTAAACAAAGATTAATTTAATGCTGTGGGAGAATACTGTTTAGATCTACTACCTTCAGTACAGTGTCATCAAAGACATTTGAACAGAAAAATATAATTCATTTGTCCTGCATTGCTGGTAGGCCCATTTTACATCAATTTTAAAATGCTTTACAAAATAATTTGTGGAGGAAGAATCATTAGTATCTCCAAACACGAAATTATTTATTATTTACGTCAAAACCACCAAAGTTTTCAGATACTTCACTTTGGGTTTTTTTTTCTTTTATAATTGTAATCACTTTTTTTGCCAGAAAATAGCGGCTTAAATTTTTGCCCTGGTCAATAGGGATCCGAAGGCCAACCATTTCAATCATTATAGCTGTGTCCTCCCCGTCCTAGCAAATTATTATTATTAGTCCTATTTATAGTGCTACCATTTGCCATCACTCAAGCATTCAGGTGCACTTCACAATGTAAATGTATGTACAATTTAAGCAGAGATGACTGTCCCTGTAGATTTCTGTCCAGATGGCCTCATTCCATGTTTTCCTATACTGTTCGTCAGGGGCCACTGCTCCTCATTCAGGTGGAGTGTGGCTGGGACACTGTTGCATACATATACCAGACAGGAGGATGGACCTCTGCCTACACAGTGACCATCCTCCCCGGCCACAACTGTCTCCAACTCACTCCAATTTAGTTCCAGGACCGGGATTCGAACCTGTGTCCTCTCAGGCCAGTTGATTCAAAATCAACTGCTGTACACTCTAAACACAGAGTGATCAAGATGACAACTCTACAGTGGTAATTCCTGGTGCCCTAACCGACAACTCCTTGGGTAAAAATTGCTCAGTGAGACAAATATAGGATTAGTAAGATGAACCACTCTGGTAATCAAAGCTACCAGATGGTGATCAAATTGACTACCGTTCGGACACTTACATAGTCAATGCAGTCATTTTGATTATGATAGAATAGTCAGAATTATTTACCAGGAAGTCACTTCACAATTTTTGCAACCATTTCTACCCTAAAGTAGTCACAAGCTAGTCACAGTGACAACCAAATGTTTAGAGTGTAACCATTAGGCCATGGAGGAAATAAAACAAATTAACCTTCCATGTGCACAAATACAGGACCTACAACTTCAATCATCCAGTAATCCTTTGCTTCCCAAACCAAATTGCCAAGGCATATTTGTTCATCAATTATGCACAGCTTCCTTTCTTGATTTTGAGCCTTCAGAGCAGTCATGGTTGGATGAGCGCACTCACTTGTTGATTCAGATCAATACTGTTTAATAATTCATTTCATCTACCTGTTCATCAGCTTTTATTTCATTGCCTTGTGTTTGCATTCTGCTGGAAGCTCAAGTAGTGATCATTAGAACTGAAAACATTGCAGTCTTCGGATGTAAAATATTTCAGACGCAAACCGAATCGGAAACGTATGTTTCAAAATATTTGGATGTTTACATGTTGAGAACAATTTTTGCTTGATGGACATCTTTACTTTGCATCTTAATTTATAGATAAATCTTGACTCTGCCTGAATCCTTTCCCTGTAGCACCGAACAAGAGTCCGCAGTATCAAATCAAGTCTACGACTATATTGAGATTCTTGGGATCACTTCTACATAGCACTACACTGGATTATCTGAAAAGATGGAAGATTTTACAAAATACTTAGCATTGTTTATCACCTTGGTAATGGTTGGAAAAAGCATTGCAGTATACTCGTCTCGATCTTGCGTTAATCTGGCTTCATCTGGTTTGCCGAGACCAACAATGGACAATCGCACTTTGCAACATCATGTATTCCTTAGGACTGAAGTTGCTGGTAAATATTTTTTATGATTTCTATTGATTCTTCCATATTCAGACATTTATATATATTTTTTGCTGTGCATATGCTGTGAATTCATGTAATTCGAAGGACATTTTGAGAGGAAGAGTAACCAATGGGCACATCTACCTTGGTGCTTTGTTACGACAACGTAAACATTTTAGTGAAAATTACATTGAATTGTATTGCAGAAAAGAAGCGCATGCCGCAGATATGTGAAGCAATGTCAAAATACGATGTCAGCATAGGTACAACATTGTGAAAAATTGTTATAATGTTGTGAAAAAATCTCAACATCCTGTTCATGTTGCAGCAACATAATTTCTCCCATACATTTCAACATTACAATATAATTATGAAATTTCGTTTCCAGGAGCTTACTGGTGTGCCAGGAGGTGTCTCCAGCAGTTGCGATGTTCTTCTCTTAATTTCCACATTGGATCCAACACCTGCCAACTGAGTGATTCCAATGCACAACTTCATCCTGAAGATGTGAAAAATGCCCAGGGGTTCATCTATTATGACAGGGAAAACATTCCTACCGTATGTTAACCTGCACTGTAAAACTCGCATTTTGAAAACAAATGAGTGAGAGGGTTGCACAATTCCTTTGAGCTTACACAGCTTGTTATTTTAAGTTATGATCATCTATCCGTTGTAATAACTTGCAAAGAACAAGCAATGTTGGCTCAAAGGAATTGTGCAACCCTCTCACTCAATAAATTATAAGCTGACAGAAATCTCGGATTTTTCTGTGCAGCTCATTTCTGCATTGGTCTATGTAAGAAACGTTCGAGAGGATGCAATAATTTCTACCTCTATTAAAAAAAGTGTAAAATTATCATAATTGCCAATGCTCAATCATCATAATTATTAGGCACGCTTAATCACTTCACAATGAGCCATTTCAGTTCTTAGATGAAATCAAAGACACATGCATTGATATGCACAATATTATAATGTATTATCAAATTATAAGATATATCATTTAAGATGCACAAAAAAAGAAGAAATAACACAACTTTTGTGTTTTACAAAGCCTTGAAAAACTCAGGCTAATATAAAGTTATGAAATAGTCGCGATTGTTAGGTTCGAAAATTAATTGACAATGACAATGACAATGACAATGAAGAACGCAACTTTATATTATTTATTGGCAGGCAACATAAGTTCAGATACCTAAATGTCATGTGATAGACTAAGCTTTTCAAAAGAGTCCTTAAATCCTTTTTTTTTGCATACAGTATTTCCTTGGTGCCTGCGAAGGGCATGACTGTCACCCGGAAGCCATCTGTCAGCCGATTGATTCCGCCAACTTCACTTGCAAGTGCCAGAACCCGGCCCTGGGTGGAAACAACTGCTCTGCTGTTTGTATGTATTTTGTAATATCTAGGAATTAATATTTGCATGTCAAGCCAGTGGTGTTTGAAAAAAGAATTTTAACAACCGAGCTGATTATTTCAGAGTTGGATAATTTCCACCACAAAGAGCGGTGAGCCGGTGACGACGACAAAAATTTATTAGTTATCAAAAATAAGAAACACATTATCAGCAGTAATTTGAGTTTGCATGACAAGGAATACCTACTTTTGGCAAGTAAATATATGCAAAGGATTGAAAGGAATTATTATGAACATTGCCATGAACTGCTTTAAACAAGAGCATTTTCAATTGCAATTCCCCCAGTGATGAGGATATCTCAGATTCTTGACAGAATACTTAATTAAAGCAAAATATGGCATAAATATAGTATTTAATACATTGCATATTTCGATCATTTTGTCACATCTTCTTACTTTTTTCTGCTTTCCGTGATATATTGTGTTGTCAACGTTTTCCAGTGAACACAGAAGCCTGCACCGACAAACCATGTGGTCCCTTCGGATCATGTGTTGAAGACGACTTGGGATTCCAATGTGTCTGTGAACCAGGATTTTCAGGACCAAAATGTGACAGGAGTAAGTATTTATAAATCTTGGCTAGATAGAAGAAAACATGGCTTCTCTATTTAAGGTGGCTCGCTACTCATGGAGCAGCAATGGCGGCGTCACCATAGCAACAACAGTCTGCTGAGCTCTGTGGACTGCTTTTTAGGTTTTTTGGCTGGAGAATTCTGGAGAATTCTCCAGCCTTTTTAATAATGGGTTTTGGGGGTGTGGTCGATATTTGGAGGTGTGGCGCATAATGACAGGTATGCATTTTTGGCCATCATGCGTTGAGTTTGTGTTTGTGGTAATTGCTGGTTAGAAGCAATCTTAGTTGGCTAATTTGACAGCATTAGGCAAGGTGTAATGGGTTGACAGTTGTTCGGTTGAAGCTGTGGCAGTACTTGAAAATTTTTAATTTTTGGGGGTGTGGCCATTTAGAGCCAATGAGAATGAGGGACTTGGTGGGATGGGCCATTTCAGCCAATAGGGAGACATGTAGTATGCAAGGCCTGGGGGGGGAGGACACATCCGGGGGGTACTTGCAGAAATTAGGAGGGAGGTAATTGTAAAATTTTAGATTTTACAAGTACCGAGGGGGGTCACCTCGGGGGGGGGGATACTCGCAAAAAAAAATTGTTTTTTTCTGCTAGTTATATTGCTAGGTAACCTGGGGAGGTATTAAACTTTATATTCTATACAAGGCGCGGGGGGGGGATCACATCGAGGGGGTACTTGCAGAAATTTTTATTTTTGCTAGTTATATTTCTAGGCTGGAGGTCACCTCGGAGGGATTATTTTTTTGCTTGTAGGCTAGGGGTCACCTCTGAGGGAGGTGATTTTAAAATTTTAGATTTTACAAGTCCCGAGGGGGTCGCCTCAGGGGGGTACTCGCAAAAAAAAAAGTTTTTTTCTGCTATTTATATTGGCAAGCTGGGTTCACCTCGGGGAGGTATTAAATTTTATATTCTATGCATGGCCTGAGGAGGGGGAGGACATTTCCAGGGGGTACTTGCAGAAATTTTTTTTTTTTGCTAGTTATATTTCTAGGCTAGGGGTCACCTCAGAGGGAGGTAATTTTTAAATTTCAGATTTTACAAGTCCCGAGGGGGTCACCTCGGGGGGGGGGGCACTCGCAAAAAAAAGAATGTTTTTTTCTGCTAGTTATATTGCTAGGCTGGGGTCACCTCGGGGGAGGTATTAAATTTTTTTACATTTTATATTCTATACAAGGCCCAGGGGGGGTCACATCCGGGGGGGTGCTTGCAGAAATTTTTATTTTTTGCTAGTTATATTTGTAGGCTGGTGGTCACCTCGGAGGGAGGTAATTTTAGAATTTTAGATTTTACAAGTCCCGAAGGGGGTCACCTCGGGGGGGGGTACTCGCAGAATTTTTTTTTTGTTAGTTATATTTCTAGGCTGGGGGTCACCGAGGTGATTTTAAAATTTTAGATTTTACAAGTCCCAAGGGGGGGGGGGGCTCGGGGGGGGGGTACTCGCAAAAAATAAATATTTTTCTGCCTGTTATATTGCCAGGCTGGGGTCACCTCGGGGGAGGTATTAAATTTTATATTCTATGCAAGGCCCGAGGAGGGGGAGGACATTTCCAGGGGGGTACTTGCAGAAATTATTTTTTTTGCTAGTTATATTTCTAGGCTAGGGGTCACCTCGGAGGGAGGTAATTTTAAAATTTTAGATTTAACAAGTCCCAAGGGGGGTCACCTCGGGGGGGGGGTAAACTCGGGGGGGGGATACTTGCAAAAAAAAAAAGTTATTTTTCTGCTAGATATATTGCTAGGCTGGGGTCAACTCGGTATTAAATTTTATGCTCTATAGGGGAAGAGGGGGTGAAAAGTCACAGGGGTAAAAAGTCACAGGCCTTTTTGACCAACTTGCAGTGACCTAATTCTTAAGCTTAAATCATAATTTGGGACACTTTTATGAGAAGAAGGTCTGCAGGGAATATGAAAATTATACTCATTGTGCAAAGTGGGTTTTTACCCACCTCATGCATTTTTGGTGTCCCAAACAGGTTTTATTGATTCTGAACTTTCTCTATTAATGTCTGGTCATTGTGACATAGGAAGTTGTGCTAGTGTTTTAAGGTCTTGTGGATAATTGTCTTTCGGGCTGTGAACCCATTTTTGGCCATTTGGTCACCAAGTTGCCATGATCATGTGTTGAATTTAAAAAACAGCTGAGGGGTGAAATGTCACACTGTGACATTTCACCCCAACACCGTGATATTTTACCATAGGGTATCGGGAAGTCAGTATTCTGAGCTATGGAAAGTAAAATATTCCACACTAGAAGCTTTTAGCTTACAATCTTATCATCACCTATCTTCAATAATACTAATGAGAGAGCATTACAGCAAAATTTCATTTCGCAAACTTTGGGCAATTGCTGATGCCGGCTTTACTGATGGTGCATTGTCATTGCATGCCGATAGCTTTTGAAGGTTCACTATAAATTTCATGTACAAGGATGACTATCAAGTCTAGGTATGCATATTACCTCATATAGTGTTGTATGTTCACAAAAATTGCATGTGACTTGTTACCCCATGGTTGTGACTTCTTGACCCTGACATGGGGTAAAAAGTCACAGCGGACTTTGCCTTAAATAATTGTAAACTGACTAAAGCCTATTTACAGCACAGCAGCTATGATGTGATACAACTATAGTCAACTAAATACTGCATAATTGTGCCAAAGGTCATTCAGATTTAACAAACACCTGCTCTGTTCTGGGGCTTTTTCTGAATTTTGTGACTTCTGACCCCCGCCTCCCCTACAAGGTCGGGGGGGGGGTCACATCCGGGGGGAGCTTGCAGAAATTTTTTATTTTTGCTAGTTATATTTCTAGGCTGGTCACCTCGGAACGAGGTAATTAAAAAATTTTGGATTTTACAAGTTCCGAGGGGGGTCACCTCAGGGGGGTACTCGCAAAAAAAAAGTTTATTGCTGCTAGAAAGGCTGGGGTCACCTCGGGGGAGGTATTAAATTTTATATTCTATACAAGGCCCGGGGGGTCACATCCGGGGGGGGGGTACTTGCAGAAATTTTTATTTTTGCCAGTTATATTTCTAGGCTTGGGGTCATCTGGGAAGGAGGTAATTTTAAAATTTTAGATTTTACAAGTCCTGCAGGAGACATCACCTGGAGGGGGTGACCTTGCAAAAAAAAATTGTTTTGCTTGTTATATGCTTTGGGCTGAAAGCAGAAGAATGACCAGTTAGGTGTGCACTTGCTGTAACTAGTAAAAAAAAACATTTTATTGAGTAGCCTACCTGTCGAGACAACTGAGATAGCGGGTATTTTAACAGCCATCTTCCTTCATTCCTGGACTGCCAAATGTGACCTTAATATTTCACTTAAGAGTTATAAAATTTGGTTCAGGTCTACGCCTGTGGGTATCGATTGGGAACATGACAATAAATTCAAGATATAGGCCATTTTGGCAGCCATCTATCGTCATTGTTGAACTGTCCATTTTTGACCTTAATATTCCGCTTATTTTAGAGTTATGAAATTTGGTACAAGTATTCTACATTATGAATTTGTCGGCCTATGGCTCTATATGGGCAGCGACTCTGTTAGACACTAGTGTCTGCTGTCACCTTCTACTCAAACACGTGCGCAATGCTCACTGCAGCAAGTTGCACCTATACTTCATTGCTGTACCCTCACGTCAAGAGAATCTAGTTCGCGCAGACATCACCCTTCTATACCTCAAGCTCCAGTTCCACTGTTCCTACACTCATATTTTTTTGCCTCAGACGCTCTCCCATGCTGCAAATCACACCTTCTACTTTCCCATAGGATTAACCAGCCATTGTATCCGAGGATGCTTGTTATAATTCCGTGCGACTGCCACTTCGTTTGTCATTTGCGTCACTTCTATTAGGGTTAGAAACTTCTGGTTTGAAGCATTAGATGCGCTATGAACAGCACTATGACATGCCAGAGATTCAGCTTTATGGTCCAAATAGAAACTTTTTACACGCGATTTTCGGCAAGCAGGTCTAATTTCTAAAAATTGACTTTGAGATATAAATAATTTTTTATCTCAATTTCTATCGCGGTAGCAAACCTTCTCTTATACATTTTATTGTTCCTAACAATATTTGGAAATTAATGACAAAAAAATGAGAAATCCTATCCCGTCAATTTTTTTTAGCGCCATGGTTTATAAAAAAAATTAAAATTGTCAAAATCAAAACTTTTATTCCGAGCCCCTTGGAAAGTCCTTTAAACTAAATATATCTCTTTGAAATTGTAATCAGCAGTTCCATTGAAGTTTTTTCTTCAATTCCATGCTTCATTTCATAATATGGGATGCATGACCACTGAATGGCAGGACAAACTTCACAGAAAGAAAGATAAGAAAAAAATTGAGTTTTTTCAGGTTTGCGTGGACTGACTTTCTTGTACATAACCTCAAATATTTCGAAAAAAAGGCTGGTTGCGACCACTTTTTTTTACATATCCTTGCTATAAACTATATTTTGGATCATTCTAAACTATTTTTGAGAAATCCTATCTTAGAAAGTTCACGAGTATCGATCCACCTTAAGGCATATGACTTACAAAGTATGGAATTTTGATGGTGCTTTCCAACGGAATTTACACGTAGTGCTACTTTCGGGTCTGCACCCTGTATTCATACATCCTTGCTCATAAATAAAATCAACAATATACCAAAAAAACGTTGACTTTGGCAATTTATGTGCAGCTCCATATGGATAAATGGATGGTCAAATGTGATGATAAATAAATCTTGGGCAATAGTCACTGGCTCTGCCACATTTTCTTAGGTTCTGACAGGATTTAAGGGGCCCTCTTTATAAAATAGCACACTGAATTATCTTGTTTAGCACTGTTTGGCATTGACTGTTTGTTGTCACCTGTCATCCTCAGATCAGTATAGAGTGCAAACTGGCTCCAATTATTATGTGATCAGCATGACACTGTGTAGGGGGAACGGGGGCACATTGGAACGCGGGGCACTGTGGGACGGTGGGGTTTTCTTGGATCCTGATAAGGTATAGGATATGGTAGTGCCATCTTATCTTGTAATTTCACATCCTGAAGTTTCCATGGTTTTATAGACAAATTACAGCCACATGCAGAAGTATGGCGAGCAAAAGTTTGTTTTCCTACCACTAAAGTAAATATGGAAGGGTTCAATTCGAACCATTCTGTGGACAAACCATGAACAATGAGGCTTTCTCAGTGCTTGTATGAATTTTTGTATATCGTAACTAACAGTTATGTAGTGCTATCATGATAAACACACTCACTGGTGTCCGAGAAATTAGCATTTTGGTGTAAAAGTCATATCGGGGCTCATTGGGACTGTGAATTTGGGGCACATTGGGACGCCCTTAATATGGCAGAATTTAAGTGTCCAAGGCAACTGAATGACCTGGGACAGCACACAACAGGTATTCAGGCCGCAGGGAATAGAGGCATAGTGGATTACCATGCTCTGTGAACAAATTTGTCGCAAAGCACTGTGTGTTACTTACATAGATGTCCGCACCCAGGACAGTTTATGTTAAATGATTAAAACTGTTTAAAGTTATGAACTATTGGCACTACAAAGTGTTAATTTACTGTATATTATCTTACGCACTACTTGTATGTGATATCTATTGCACGTGGAGTGTTAAAATGATTTTTTAATTGATGTCCCAATGTGCCCCGGCTGTTTTAGCCGGGGCACATTGGGACAGTCATTTTTACGACTCTCGGGCTGCAAAAGGGTAGGTGCAGTCTAGTTTATTATGCCTTGCATTTAAGCTCAATAGTATTGGTGATATTCATGCAAACTTCTGAGTTCTTCAGTGCTTTCAGCATTGAGCAAAATTAGTAGACGTTAAAAGCGTCCCAATGTGCCCCCGTTCCCCCTACCGTTTGCTCTATGCGAAGCGACCTAGTTACTCATAAAATCTTAAATTTTAGACAAGAAACCAATGTAATTACAATATAACATAGCCAGTATGCTGTATTTATGTATCAGAAATCTTGATGTGAAATTTAAAGCTTTAAATATTTATCAATCAAAAGATTTGGGGATTCTAGTAAAAAATGCAATAAAATTTACTAAAACTGCCCAATCTCCTAGAAAACTTAACTGATTGATTCTAAATTTTGCATGTGTATTGTTTATACTATAAGACAGCATACTGGCTATATGGCAACGTTTGTTGCTTGCTCTATGTATGAAAACTAGCAAAATGTAAACAAAGAAAATCCTTAATTGGGTCACTTCGTTGGCACACAGTGATGAGGTTCTCAGCCTCAGGCCAATTGCTGTGGATCGTGATTCCTAGCGTTCAAATTGAAATTTGTTTTTCAGTTGTGTGCAATGACTACAACAACCGCACGGTGTCGCCTGTCGATTGGACCCCCGAAGTGGAAGTCATTTGGCAGAACGAGGCGGGCAATGAAGTGGACGTCTACTGGGTGCCTCAGTCTGGCCCTGAGAGGTAAATTCAACGCCAAAACTGCTCTGTCTAATTGGAAAATCAGTAACCATGGCAGGATTAATTTAAATTTCGCTACACCGATGATACATGTTAATGTAAAGCATCATAAAAAATATCTCTATAATATTTTTAAAATGTAAGCGTTGGCGTAACTCTCAAGTATCAACTGGTCGGTCCCTTCTTCTTGTGCTCCTGTGTTCCAGGGTCTACCTTAGAGCTCTTTGTAGATTGGCGGTCCACTGGAAAAATTAGTTAAATTCTAATTTTCAATTCAGTTTTTTGTTGGTCTCGAAATCTTTTTATTTGTTGAAGAACCTCAATTCATTTCATTAGTTTGTTTATTGACGCCTATGCTGCTAAATCATATGATGAGCAAAATCAACTGATTAACCATAACTGACACCAACAAAACATTTTTAAGCCTGTGACATCACACAGCCAAGTTGAAAGTCAATTTTGAAACTGTTTGGACTGCCAATCTGTCAACAGCTATAAACTAATGTCTCTGTCTTAAATCTCTCTTTTCCTGCAGGTTTGCTTTCTCTGTGCCAGCAGCTGCTGAGAGATCTTGGAGTGTTTCCTCTCAAAGCCTCTTGGTGGCCCGAGACCACGACACCCAACAACTCCTCCTGGTGGATGGCGACTGTAGTTTTGTTGTTCCTTACCAGCCTGCTCTTCCTGTTATCACTGCTGCCTAAACTTAATACGAATGCAAGGCTAAATATTTTTCATCATGAGTAATCGTACAAAAAGACAATTTAGACCAAATATCACAATTTTAAAAACTCAGAACTTATATTCTAATATGTAGATGGCAATGCCATAGATTCGCGGAGCTCAAATTAACTGTTCTTATTTTGAAACCATACTAGTGATAAACAACAACACAATCAGTTGGGCCTAAATTAATTGATGCCATTCAAGTCCAGTAATAGCGACCAGCTTTAAACTTCACACCTCAAATAAACTTAACACACCACTGCTGCCAACCAGGCTGCTGATAGTTCAGTCATTTTCCCTGGGTGTGGCACTGCAGGCATGATGCTACACTGATGGCGACACCGGTCAGCAAAATAAGCTTTTTTCATGCAGACCACACAAACGAGCATAAAAATTAAGTTTTCAAAACAGAATAGGATAGTTAAGAACCAAATGGAATTTTTCAGACACTACTGCGGTATTGCAAGAGAAATTCAGATATGTTTACTTTTACCGAAACTAGCTGTTTGATCAGGGACCAACTCCATGGCAGGTACAAGCTGTCCTTTATTCTCACTCCACTGACAGATTCAAAATTTATTTTAAGCTGTTGTTAAGCTAAGTTTGCAAGGCCGCCTATCGCTCTGAGAATATTAATGATGCAATGAGTCTTGGGAAAACATGCCCATGATATGCATTACTTTCTTTCCCTGGCAGAAACAACATCCTTGTCATACGCATTTTGGGCAATGTCTATTTAAAATTTTACATTGTGATATTAAAGCAGTCGCAGTTTTCTCCCTCATGAGTGAGAGTACTCAACATGTTACACATTTAACACATGTGAGGGATTGTTCACAGCTCAGACCCTGAAGCGCTGCCAAATAAATTAGTACCTTCTCTAAACGACATACAGCTAGGATTTTGGTCAATGCTAATCACTCTACAATTGCCATCACTGCCTACACACTGTATAGCTGAGTACCCTTTTACACCTGGGTGAAGTGAAGCAAATAGTTATGGAGAATCTGCTAAGTTCTCCTATGCCACGGCTGGGAGTAGGACCTGCAATGTATCAGAAGGTGTTTTTATATTCACATAAATCACAATTGTATGTGTCAACTCAGTTAACATAAAGCATGTGTAAAAAACAATGTAAACTGAGGTATTAATAGGGATTGTTTGCCAGGTTGTATCACATTTCATTCAAATGATTTAGGGGCTATATTATAAAGTGACAAATAATATGTATGTCAAGTGACAATAAACTTTAAAAAAAGTTATTAGCTTTCTTTGAGTTATAACATTATTGAAGGTTTTTTTTATTCGCATTTGATCTTTTTTTATGTAATAAGTAGGAATATGAGGCATTTTGTGTGACCACCATTTTTTTAAATTCATGGTCTTCAGTTTGAGGACAAAGAATCTGTAAAACATTTGGTGTCAAGTTAGTTTGAACCAAATAAAACATTTTCATCTCACACAAGCACTCGAATATGTTTTTTCTCAAACTTCTTCTTGTGTATATAACGGAAATAGAAAAATACACTGCCCTAGTAACTTTCTTGTTCAATTTCTAAAAATCATTGTGCCACCGCTAAGTATATGAAAATATACGTTATGCCTGCTCCTACTCTCTTGGTAGCCACATGTTGGAGATTTAAGATTATAAGGAAAATGAGGCAATTTGTGATTTTTATTCTTTGTCCAGTTTGGGTTTGCAGTTACGAAGTGATACAGAATGTGTTGATCACATCTTTATTCTAACCAGAACCGCAAGCGGCTTCAACGCTCATCTGTCAATCTGAAATCTATCAATGTGTGCCTGATTATAAGCCACCGGGCAATACCTGTACCTAATGTTATAACTGTAAGTGAAAAGCCAAGCTCCAAATGGAAAAGTCAACAATGGTGGCCAATGTGTAGTGGCCATTTTAGCAGCCATGTTGGATTTCTCGACATTTTCCCAATCCATACCATGCAGGCCAATACCTATACCAAATTTCATAATTAAAATCTTGAGGTCACAATGGGTAGTTCTTGTTTGAAGAAAGATGGCTGCCAAAATAGCCGCAACAGTGGATTTCTAGACCTATTCCAATGCCAACGGTAGGCAGTTCAGGAATGGCAGCCATTGTGTGGCAGCTAGCCCTAGGACCCATGCGTGAGCATGGGTCATAGGTCATCCAATACAAAATCATGAGATATTGACATGGCGTTGGGAGAACCTTTCTAAATTACACAATTGTTATCCAAATTTGGTGAAATTTTGGATTTCAGCAGCCCGCCCATTTTACTACTGACGGCACTAGGTTTGACAGGATTTTCACAGTGACTGGTATGGTAAAGATAACTTTTTAATTAGAGAAATGCCAAAGAGAATTGAAAGACAGCCATCAGCCTCATTTTTGTGTGTGATGTCACCATTGTGACGTCACTAAAATTACCTATGACATCACAAACTTTTGTTATGACATCACTCTCTCTCACCCAATGAGAAGACGCCATTTGTTCAATGTATTAAGCAAAAAAATAATTTCTTTAACTTCACAGGGTGAGTGTTCAAGTATTTTAACATGCAGAGATATGGAAATAGGTGCCGTCAGTAGAAAATTTAGCGTACTTTCGGATGGTGTGATTGAAATTAACACACTTTACATACTTTTCGAGATATCTTGATTCTCCCTAACCATGTCTTTCAAATCTCATGATTTTCCAATGGAGGATCCATAACCCCTGTCCCCAGGGGTCCAGGGCTAGGTGGCAGCCATTTTAGTGGCCATTTTGGATTTCCTGACATGTTCCACCATTCCCTATCAAATAACATTGGGCCTGTGTTTCAGTTACTTATCAAAGACTTTGACCCATACCTAACTACGACTACAGCAAAGAAAATTGGCTGCCATTGTCATCCTGTATGCCTCACATATTGGCCTTTATGACCCAATATGTTTTCCTCTCATCGGATGAGAATTTGTGCTTCCGCAAGGAGTTTGATTGAGGAAGTTGAGCATGGATGCAATAGCACAATGTCATTTGTTTCACTTATTTACTGGCTGTACTATAAATGGAGGCAGGTTGTATCCAGTGTTTTGTGCAGGGTCAACTGAAAGACCCTGGGAATCCCTGAATTGATAGGGTACGTGCCAGGCTCACACAGTCTTCTCATCACATATAATCACATGGCGGTCACCAACACTGCAGTATGCTGCGACATGGGAACCTTGGGAAATGTTCCCCTTGTCTCTGCCCTGCTGTGCAATGTGTTCATGACTGATAGTATATAAAAACAATACAACATTTATTTATTTATTCTGAGTCTATGACTGCCTCAAATATTTGTTTCTAAGTAAAGCTACACCTTACAAGTTAAGAAATACATTGTACCCCCACCAGGAATTATTTATTTCAAGACTGCCCAGAAAGGATTTAGCTATTTAAGTAAAACCAGCCAAGACATCTTTTATTTTAATCAATTTCAAGGTCCCCCTCCCACCACTAGGATCCAATGGCTGTCCTGTCTTAAAAGACTTATGCCGTCAATCACATACACAGCATGTTTTTTTCATACAAGACGCACATGTATGATATTTTATTCTGAAGAGAATGAAAGATTAGACCTTGTGGGAGGTGTGTTTAATTGGATTATAAATCTGTATTGATCTCTGTTTATGTCTGGGCAACTCATAATGTGCAGTAATATAGATTTGAGACATATGTCATGCCTCGCTGGACAAATCAGTAGATACTCAGAATATCATATTCCTGTTCAATGTTTAGATACAAGGAAATAAACTTATCAACTTTTAGATCTATGGAATAATGTCATAAAGGTGAGTTCATTATGTCTTATATCCATGGGTTACTGCCACATGGAAGAACTTCCCTTTTCCACCAAAAACTTAATTATTTATGCTGTACTTATGCACTATACAGGGTAAAATGGCAGACAGACAACACCTTTAAATTTGAGAAGGCCTATACAGTACTCTAAATATAAGTCTTATTATGTCAAAAGAGAATTGCTAAGTCTACGTATAGTACTAGCTTTAAAAGAATCAAAACATCAAATATTTGCTGTCCATGAATTGAAAGAGAAAAGCCTTCCATGATTTATGAAGTGAAATTAACAGAAAACTGTATTGGCATTTATGACAGTTGCAGAAATCCATAACATGATTGACAATGGCTTCATCAAAGATCCGAGTGAAGCCATTCAGGACTTTGAGAAACCCGAAAAAGGACAAACAGAAACTTGTGGTGGTCAGTCCCGAAGGACATGCTTTGCAAACAGAAGTGACCGATATTTTCGAGCACAACTGGTTGGTCGACTCGCCCAAGAAAATTGTCAGAGAAAAAACAACTATCGCAACAGGATCTGCTCTTGAGAATGCTCTCGAAGGTTATTATGAAGATATCGCACACATCAGTGATAGCCAAGTTAAAGAGACTATTGAAGCAGCAAAAGAAGTCTGTACATACATGCTGTCTAGATTGAAGAAGTCTGGGAAGCTCTTTGGGTTCAAGTTCAAGGATATTGTGTACTATGGAAGTGCCTTTGATGATACCCGAGTTATCTCATCCAATGTAGCAGACATTTTGATCCTGTTCGATAACTTTAAATGCAAAGTAGATGACTTAGAAGCAGGTTACAAGATGGTACCCTTGCCTCTTCATTGCAATAAAGGGACAAAGTGCACTAAAAAGGATTGGTACGCATTCGGACGTTCAGATGATGGGACGTACCTTTCATCATTATTAGTCGCTTGGAGACTCCATGCTTTGGTAGAGAGATCATTGAGGTTCAACAGAGCTGCTGATGTGCAAGTCTTCACAGTTGAAGATGGTAAACCTCACACAACAGTGATTTATAAAGGTCAATACACAATTAACATATCCGCTGCTACTTACGTCAAATCTGAAGATGTTTACTTAGTCACTAAACCTTACGAGTCCGATGAAAATGTGCAGTCAGATATGCTATGGAGGATCAGCCATGCTTTTAAAGAAAGAGTCATCTTGGATAGGATTGATCATGCAGATAGAGGAACAAGAAGAAAAGCTTTCAAGATATTGAAATCTCTCGTTCAAACTGAGCACACCCTTCGGGGTTTGTCGTCCTACCAGCTGAAGACTGTCTTGATGCATGCGTTCGATAAGGAGATAGATACTACTCCAAGATGGCAACGACCAAATCTGCACCAGTGTTTTCTGACGTTGCTAGAAGAACTTCTATCTCGCCTCCTTGACCAAGATCTACCTCACTTCTTTGAGCGAGACTTCAATCTTTTTAAGAATGTTGGGTTTCGCAAGTTGAAAAGTCTTCAGATGAGAGTTAATTTCTTGATAAACAATGAAAAGGAGTTAATCCGGGTTTTGAACAAAAGACAACACTTTTTGAAACTGGACGCGGACGGTCAACCAAGACCCTTTACTTTGTAACAAATACAAAAGTAGTACTTGCATATTGTACATTCATAGCTAAATGTGATAGATATAGGTCTGGATACTCTACTGATCTAGACAAATACATAATCACATTTTACGTCTGTAAATACTGATGTTAGGTAGAAACATTTTAATAGTAAAAAAATTATAATAAAAAGATTCATCAACATAACACTTTGCCTTGTGATATGGACATGTAAAATATGTACCAATGTAAAACAATGTTGTCCAGTTATGAAACCATTAAATTATGTTACTGACAAAGTATATCTGTTTGTTATTAAACTTTTGTTATGTGTGTGAGCTGGTTACTCTAGGATTATTGGCAAAACAGGGAGGTTTCAGTTTCGGGGGCATAATTATAGCAAAAAATCTAGATGGCTATAAAACCTACAAGTAGAGTGCTTAAACTCTAAGATAAGTGTCCTAAGCTGGTAAAGCAATACAAACTTGAGCAGTGTTGAAATGTCTTTCCTAATATTTTCATAGCAGAAATGTACATATTTGGACTATTTACATTGAAAATACAGAAAGAAGCTTTGCAAGAAGGTAAATTTACAGTTCATCAACTTCAATATTGGTTACTGATATCATCAATCGGAAGAGCAAAATTAATGATGCTTGAAATCACAATAAACATTGACCAGAGCAATACTACCCTGTACTCTACAGCTGGTAAGTATAGGTTATTCACCACGGGAGAGGCAATATGTGATAAATTATCAACAAAGGGTTTTAGCCCGAGGTGTGATAAACACATATTCCCGATCCAAAGGTGAACAACTGGCTTATACCATGAGACAAACAATATAATACTCATAGACGAGACGATAAGTTGACAACAAAGGATAGAGGAATTATCGCCCTGAAATACTGGCATGTGATTGGTTGACAGAGGTATCGCATCTCACATGATATAAGAGTGAAAATAGACAAAATCTCATGCAGTCTGGTATCTGAAAAGATACTTTCTGTCAAAGTGACGTGGCCGTAGAAGTTTTGTGTTCATAACTGAAATTTGTGTGCTGCTGATTGCCAATGGTGGTGCAGAGCAGTATCAGGAATACACCACTAAGTAATTTTAAGGCAACACTGACATTACCATAGATCATGAGCGTAAAAGATTATGTCTATTTAGGGGGCAGTTCATCATTGCGTTCAATTGTACAGATGTTTGCCTAAATTCAACACCCTTTGACTTGGCTTCTGCATCTATCCGAATGGGCACATCGACGTTGCAGCAATGTTGCAACGACGTCACACTTTTCGTCAAATGACGTAGAATTGTATGATTGAAATTAGGTTGTCACAACGTTGTGAAGCAATGTCAAAGACATGACGTTAGCATGTTGTGGCGACGTTTTACAACATTGTGAGGCAATGTCAAGAGTTCGACGTTAGCTTGCAAGGTTTTGGCAATGTTGTAAAAAAACCCCGACGTCGTGTTCACGTTGGGGCGACATAATCTCTACCATACATATCTACGTGACCAACAGACATGCCCTCCACCAATAAGCAACGTCGGGGTTTACGTCGTAAGCCCACTGGGATGCTGAACATTACATTGTTGTGAGATTCTGAAAAACATACTTTGAGACTGCTGTGAGACCACACATGGACTGTGTCCCCAAGTGTCAGTGATTTCAAAAGGTTCAATGCATGGGCCATTGAGTGAAGAGGCTTGTCAACCCGCTTTATTTTATTCGTCGTTCATGTATTCCTGCTATTTAGGCATGATGACCATTCAATTTCTCCTTTTCCGGGCTATCTGGCTGCCCGTTTCTTAATTGAAGCTCTGTATCCTTGTTCCCATCATACAATTTTCCACCTTTGGCGAAAAGCTTGTGGATAAAATACGCTGCGACAAACGAAAGGATCAGAGAAACTGTCTGGAAGGAGAGTGTGACTCCGTGCATATAATGTCTGTAATCTTTAGTGTTGTAGATGTAGCAAGCTCCTCGCGATCCGCACTTTTCTCCCCACACCAAGCAAGTCGAGTCAAATAGCAGGCCAAACATAATTGGACCAGGTACAAAAACTGAAGCAAAGAATATAAGATAGATTGAAACAATTACAACAATCAATTAATTCCAGCAATAAATCAACAGTAATTGACTTACAACTCAACACAGGCATATTGGCTTGTGGTATCCACTTTAAGCCATTGATCTCCTAGCAGGGACTGACTTTATCAGTTTCAAGTGAGAGTTTCAGTTTGTGTTTCACACATTTTAAGTACATACATTCTGCAAGTGCATTTTGACGATTAGGATCAGGTGATCAATGCAATGACTGTTTATACAGAAAATAAGCATGTATTATTGTGAACGTAACATTTTCTAGGAAGAGGGTCTCAGCTCAAGCTTCAGGACAATGGGCTACCAAACGTGGGGTCCTAGGTGTGATTTTCTTATGAATGTTGACCACATCACCGGGGGGAGGGGGAGTGGTTTGGGAGTTTTATTGGAACTTTCTGTCAAAAATGTGTAAACATTTGTGAAAAATTGGTGCTCCATTGGGCAAAACTCTTAAATAATTTCCCTCAAGTCATAAATTCTATTTGGCCTGCAAGGCACATAGATTCTGGGCAAAAGAAAAAATTCGTACTGTCCCACTCGATGCATGTAGCACCCGCTCAGGTAAAACTCCCATCTCTCCCTCAACCCAGTCATAAATTCTGAATAGTCCCTTACTGATGTCATAGACAATGCCTGCGGCTTTTGGTCAAGGCATGATAATTCAATGTAAATAGATGTGAAGCATTTCAGAGTCAGCTTGAAACTGATTGAATATCAATTGAAACAATCAACAGTTGTGCACAGGAGTGTGAAATACAACTGTTCATGAAGCAATGAAAGAGTTCATGTGGATTGCGGTTTGAAATGTGTGAACACTGAACAACTGCCACAAAACCAAGTTGGCCTTTGCTGATCACCATGGGTCAAAATTATGACATCATTTTTCCAGCAAACATCACTAGCTTGAAGCAAGCTGAAAAAATGTTACACACAACAGGCAACTTGACCAATCACCTGGCAGGATTTTCTGATGTCAGACCAGAAATTTTGCAAAACATTTTGTTATTTGAGAAAAGTCTACAAATATGAAATCATCTGTAACTCGGTGCAGCTTACCCAAGAGATTGAAAAGGAAAGACCCAAAACTCAGTGAAAATGCCTTCAAATCCTCAGGAACGACTCTAATGAAAAAAGTGGAACAAAAATCCTTAAAATAAATTACCTTCCATAGCATAATGTTGAACTCGACAAATAATGATATCAGACTGTCAGATGTTTTGCATAATAATGTCACAATATAGTAAGGTAACAATGCTTATTATCTGTGTTGTGCTGTTTTGCTTTCTTCTATGAAATGGTCCCATTTAAGAATGTAATTGCCAAACGGAACTTCCATTTGGTACTTCAGGGAGTATGGAAGTTACGGGAGTTATAAACACTTTCCGGGAATTATTGGAAGTATGGGAGTTGTCAGGAGTTGCCGGGAGTTAGTGGGAGTTACGGGAGTTACCAGGAGTAAGCCTGAGTTTTTGGAAATTATGGGAGTAAGTGAGAGTTTGCGGGAGTTAGTGGGAGTTAGAGGGAGTTAAAGGAGTAAGCGGGAGTTATGGGAGTGGGCGGGAGTTAAAGGAGTTAGTGGGAGTTATGGGAGTTAGAGGGAGTAAGTGGGAGCTACGGGAGTTAGCAAGAGTTACGAGAGTTAGCAGGAGTTAGTGGGAGTAACAGGAGTAAGTGGAAGTTATGGAGTTTGCGGGAGTTAGCAAGAATTAGAGGGACAAAGAGGAAGTCGGGAGACCTAAAGGAGTTCCTGGAGATACATGCGTATATGGGGCCTATGAATAGACTGAGAAATGAAATACTATATACCTGAACATGAGAATTGTAGCAGGGGTTCTTCCCATGGATGCAATGAAGCTGAATATGAAATAAGTGACGATATAGCCATAGAATCCAGTTTCGCAAGATTTACGACACACTCCTGCTTTGAGCGTTTCACCGTCTTGGAGACATGCACAGTTTGTGTAAGTCTGGAAAAGAAATTTGTAAAATTAACACATTGACGCCCTTGAAGAAATTAAATGGCACAATTTGCACAATTACATGAGAACATTGTGGTGACACTCAATATTTTTCCCCTGGTCTCTGCTTATAAATATTGCTCACCAAAAACTCATGCTGGCCATGGGATTATGCAGCGTATAATTCACTGCAAAAAGTCGGTCCTTCAAATGATGTTTAACTGATGGCATGTCACAGGGGTACATTTGTAAACATTATGACAGTAAATACAAGGAGAAATTATCAGATTTATAGACAAACCCCATTTGGCAGAGCTTGGGTGCACCCAGCATGGCAGGGGGAGAAATACATGACACCTTCGGAACTACACATCGGTTGGTATTTGTCCCGAGAGCAGCTGCAGTTGGCATTGCAGGGCATCGTTACGTTTATTCTGGAATGGATGGTAAAACTACGTCAGACAACCTATTATATGTGAACATCTCTGTTGTAGCAACGTTGTATCACTCTGTTCGTCATATGATGTAGAATGTATTGGAGAAATTTGGTTGTCATAATGTATATGTTATGGTATTAAATTTTGTATCTATTCAATATATTTAGTGATAAGCTATTTTCACTTTTGATGAATCTAATTAAACTTGTCCCAAGAGGGCACCACGGTCAAGTGTTCTGTTTTCTTTTCTGATTACTGCCATCTACCTTTTAACAACTTAAGGATTAAAATCTCCCAGGATTATTAGGGCAGTCTCTGTCATTTCAACTGAGTTTTCTGAATGGTTCAGAGCTCTTGTGCAACAGCACATGGTTTAGCATTTAATGTCTGACTGGTGAGTGTTTTACTTTAATTGTATGAATGAATTGAACTTATGAATGAATGAATTTTATTACAATTAATTATAAGCAATTGTATCTAATATATTGTTTTTATAATAGGGAATGTACATACAATGGTACTATCTTTGTGGAATTGCTTCGACCATGTGAATTAGCAAGCCCCGGCTTGGGTAGGTTAACACATGTGTATTATGTAATAATTATCTTGTCAAAGGTTAATTTAATACATTTTGTTATTTATATATTATAGTATCAGTTATGGTGTTCAAATTACTTAATAGGTTTTTAATTCTTTCAGGGTTTTTTGTTGATCACATGTTCGTCTGCATATTTTGGGTGAATAAATCGTTTTTACCAACATCCGTCTTTCGAGTCCTACGAACTCTCTCTCTAACATCAACATGGCGACAAGGATGAGATTGCAGTCCGTCTGGAGAAGCCACAGATTTGAAACACCGCGGTGAAAAAATTTTTCCTGGAATCTTCAATTTCGTGGAAGCCAAGAAATCTGAATTCGTCTGCAACTTTATCTGAGGTATATTGTGGCAGGATAAGAGACAATTTACAATTTAAATAATCATCAAGATTATTTTAAGTATTGACTGTGGTAGACCAAACTTTTTATTACTGCAATTTTTGGACATTTATTTGATTAATGCGAACTTTAAAGACTTTGATGCTACATCATAATTGTTGTGCTGTTGACACTTAAGGCTGCTTAAGGGATTAACTTTCTTTAGCACCTGAACTGAGAAATTCTAGATTGATTTTCCTAGAATAATTTAAAATTTTTTCAAATTAAAGTTACTATTTAATTTTAATTCAAATTTTAAAATTTCTAGTTTCATAGATTTAGAACTTTGAAGCAACTCTACTTAAATTGAATTTATTCCAAATTTGATCAAATTCCAAATTCAACTTTACTTTTTTTTCTTTTTTTCAAAATTCCTTTCTCATCATTGCTTATAGTTTTAAGTGTGTGTGAGAGTGAATGGTTGTGTGATTGATACTTGGTTAGTTTACTATGTCAGACACAGAGGGGGAGAAGGACCCTGCGGTCCCTGCACGTACCGGCTAGGAGCAGTGTTATAGTTACAGGGTCTGCTGTTGATTTTGACACCAGGGACACATCTCCTGTTTTAATTGAGTCCACTCCGGAATCTACTGTTCCTGGAGGTTTGCTGGTTACGCCTGCAATTTATAATAAACATTCCATTCGGGATGAAGTTCCAATTCATGTAGTTAACACCTCTGATAAAAAGATTGTTGTGCCAGCTAACTGCGTTCTTTGTCATGCGACATCAGTCAAGTTAGCTTCGTTTGAAGAAAATTCTTCAGTTCCTTCGCAGAAGATCCAGGATGCTTTTCCTTTAGAAACGCTGACCACGGAGCAGAGGGACTTAGTCTACCAGTGCTTGGACAAGCATGTTTCCGTATTTTCCTGGGGCGACTGGGATTTGGGACATTGTGAAACGGCTCCGCACCGGATATTTGTGACGGACAACAAACCTTTTAGAGAGAGGTACAGGCGTATACCACCCCAAATGGTAGAGGAGGTCCGGGACCATTTGCAGCAAATGATTGAGGCTGGGGTGATCCAGGAGAGCACCAGTCCCTATTCCTCTCCAGCAGTCTTTGTCCGCAAACCAAATGGCACTTTAAGGTTTGTCGTGGACTACAGGAAGTTGAATAAAATCACCGTCCGGGACAGCCATTATCTTCCTAGAATCGACGAGACGTTTGATCGACTTTCGGGCTCATCATGGTTCTCGACTTTGGATCTGAAGGCCGGTTATTGGCAATTGGACATGGATCTGGAAGATCGCCATTACACTGCCTTTACAGCAGGCTGTTTAGGATTCTTCGAGTATTTAAAAATGCCTATGGGATTAACTAATTCAGCTCCAACTTTCCAGAGAATGATGGAATCAGTGATGGGTCCTCTGAACTTACAAGCCTGTTTACTCTACCTAGACGACATCATTGTGTTCAGTGACTCTTTTGAGTCTCAGGTGAGTAAACTTGATGCTGTATTGACCAAATTAGGCGAGGCTGGTTTAAAGCTTAAGCCAGACAAATGTGTTCTATTTAAAAGAGAGATCAAATACTTGGGACATATTCTTTCGGCTGATGATAAACGGACAGACCCTGCTAAAATAGAAAAAGTTAGAAATTGGCCTGTTCCGCAGAATCGTAAGCAATTACATAGATTTTTGGCTTTTTGCGGCTATTATCGCCGTTTCATTAAGAATTTCTCGAAGTTGGCTTTTCCGCTTCAGAGACTACTTAGGGGTACTCCATCTACAAAACCCAAGAAATCCAACAAATCTAAAAGTAAAGCTCCCAAGCTGATTTATCCCCCTTTTGAATGGAACACTGATACTCAACTTGCTTTTGACAATTTGTTAGCCGCCATGACTTCAGCTCCTGTTCTTGCGTATGCAAATTTCTCAGAACCCTTTATTTTACAGACTGATGCTAGCTCGCACGGTCTAGGGGCTGTATTAAGTCAAAAGATTGATGGTAACTTACACCCCATTGCTTTTGCTAGTAGGGGATTGACACCAACCGAGGCAAGATATCCGGCACACAAAGTTTTTAGCTTTGAAATGGGCGATTAGTGATAAATTTTATGACTATTTGTACTCTTCGGAATTTGAATGTCAGACAGACAGTAATCCGATTTTGTATGTCATGACAAATGCAAAATTAGATGCCACTGGGCTACGGTGGGTCGCGGCATTGTCATCATTTAACTTTAGTATAAAGTATCGCCCAGGCAAGTTAAATTCTGCAGCGGATGCATTGTCTCGGATGGAAGAAAATTCCTGTAAGATGAGTTCTGAGACTGTAAAAGCTGTTTTTGATGGCGTTAACAACAATGAATTGATTTCTGTGCTTACTATGTCTGTTTCTGTTGTTCCAGATTCATCAGTTGATGTTGGGAAGAATTTCTCTACAAAGGAGTGGTCTGCCTTGCAAAGTCAGGATACGGCAATGGAACAAGTCCGTCAAGCATTAGTGCTACAGCAACCTCTCAAGTCCGACAATCGGGAAGCGCGTCTCCTATGGCTTCAGAGGAAGAAACTTCTGATGGAGGATGATGTTCTTTATAGAAATTGTGACATTGGAGGACATGCTGTGCAGCAATTGGTTCCTCCTACTGATTCCAGGTCTGAGGCAATGAAGATGCTTCATGATGACATGGGTCATTTTGGAAGGGAACGTCTGATGTAACTGCTGAAGAGTAGATTCTACTGGCCGAAAATGAGTGACTCTGTGAGTAAATATCTGGCGGAATGTGAAAATTGTTTGAAGAGAAAGAGGCTAGATCCTAGAGCAGAATTGGTTAACATCACTTCTACCAGCCCGATGGAATTGCTGAGTATGGACTTTCTTGGTTTGGAGACTTCCACTGGAGGGTATAGCAATATACTAGTCTTGACCGACAACTTTACGAAGTATGCCATGGCGATTCCCACACGTAATCAAACAGCCAAAACTACAGCGAAGGCATTAGTGGATCTTTTTGTCAATCACTATGGACTGCCAAGACGCCTGCATAGTGACCAAGGCCCAAACTTCACAAGTAAGGTCATCAAGGAAATGTGTACCATGCTGGGAATAGAGCAATCCTTGACAACTCCGTACCATCCAATGGGCAACGGACAGTGTGAAAGATTTAACCGGACGCTGTTGGATATGTTGGGCACACTCCCTGAAGCTAAGAAGAGCAGGTGGAAAGAATTTGTTCAACCTTTAGTCCATGCTTACAACTGTACCAAGAATGAAGTGACTGGCTTTAGCCCCTTCGAACTGATGTTTGGGAGAAAGGCCAGGCTACCGATTGACCAAAAGTTCGGACTTGTTGGGAAAGATGAAGAGTTGTCCTACAATGACTAGATCAACAGTCTTAGGAACAAGCTAGAAGAGTCTTACAAGATCGCAAGCGACTGTATGCAGAAGGCTCAGAAATCATCAAAGGCCAGATATGACAAGCGGGTTCGAGGCAACCAACTTTCCTCTGGAGATAGAGTCCTCATCAAGAAGACAACTTTTCAGGAAGGAAAGCACAAGTTGGCGAACCGATGGGAAGACCAAGTTTACATCGTTGAGCGGCAAATTCCAGATCTTCCAGTATATGAGCTGAGACCTGAAGATGGAAGAGGAAGAAGGAAGCGTCTTCACCGCAACAATCTTCTGTCCATAGGTATACGGGAGGAACTCATAGAAGAATCTGAGGAGGAAGCTGGTTCGACTTCAAGTGAGGAGTTATTCCCTATAGTGACTGAAGACCGCTCTAGGCCCATGACTGAAGACCGCTCCAGGCCCAGGACAGCAGAGATTGTACCGAAACAGCAGGACATAGCAGAGTCAACTCAAGTAACAGAGACACAGAAAACTCCCGAATTGCGACCCAAGGATGTCACTCCAGCGACTCCTCCCCAAACCGAAAATCTTCAGCGAGAAGATGAAAGACGGCAAGAAGAATCATCATCTGAGGAAGAAGTACAGGAAGATGATGCAGAGGAAGATCCTCCTCCAGTTCCCGCACTTCAGCGGTCCACTAGGACAAGGAAGTTGCCTGTCCGGTTCCAGTCAGGTGATTTTGTACTTGGTAAGGGTGGCCCAGTTGTTTCCTCTCAGGATGAAAAGATTTCTTTAGTTGCCAAAATGTTAGAATTTTTGAAATGAATTTGTATTTAGTTTATCATGTTTTTTTCTATTGTCATTCCTTATGAGTTGTTGTAGTTTTGGAAATGATGAGGTCATCATTTTTCTCTCTAAGGGGTGTATGTTATGGTATTAAATTTTGTATCTATTCAATATATTTAGTGATAAGCTATTTTCACTTTTGATGAATCTAATTAAACTTGTCCCAAGAGGGCACCACGGTCAAGTGTTCTGTTTTCTTTTCTGATTACTGCCATCTACCTTTTAACAACTTAAGGATTAAAATCTCCCAGGATTATTAGGGCAGTCTCTGTCATTTCAACTGAGTTCTCTGAATGGTTCAGAGCTCTTGTGCAACAGCACATGGTTTAGCATTTAATGTCTGACTGGTGTGTGTTTTACTTTAATAGTATGAATGAATTGAACTTATGAATGAATGAATTTTATTACAATTAATTATAAGCAATTGTATCTAATATATTGTTTTTATAATAGGGAATGTACATACAATGGTACTATCTTTGTGGAATTGCTTCGACCATGTGAATTAGCAAGCCCCGGCTTGGGTAGGTTAACACATGTGTATTATGTAATAATTATCTTGTCAAAGGTTAATTTAATACATTTTGTTATTTATATATTATAGTATCAGTTATGGTGTTCAAATTACTTAATAGGTTTTTAATTCTCTCAGGGCTTTTTGTTGATCACATGTTCGTCTGCATATTTTGGGTGAATAAATCGTTTTTACCAACATCCGTCTTTCGAGTCCTACGAACTCTCTCTCTAACATCAACATTTAGAAGCTACATCAAAGATATAATATGACATCAGCATGAACCATTGTGGCGACACTTTCACAACATTGTGAGGCAATTTCAAGGGTTCGAGGTTACCTTGCGACGTTTTTGGCAATAATATAAAAAATGTAAAAAAAATCTCAACGTCGTGTTCACATTGTGGCAACATAATTTCTACCATACATTTCTGCGTGACCAACAGACCAGCCCTCCACCAATCAGCAGCATGGTACACTGGGCATCATTAAAGACGCAACATCATTAAAGAAGAAAATTGCCTAAGTTCTAGCCTAATTGTTCAATAATTATCAAATCTGGTAAATACCTCATGTATGGTCTCAAAATGCATATTAGAAAATTTCATGAGAAAGGATTCATTTTTGGCTACACAGTGCTAATTTTAGTGAGTTCTGTTTGAAACTTCAGTTCACAGACTGCACTTCAATCAAAGATGCACTAATAGAAATATTGGTTTTTTGGCATATTGGATGGGATTAATCTTATGAAATTTTTACATAACAGGGAAAGCAGTTCCCAAAAACTGTCCGACAAACATTTCGAAAAAAAATATTGTGATAAAGCAGATTTTGAATGAAAAGCTCAAATTGAGAAATTACCAACTGGAATGACGCGTGCAAACTCAAAGTACTGAAAAATGGAGTTTTTATGCATGCCCAGGATAGAAATACACACATAGACACTAATTCGATATCAATACCCTCTAAAAATCTGAATAAAACATCTTTTTTGAAGATTTTGACAAAAAGCTCCCGTAGGGGGCAGGGCAGCATTGGCACTTAAATTTTATTAATTTGATCACCTTAAATTGTGGTTGAATCAAGTATCCTTTTTTTCCATCCCATCAAGCAATTAAAATGGTCAATTTTCCTGACCTATCAAAAAATATTGTGGAAAGAACAGCAAAGATATTGAAATTAATGATCACGGGATCTTGAAATTTTGTGACTTGCATTTTCGACAGTAGTCACGACGATTTAATTTGATACAAAAGCATTGCAACTAGGGATGTGAAAAGTGTCATGGATATACCTGATGGCAACTACTAGGTGTGTGCAAATTTTAATTTTGATACTTTAAGCGGAAGTACAGTTTTAAGCCATTTTTCAATGTTGCGTTTTTAATGATGCTCAGTGTATTTACGTTGTGTGCCCCTTGGGAAGGCAGAGCAAGAATGTGATAAACAAAAGAAAATACTAAACATTGTCATGAAACAACTCACATTCCTGAATTAGCATCTGGCTGACCAGCGAACGGCACTTGCGGACACCTGATGAGCATGAAGATTACCAGTCCCACAACTGTCGTTCCTATGGATATGATGAGCATGAAAGCTGATCCTCGTGGCTTCAGACGCTTCTTCTTCATAATGATACCTCCTAAGATATTTCCTGTTGCCCCTCCAACTGCCCCGGCTATAGCTGTGATGCAACAAGAAATGCGGCATATTTTCTTCGAAATGCTATTAATAATCTATGTGGTCTAGGGGTGGGGGTACGGGCCCCCCCTCCCAGCTAGGGGGCACGGGCCCCCCCCTAGACCATATAGATTATTAATAGCATTTCGAAGAAATTATGCCGCATTTCTTCATAATGATACCTCCCAAGATATTTCCTGTTGCCCCTCGAACTGCCCCCGCTATAGACAGACAGACAGACAGACAGACATTATTTATTTTCATAATTATTTGTTACATTTTTACATTCATACATACAATAAATGGAGTGATGATGTTAGTGATGAATGTAATTATGAAGGAGACCCCTAAAGTCAATGAAACTGACGCTTGCAAGGGGCCACCAAGGAATGAATGAGGAGATGCAGTGAGATGATGAGATGAAGGTGCACAGAGCTTACCTATCACACATTACGGTATTGGCTTCAGTAAAATATAGAATAATAAAAAAATATAAATTATAACTGCGGAAAGACTGTGTGTATAGATGAGACCAGGAGGCTATTAGCCTCTGCAAACGTAACAATCAACTCTGTCACATAACAGATTGTACAAGCTTATGTGATAATTTTTAACATATTTACAAAAGGAACTGTAACTATGAGTGTAGATTTTACTTATAATTATACTTGGAGAATTATTAAAGGTATGTGGGATTCGATACCTAAGTGACTTTTTGACAAAGAAATGCTTGATAACTGGGTATTGCAAATTATTATTTTGTCTTGTTTCATATTGATGTTGTTCATGATTCTTTCTAAATAGCCCATCTAAGAAGTATGCAGGCAGCAAATTATTTTCAAGCTTGTAACAAAATTTTAACTCATGCAGCACACATATGTCTTGCAGTTTCAGTAGATTTAAATGTTTAAATATGGGTTCAGTATGCGCATTGAACTTTGACATGGTAATAAGTCTTACAGCTTTCTTTTGGATTTTGAATAGTCCCCCAGAGCTTGTGCCCCACAGCAGCACTCCATAATTTAAGTAAGGTAGAAAAAGCGAGTTGTATATTGTTAATAGCACAGTCTTAGGTAGGTGGTATTTTAGCTTGTTAATTATTGCATTAGTTCTAGTTAATTTTTGAGTTATGTAGTGAATATGCGGTTTCCAATTTAGGTGTTGGTCAATTATAAAACCTAAGAAATTAAAGTGATCAACATATTCAATGACAGAATTTTCAATATGTATATTAGGTTTGATAACTCTTTTCTGAGGAGTGTGAAAGAGCATGGCTTTAGTTTTACCAACATTGAGCGAGAGTTTATTCAGTTTCAACCAAGTGCTAATTTTATCAAGTTCATTGTTGAGACGTACCTCTCTGTTTTCACATGCACCGAATGTGTTCAAGGTTGCAGAGAGAGTCGTATCATCTGCATATATTATCGGGTAAAATAAATCACTTGCATACTGGATGTCATTAATGTAGAGTAAAAATAATAAAGGGCCAAGGATAGAGCCTTGTGGCACACCAGTAGTTATAGTTAGAAGCTCTGATTGAGTGTCATTTATAATGACTAACTGACTTCTATTACTGAGGTAACTTTTAAAGAGTTTTAGAGAAGTATCTCGAATTCCATAATATTGTAATTTATGTAATAGAATGTCATGATTAAGAGTATCAAACGCCTTAGAAAGGTCTAAATATATATTTATAGGTATTTGATTTGAATCCATTTGATTTGTAATTCTGTCAATAAGTTCCAAAGTAGCTAATTCAGTAGAGTGCTGAGTTCTAAAACCATACTGGCTTTTATAATAAATTTTAGTCTGGGTAAGGAAAGTATGAAGTTGATTGTGCATGATCCTCTCTACAACCTTGGACACACTAGGCAGTATAGATATGGGTCTGTAATTATCAAATTTATTGTTTTCGCCTTTTTTATATACTGGTGTTATCTTAGCAACTTTTAGTTTGTCAGGAAAGATACCACTATGAAAAGACTGGTTTATAATTATAGAGAGCACTTCCGAAATTTCATCTTTAATTTCGTTTAAGAGTTTGTTAGACAGTCTATCTACACCTGAAGTTGACTTAGGTTTAAGTTCCTTTAAGATATGTTTAACATTTTCTGTGTTAACACTACTAAATGAAAAATTAACTGGAAAAGGACTTTTAATATAGTCAGTAAAATGTTTATTGCTAGGTGAACTGATAGTTTCAGCCAGTTTTGGTCCAATGTTAATGAAATATCTATTAAATTCATTAGCTATTGTTTCAATATTAGTTATAGGTGTGTCGTCAATAATAAAACAGGAAGGGATGTTATCTTTGGCTTTATTCTTATTCAGTATTTCTTTAATAGTGTTCCATGTTTTCTTGATGTCAGTTTTAAATCTATTGAAGCAATCATGATAGTAAAGTTTCTTTGCGTTACGAATGTTTTGTTTAAGTATGCGATTATATGTTCGAAGGTTGAGTTGCTTTGTTACATATTCATCACTATTTCTAGGGGTATTATGCAATTTAGTATAGAGTTTATCTCGATATCGTATTGAATGCATTATCCCTTGTGTCATCCACTTGTTCTTTCTATGTTTCTGCTTGTTAAATCGAACAGTCTTAGTTTGTAAGTGTTTGTTGATAGCGCCACAGATCATTTCATTCATTATATCATAGTTGTTATTCGGATTACCAGTAATTGCAGCATTTATGTGCTCACTAATATTAAGATTTGCAATTTCCTGCTTGAATTCTTAATGGATAGCCTGTCATTAGCAACAATTTGAATATACTTATCATTATCTGCTCTCGTTGTGCTAATGTAGTCTAGGCTGATAAAATATGGTTGGTGATCTGAAATCCGATGTGTTAAGATTCCAGCTGTTGATTCCGAAAGATTATTTGACAATTTAACAAAAATGTTATCAATAAGAGTGCTGTTGTGGTTTGTTATTCTGGTAGGAAAAGTGATTTTAGGGATATACCCATTACTGAGAAAAGTGTTGAAGTATTCATGAATAATTGGTCTCTCTTGGAGCTTTAACAAATCAATGTTAAAATCACCCATAATTACAGCATTACTTCTGGTTCTCTGTAAGTTACTTAGAACAATGTTCATGTCATTTATAAAAGAGTTGTAGTTTTCGATATTTTCTCTGGGTGGTCTGTAGATATTACCAATTACAATTTTTTTATTATGTAATTCACTGTTAAGTCTATCATTGCTAAAAACTTTTATAAATTGACCATCCCACACCTCAGAGTTATTTGTTATGTCAAGTTCAACATTTCTATAGTTAAATTTTTTATCTAAGTACACGCATACTCCACCATGAGCACTGTATGAGGCAAAACCTGTTATCAAGTTGTATCCTTCAAGGGCTAAAAGAGAAGTATCATGCAATTCAGTTAACCAGGTTTCCTGTAAACATATAACATTAAAGTGGCAGTTGGAAGAATGTAACATTTCAAGATAAATTTTCAATTCATCAAATTTAGCTTGTATAGATTGTACATTAATACTCAGAATTGTAAAAATTTCTTTTTTAGCTTGCATAATGTTGATTAAAGAGTTATCATCAAAATATGGAGAATTCTTATACAGAGAAGGTGCTTCCTCCTGGTCTGTCTCAACATCATAGCCCTCTACAAGATCAATTAATGAAATGTCGGTCATTTAAACTGTGATGATCAAACAATTTATAGTATTGTTATTAGTTATGAACAGTTTACAAGTTAACACAGTCATACTGTTTAAGACAATGTGTATCAGTTTCATAATAACATAAGCAAAAACTGTCTTGGTAAATATAATCTGTGACAAACAGAGAAAGAAATTATGAGTAAGACATGTAATTGATATCAACTGATAGCGAACTGAGACAAAGAAACAGTTCATCAATAAGTATTCAAAACATAATGCGTAAATAGTGATACGAAGCTGTGAGCACCGAAAATTATGAATGATTGACATGAGTGTGATAAAGTATTAAACAAAGCAGTTATGTAGCGGTAAAACAAACAAACAATGTAGGAACATGATTGTGGAGCAATCTGGATTGTTTTGTTTCCGGATTATCAAAGATTACACAATTCTAACAGCTGTGAAAACAAGTAAAAAGACAAACACAAAAAGAAGAAGACAATCAGCTGATAATGTGGACAAGTGGTATTGTTCAACTTATGAGCAGTAAAACAACTCGAAAATTTAAAATGGAGAAGGGATATTTAAATTCATTATCTTCTTTTTAAATTTGTTATTTTTACATATATACTATGTATCGACTAGCCAAAGAAAGCAGTTTCACATGATGTTAATAATAGTTCAGCGTTTAAAGATGTTTGTATGACTTCAATTATAAAGGTGGGGAACTACGACTAAACAGTTATTATTAAATGGAAAGATAGTTAAGGGGTAATAATTACAAAAGTCTGTTTCATAAAAGAGTTAACATTGATCATCAAAGTATGCGAAATACAGTGTTGTTACCGATTAATCTCCCAAACATTAACTTGTGAGATACCAAGTTTAGACCCCTTTTTTCGAATATATATATATAACCAGTGACACGACTTATACCAGTATCATAATCATCATATACACAGTCTGCGACTATATTAATTAGTCATGTTTGCAAAATGATTCATGAATTAGTCAACACTATTGAAAGACAATACCATTCAACAATCCAAACTAGCAAATTGTCAATGCAACAGTTAATACAATTGAATAAGCGACAAGTGACACCATAATTAATCAAAAGTCAAAATTTCCAATAGTCAGTATCATTAGATATGTAGAATATATCAAAATTAGTCGATATGTCAATATCATTCAATAGATGATATCAAGTCATCAAAATAATTCAACAAATAATCTTTTCAAAAGCTTATATATCAGTTTAGTCAAGTGTTCAACCTTTCAATATTTGATATATATATTTATCAGCAAGTGGTCAATATTCACTATCATTCAATCATTGTTCAATAGCCAAAACCATCCAATAGTTACCATTACTCAATGAACAATATCATCAAATAGTCAATATCATCATAAAATAGTCAATATCATCATAAAGATAGTCAATGTCATCATATAGTCAATATCGTCAAATAGTCAATATCATAAATAAGTCAATATCATCAAATAGTCAATATCATCAAAGAGTCAATAGCAACAAAAAATATAGTCAAAATCATCGAATAGTCAGTATCATCAAATAGTCAATGTCATCAAAGAGTCAATATCATCAAGTAGTCAACATTATCCAACAGTTAGTGCCATTAATAATCAAGACCATGCAATAGAAAATAGCATTTACTAGTAAACACCTTTATGTAGTCAATTCCCGTTTAGTATTATTTAATGGTAAATATAGATTATTATGTAATTTTGATGTTTAAATTAAGTGAATAAGAGTCCTTCAGTTTCCATTGAAGAATGTCCCCATTATGAGTTTTTATTGTCTTCTTGTTCAAGCAGTTTCTGAGAGTTTGATTGCACCAGGGCTTTGGGATCACTGATGTGTAGACCTATGCCAAACGTTTTGTTTTTTGTGGCTTCGCCAATGGGGAGGTTTTTCGTGGCCTTCAGGCATTCTCTGGCAGAGCCAAGTTGATCAAATTTTGCCCTATTGGCTTTCAATAGGGTGTCACGAACATGGGGTTCCCACAAAGACTCATCACAATTGCAAATACGCTTGCCAAATTCATAGATTTTGTATGGATCTGACTCTGCTAGAATTTTAGCGACAGTTACATCATCCTTAAAGAATTTGGCCTTCTCTGCTTGATAGAATTGTTCAGTGGAGCAGTACTCTTTTCCATCAATTGTTATTGGGATTTGTGAGTAGAAGTTGCTGAAGGCTGAATGCTTAGAAGCAAAAATTACAACATTTTCAGTGATTTTTGTGGAAAATGCTTCAGGTTTGAGCTCAGCTGGCAGTTCATGTAAGTTGTTTGAGTTGTAGACCTTGTTATCAACATAGAGCTTATCCACCTTCAGGGACACAGACTTGAAACTTTTGGAGTTTTCAGCAGTTTTGAAAATAGGATAAAGGACCTTTCGCTCCTGCAACACCTCAGCTGGGTAATCCTCTGACAGTTTGAAGTTGGTCTTTGCCAACTTTCGGCTTTGTCTCCACACAGAGTCTTTATCTGTAAAACGACTGAATTTAACAATAATAGGCCTTGTTCTATTTGGTAACTTTTCTGACCCAAGTCTGTATACTCCTTCAAAAGTAAAAGTATCCACATTTTTTACACCAAGAGTGCTCTTAAAAATATCACATACTGTCTTTTGACAGTCCTCTGAGCTCTCCTTTAGCTGTGATGCAACAAGAAATGCGGCATATTTTCTTCGAAATGCTATTAATAATCTATGTGGTCTAGGGGTGGGGCCCGTGCCCCCTAGCCGGGGGGGGGGGGGGGGGCGTCCCCCCTAGCCCCTCTGCTTATCCGCCACTGAGTATTATAATTTGAGTTCCTAAAATAAATCATGGCTTTACATCTATAGACTATTGCAATGTATGTTGGTCTTGACCAAGTTAGCCAGATAATAAACTTTTGTTAAGGAATATATTGAATTAATTTGTCAAAATATCTGTCTTACTTTATTTAAAGAAAGTTTTAAAAAAATTCAGACAAAATTGGTTTTTTAGATTCAAAATGGTTTTTTGAAAAACCAAATTTCAATGCAAAGCCAACATGGATTTAAAAAACCAATTTTGTCTGAATTTTTTTAGAGTGTCAATGTTTCAAAAATAATTTTAATGTAGGCCTATGTGTTGTGAGACATCCGTTAAATTTTAAATTTACATACCTGATACAATATTGGCCACATAAGCAGGTTTACCAAAATGGACCATCATGTACCTCGGAAGATTTATGATGAGACCCACGACAAAATAGACGCCTGCCACCTTGCACATGATAAGACTGAGGTATGCCGGGTTTGAGACAAGGTTCCAAAGCGCTAAAGGAAAACCTGAAAAAATAATTGTTAACAAGTATCATTTTGAATGCAAAGTCTGAGTTAATTTTGACCAAGAAATAAAATCAAGAAAGCGAAAAGACAACCAGCCTGAGTGTAAATATCACAAATTACTTTGCTTTGACGTGAAATTAAAACAGATTCAATACAAGCTGAAGCAATTATATTTGCTATGCCACGGGAGCTAATTTTAGCACTGGACATGTTTTAAAAATAGCGTGCAAGCACTTTAACAGCTGCTTGCAGATAGCATCTATCTATCTATCTATCTATCTATCTATCTATCTATCTGTCTGTCTATCTATCTATCTATCTATCTATCTGTCTATCTATCTATCTATCCATCTATCTATCCATCTATCTACATGTATATCATCCCTTCCTCCCCCTCCCTTTTTTCTTTCCTTCCTTTTTGCTTCCTTTTTTCCTTCCTTCCTTTTTGCTTCCTTTTTTCCTTCCTTCATTCCTTCATTCCTTCAGTCCTTCCTTCATTCCTTCATACGTTCCTTCCTTCATCCCTCCCTCCCTTCCTTCATCCCTTCCTTCATTCTTGTATTGAATCTGTAAACACTGGATTTGACTGCTGCTGTTGGAGCTGGCCATTTGAAATTCGCGCCAAAAACGAACATCTCAGTTTCGTAAATAAAAAGTTTACCAAAAGTTGATGGAAGGAAGATAAAATTATATTGAGACTGTATACTAAGTTTCAAAGTGACAGGTGTAATAGTACGACTTCCTATATGGTCAGAAGCCTAACGAAAATTCCTCCTGTAATACAGGCTGCAAGCAGCTGTGAAAATTGCATATAATGTAAAGAAACTTTTTCCGACCTGTATGCTACAAATAACTGCATGTGTGACAAACAATGTCAATGTTGAATGTATACTAATGTAGGTGCTCAATTTCTTGATTCATTTAATTTTACTGTCATATTGATGAATATGCTGTCAGGAGATTCCTGGAGAAGATCATGATAAATTCTCAAAACTTCTGACAGCTATAAATCTGATCACTTAAATATTTATTCATTGCAGTCTGTCACTTTGATATAGAAAAAATGAGGACCAGTTCACTGTGAAAAATGCACTTTGTGACTCATGATAGCCAATGAAGTGTCATCGTGTCATCTTCTCTACTTTCAACATGGGAAACATAGAGGCTGTTTGATTAGTCATGATCAAGAGAAGGCCATTTGACTTGTCATAACTGATTTTAGAGTGAAAATCAGAGGCATAATCCTTTCGTTTGGCTGTCACAAACAAGCGGGATAAGTCTCCTTCAATCAAATTAACATTGAAAGTATTGGGTATGATCAGGACAAATCAGCATGATGACACACGACGTGCCATTTTCACAGTGCAACAATACACTCCTTTTCTATATCAAAGTGACAGACTGTAATGATAGATAGATAGACTTTATTTAGCCACATTAAAAGAGGGTACAGACATATATATATAATAGTAAGCAGTACACTGTTGTAATGCGGTTCGGATTGCAGACAAAAGTTAAAAACTTATTTCCAGTGTGAAGTGTCAATGTTGAACAGCTCAAAAGTTTTGTTACCTTTCAAATGGAGTTCCCCCGCGGCCTAACGGTCAAGACTGCTTGTCCACTGGCTTTGAGGGCGTGGGTTCAAATCTCACCCCGGGAACTCACTTTAGTCCGAGCCCATGGGACATTAAATGGAGGCGGGTTGTATCCAGTATTCTATGCTGGGGCAACTGAAAGACCCTGGGCATCCCTGAATTAATAGGGTATGTTCCAGACTCACAGTCTTCTCATCTCATCATCATACGGCGATCGCCTGCCTCGATATAGCCCACTAAGGTGCTGCAGAGGCGTAAAACACAAACAAACAAACAAACAAACAAACAAACAAACCTTTCAAATGAGTAGCAATCACAGAAGAGGCTGACTTTTTGCTTTCGCTGGATTTAGTAGTACTTTCTTTGATCGCAGCTATTACACGAGGTTTCTTGTAGATGGTGTAATACGCCTCCATGTGTTTTGGAAACATGAACATTGGAAATGCGCTGATGAGGATTAAGGTCCCCATTACGATATAGCCAAGCCACCAGTTGCCGACGAATTGAGGATGATAGAATGGTAGAGGCACGTCTAGAAAAATAGTCAGACATCACAAAATCATGAAAAATGAGACTAAATATACATAATATAATGAATCAGTTTGGTTTTTCAATTTGTATATATGGATTTAGAACTTTGGAATGATCCTGGAACTTTAACCTAGTTTCGCCAACTTCTTTGAAGGCCGAACAGATTCTTTAATACCATACATAACATTTTTTTCAACAATGCCCTATTGAAATCTGATATTAATGTGTACAAAACAGAGACTGTACCTGAGAAATCCTCTGTCATTTTAGTGCTGACTGCAGCCAAGGAAAATCCAATGATCGGAGAAAGAGGGTACATGCTTGTGACGATAGCTGTAAAAAATACACTGCTGCTCATAAATATGGAATACAAATTACCTTGACAACTGAAAAAGTAACACGATCATTGCTATTTTACCACTGATGATTGGGGGAGCTGTAGCAGGGTATAGCTCCCCCAGATTTTGGATCAAGGGAGCTCAGCTCCCCAAGCACCCCCCAATTTCAAACACTTATGGCCCCCTTACTTACCAACATGCAAAGCAGAGTCTTCTTTCTTGACATTCTCGTCAATATAACTCAACCCCAACGTTCCAATCCCTGACATCCCAATTCCAAACAGAATCTGAGCAACAGCAAAGATGTAAAATGCTGCCCTGTTGGAATCCTTCTCTTTCTGGCTGGTCGCTGAGCATTTGGCTGGTTCTGCACCAGGGCTACATATCTGAATGACATATAAAGTTATTTTAACAAGCACATTATTTTTTATCAGTACTCTTAATTAATTTTTTTTCTTTTTTTCTTTTAATATATCCAAACTGATTATTGCCTGTAGAGACTTTCACCAATCCACTCTGGATGGCTTCCTCAGTGGTGGTGTATGTCCCATGGAATGATTGTGTCATAAACAAAAGGAAGCCATCCGGAGTGGATTGGTGAAAGTCTCTACAGGTAAAAATTAGTTTCGATATATTGAAATAAAATTTTCTATAATTATAATTAAATGGAATATCCAGAAGAATTTTCAATGAGACAGTACTCTTAAGTTTGACTCTTCACAAAGCAACCACTCATCAATTCATGCACATAATTGAATAAAAATCTATTACAGCCTCAGCCAGTGGACTGCTTCATCTAGATTAAAGTTCTATAACTGTCAAGTCAAGCCAATTTTCTTAATTTTTAATATAACTGATCAATAGAATTCTAAATATTATTCTGTTGTTTATTCAAACTCATCTTGAGTACTGAGTACATGTAGCTACTAAATTACTAAATTCAAATCATTTCCCCATCTGCATTGCTGTTTTTCCCTTTCAACATTAATTTTTGTATTTCTGTTTACTAGAATTTCGATCAGCGTTACAATGTATTTAAAGATGCACCGATCATTTACTACAAAGTATTTGGGTCAATTATGGTCTTTGTCCATAATAAGCAAAGAAAATCATAAAAAATGCGAGCCAACCATTTTGAACAAATTGAAAAGGCGGGAAGTTAATCCGGGTTTTCAGCGGACCACAGAATTGGGTTTTGCACTTAGAACTAAGATCAGTACTCAAATCGATGGATCGGATCTCTACTCCTATCCGATCGGAAATCATGATTATGCTGTATTGGATCTTTACGAAAAGTCAAAAAGTTGTATCGGTGCATCCCTGAATGTATTATATCAAGTTTGTACAAGAGAAAGGCAGTCACAATGACACACATAAGTCAAAAAGACAGGAAGTACCATAAAACAGGGTAAAGTCAGAAATCCGGTTGAAAGTTGGCCGGCTATTTTAACCCACTAATGGATGGAAAGCCTTCTTCAGCAAATTTGTCACCAGTGTCAGTGAAAATAGTAGGCATTTCATCCATTGAGTATGTTGAAATAGCCGGCTAACTTTCCCCCGGATTGCCAACTTTACCCCGTTCTACTTTAGGTCTTCGAACAGGGAGTCTTATATTACTGGTCTCGCTGCAATTTACATTCCATTTTGTGAAAAAATGTACAGTTATGTAACCTCTGTTAATATAATTATATTATGTATCATTTATGTTAATAAAATGTCATTGTATGTCTGTCTGTCTGTCCGTTTTCCTCACCTGCAAGGATTTCTGCTTCTTCCCAAACATAGATCCGGAATCGGGCATTCGGGCAGAGACGTTAGGAAACGCAACATTGAAGGGTGGAAAAGATGTCCTGGCAGTCCTTGCTTCCAGATTGAAGGGTGCCTCAGTCGTCCTGCTTATCCTTGCTTCTGATGCTTTTGCAAATGAACTCAGAAGTGCTGGATCGTACTTCTTCGGGCCGTAGATAAAGTACGGTGCAGCCGTCAAGTAGGCTCCTAAAACAGTTGCAATGATGGTGACGGCTATGAAGCGGGGTTTATTTGTCTTGCGGCCAAAATAACCCGCAAGAAGAACAGTAAAGATCTGGAGGAAGTCATTTATCGATCCAAGTAAACCGACTTCTGCGCTGCTCAGCTCAAATCGCTTCTCCACCGTACGTAGGGTGCCAATGGCGTAGCTGAAATCACAATTAAATGAAATTAATTAGAAGCTTCAAACTTTTCAATGGATAATTATAATCCCCCGCTCGCGCAGCGGCGGGGGATTATATTGATATTCTTCGATTACCTTTTATTATAATCCCCCGCCGCTTGCGGGCGGGGGATTATATTGATATTCTTCGATTACCTTTTATTATTATTATTGAGCTCAGGAAAACTGCGATTACTTCAAAACTATTACAGATACTACGTTACAAGTAAAGGGTAATATGCGACTCCATTGCGCGCTACTTTACACGGAATTTCATGATCAAATTTCATGACACTTATGAGTTATGAGGAAAATATGAAAAAAATTTCCGGCGCAGGTTTCTGAGAACCTAAGCATAACTGAGACCTGTTGATTTTTTCTAAGATACCTTGACAAAGTCTCCAGTGCGGAAAGGCGTCTTGAGGAGATTTCATGAACACATTTCAAGATATGATTTTTTGAAAAATAGACATCCCGAAAACTGGCCGAACTTTTTCTGAAAAACAAGCAAGAAATGCTCGTAGAAAGCTGAAAATGGGCGTGCTTACAGACCTAGCCTAGTGTACCAACTTTACAAAGTTACGGACCGCTCGCACAAACGGTCTCGGAGCTACGGACGTCCAAAAACCCACTTTTCAAGTGCTCATATCTCGGTCCGTATTTCAGCTACACCAAAGTATCACATATCACTAAAAAGGTCTGTTTCTCAGCTTTCCAATGGTGTACAGCATGATGGTCTACGATGCACGATGTAGAATCGCGTGTAGCATTGAAAATTTCATGTCACTTTTTTGGGTCATCGAAGCGTCTTATGTTAAAACATAACAAAGTCTTTACGGATCATTATGAAATTTGATTGCCTGAACATCATTTGGAGGGGGAGAGTAAGCAAGGCCAGGGAGCTATGGGGGCCGCGGGGGATTATCCGATATTGCCGTACGGCAATATCAGTTATACTAGTTATAAATTCCCCCGTTAGGGGAATTTATATTGTTTTTGTTCGTTTTCTTTTTTTCATCTTTTTTCTTCTTTTTATTTTTCATCACCACTTTTGAGAGCTCGTATTTCTTGAACTATTTATGATATCTTCATAAAAATACATTCCTATAATGCTCTTGCAAAGTACTTTAGAATCCTGGAATTACAGAGCGTAATTGCTAGTACTCTGGAAATTACGTCCAAAATTCATAAAAAATTTGTGTCAACGGTTCTGGAATAACCGCAATACGAAATTACACCAAATTTTAACACAATAATCTCTAAAGATATACGCAGTGCGGAAAGGCTGCTTTTGGCAATATCTCTAAAAGTTTTTTTTAAATGAATTTTTCAAATAAGGGAATTCCCAAAATTGTTACTAAAATTTTCCAAAAACTAGGAAGAAATGCTCCAATCAAGCTGAAATTGTATGCAGTTACAGTCATACTTTAGTGTAACAATCCACTAGAATTTCGACTTTCTAGCGTTAACGGTATCGGCGCTATAGCACCACAAAAACGCGATTTTCAAGCGCGGATAACTCGGCTCCTATTAAAGCTACAGAAAAATAAAAAACACCATCAGAAAGCTCTGTTTCTTAGCTTTCACATGGTATATAGCATTCTACTGTAGCGCCGTCCGTTAAAAATCGCGGTGGACCCTGAAAATGTTATCTCACTTTTCAGCTGCCCAAATGCTTCTTATGGCTGGAAACACATTTTCCTGACCATATGCCCATTTCATCGCTTCTTATACTTCACTGGCTTCTTATACTTCACTGGCTGGACATTTTCTCTGCTGCAATAAATGCTGACCCAATTACATTTTTGTGTGAATCAGGGGATGGGGAAGGTCGAGGGGAAGGGGGCAGGGGGATGGGAGGGGGAGGGGGAATTTATCTTTGTAATTGTGCACAATTACAGGTGTACTAGTTATTATTATTATTATTATTGCAGTCAGGAAAACTGCGATTACTTCAAAACTATTACAGATACTACGTTACAAGTGAAGGGTAATATGCGACTCCATTGCGCGCTGCTTTACACGGAATTTCATGATCAAATTTCATGACACTTATGAGTTATGAGGAAAATATGAAAAAAATTTCCGGCGCAGGTTTCTGAGAACCTAAGCATAACTCAGACCTGTTGATTTTTTCTAAGATACCTTGACAAAGTCTCCAGTGCGGAAAGGCGTCTTGAGGAGATTTCTTGAACACACTTCAAGATATGAATTTTTGAAAATTCAACGTCCCGAAAATTTACTGAAAATTTTTTGAAAAACAGGGAAGGAAAGGTCGTAGAAAGCTGAAAATAGGTTTAGTAACAGACCTACCCTAGTGTAACAACTTCACAAAGTTACGGACCCCTCGCACAAACGGTCTCGGCGCTACGGACGTCCAAAAATGCAATTTTCAAGTGGCCATATCTCAGTCCCTATTTAAGCTACAACAAAGTGTGACATATCACAAGAAAGGTCTGTTTGTCAGCTTTCCAATGGTGTATAGCATAATAGTGTCAGACGCGCGGCGTAGAATCGCGTCAGCCATTGAAAATTTTATGTCATTTTTTGGGCCTAGCAAAACGTTTTTCCTCAAAAAGTGTATGAAGAACTTCATGGATGTTCATCAATAATTTATGCGGGCTACCCAGGTTGGGCCTCCATATTGTGCCAAAAGGAAATTTGCCTACATCAAATACTTTTTCCTAGAGAATTTTTTTAATTTCAAAATTGAAACGTAAATTGCTCTGGTTATAATCGTTCAAATCTCATGAAATTAACACCAAAAAATGTGTTAAATTACGCTGTCTTGCAATCTACAGGGATATCTTCCTCTTACCTTTAACCGATTTTACATATAACATTTTATATATTCAATTATAACTCATTAATTATTTATCTAAATCAATTAAAACTGATTTGTCATGTTCCTAATTTTTTGCTCTATTTTTGCATGTAACCACACCTCCATAACTTGCATGGTTTGTCTTCAATAACCCATTAGGGTTAGGGTTTCACCTACCATTCACTGCAAATGTATTGCTTTGAGGGTGGTACCGCTGGGCATCAAACACAGGTCTCCATGCCAAGCCCTGTCTGATTTCAATATATGAGACTCTTCAAGAATTCATAATGAAGGCCATGAACTGGTTGAAGGGAGTAAGCAGGGCAAGGGAGACAGGGGGGGGCGCGGGGGATTATCCGATATTGCCGTACGGCAATATCAGTTATACTAGTTATTATTATCCTGCTTAGCCTCATAGGGATGTACCGATCCGATACCAAGTAGCATATCGATGCCGAACCAGACTTAAGCAGTATCGGACCAATACTCTTCGTGGCACTGCTCTGTATATAACCAATGGTATCATTATTGGAATGTTATCAGTTTTGGTGGTATCGGCATAAAAAACACTGGGATCGGTCTCATGTTTTTCAGTATGACTCATGAGCAGTTTGTCAGGTCATATCCTATACTTGCAATGCTATCAGGACAAGTCCCTGAATGTATCACAACACTTATTTGAGAATTAACCTTAATAATCTCAAATACGCTTATGATATAAAAGCGAGTCCTTTCTTGACGTTTGAAGTAATATATTTATTGTGTCTGTGTCTCACTCTGAGACTCCCATGGTTACTGCTTTCATGTGACGTAACCATGGGTTACGCCACCTATGAGGAATGTGCCCAACAATCCTGGACACACTCCCCACCTTGGAGTTAGTCATAACTCCAACGACCATATTATACAATAAAGTAATTGAAATACAAATAATAAATAAATAATTAGTAAATTTAGGAATAGCATTGGGAGAGCTTATATAAATGGAATTATTCACAACATTTGTTAGTATGAATACAAAAATTGAAGTTTATACAGAAATGTAGAAAAGTAAAGATAACTGTAAAACATACCAACATCGGTATAATTCCAATAATAAATATATCAACACATATGTTAAAATTAACAAAATGTACTAAAGAAAACAAGTGCAACAAAAACCTTAAAATTTTAAATTTAACGGAACAACAAATAAAAACAATTCAGAAAATTAACAAATTATAAATTTGCCAAATTTTAGAAATGGACAGATGATGTAACTTCACGACCAAATGAGCTTTAGTAATTTTACACAATAAATAAGTTAATTATTCTAATATTTGATCCAGATACCCTCCCCCCAAAAAAGGTGGGACAGAGTCATTGGACCTCCAGGATCAAATAAGTTCTCTGCTTGGTTTAACCTTGACAGAAATTTCAAGATTTTGAACCGGTCGTTCTTGTAGATTCTCTTGATATCGTTTCTAACATTAGCTCTGCTGGCCACAACACCCTTCAGGAATTGTCCGTAGGCTTGCATAAAATTAACAAAGACCATTTCGGATTGTCTGTGAGTTTGTTGCCTCTGAACCAGGCATTTTTCAAACAGTTCTACCGATGGGGCTTTGCACGTTGCAGTATTTTCCGAATTTTCCAAGAATTCAGTGTTTTCCGAATTTTCCAAGAATTCTGTTTTCTCCGTGTTTTCCATGTTTTCCAAATTTCCATGTTTTCCGTATTTCCTATGTCTACATTATCAGAATTAAAAACCACATCATTATTGAGTGATATATCTGTAAAGACATTGTCATAATTTTCATCATCATTTCCAAAATTCAAATCTTCTGGTTCTGGACTTCTGGAAGACGTTTTTCTCATTTGAATCATTTGATCTTCCTCATCTTCTTCGCCTGAATGACTGTAAATTCTTTCTGTCTTAAAACTTTCATGTTTTATCTCAGATTTTTCTTTATTTCCACCAGAAATTATCAAGTGTTCAGCCTTTACTTCATCTTTAAGAGTCTTCAGGTCTTTTGAATTTTCTCCATTTCAAGATGACATATCAAGTACTTCGTATGCCTTGAGTTTAACAAGCAGGGCCTTATTCCTGAATACACATACCAAATCAAGGTCTTTAATAAAATCTTTATCAGTGGGGTTTTCTACTTCAACAGCCCTCTGTGCCTCTTCCCATGCACATAGACGTTTATTCAATTCCCCTATTCTAATAGTAATTAAGTCCACATCCACAGTATCCTCTTCACATAATACTGATAATTTTCTTATGACTATGTCAAGCCAGACTTGAGCCGACCTCAACGTCAAGGCTTGAGGTGATTTCTTCATCAATGACATCCAGAGATATTGTGTACAACTCCTTATCCGGCACCAATGTCTACGATTCCGATGACATCAGAGATAGTCAGGAGGATATTTTAGCTCCTCTGATTCCTGACTAAGATCCCGGGTTCCGGCACCAATTATTTGAGACTGAGCTTTAACAGTCCCGGGTTCCGGCACCAATTTTGAGAGACTGAGCCTTAACAGTCCCGGGTTCCGGCACCAATTATTTGAGAATTAACCTTAATAATCTCAAATACGCTTATGATATAAAAGCGAGTCCTTTCTTGACGTTTGAAGTAATATATTTATTGTGTCTGTGTCTCACTCTGAGACTCCCATGGTTACTGCTTTCATGTGACGTAACCATGGGTTACGCCACCTATGAGGAATGTGCCCAACAATCCTGGACACCACTCATCTCTGGGGACTCAAGTTTTCCAGTAGCGAATTAACAGTTTATTTCCAAGTGCATAGATATGGGAAGTAAAGCTCATTCACCCATTAATACTTACAAATTGAGTAGGCTCTAGAGAAAATACAGTAATGAGAACTTGGCCTTGAACCTTGAAGGGTTAGGATTACGTTCAGCAGTGAAATGCACTTGAAATATAATTATTCAAAAGTAATGATAAACAGTTTCTTACAAGTATGTTACATTAGAAATAAAAGAACTATACATGTATCGTAAAGTTTGCTCTGAGAAAAGTATGAGATTTTTATATAATAAACAATGATTACGCATGAAGGCTATTGTAAACGTCAAATAAATTTCACTGAGGTCATGGTACATTAAAAATTAATTACACTGACTATGCTTTTGCTGTAACCTTTTGATTGTAAAACCACACGAAAACCATGAGTATATTATAATGATACAGCTTGAAGGCAATTCAGTGGCGGGTGGGGGGGGGGTGGCAGCCCTAGAGGGTGCCCTGAGGTTAGACTACCGAGGAGAATAATAATAGCATTTTGACGAAAATATGTGGCAATGCAGGTGTGTGAATGCCAAATCACTTCCAGTAGAGTTACGGACCGGACCAGATCACCCCCTCGGCCCTCCGGTCCATGGGGAGGTGGTTTAGGGGTGAGGTGGTCCGGTCCAGGGAGAGGCAGTCTGGTATACCGGTACCTACCGGTTTCCGATTTATGACCAATATTCGCTAAAAATCATGGGAAAAGGTCAGAAAATTAAGGTGTGAAAAATAAAAAAACAAATTATTTTCTTCTGTTTCATGTGTTTTAAACAATTTTCACTGTACCCGTACGTGCCGGTTAGGGCAACCTCAGGACTGGTTTTTCGGAACTGAGGATGGTCCGGTACTGAAGAGGTGGTGGTAGGTGGACCGCACCGGTCCAAAGTGGTCCGGTCCGCATCACTAACGTCCACCGCCCCCCCCCCCGAACCAGTGGTCGAAATAGGCCATGCTATTTGGGGGGGTCTTTCAGTTGGAAGACCCAAAGGGTTGAAGCCCTTGTAACTGGCAGTCCGAGGGTCACTAGCAGGCCGCCAGAGGTGCCCCGAAGCCAAAGTTTTTCAGATACTCTAAAAATGAACTCTAGGCTTTTTAAAGGTATGTTTTATCTCAGAAAACTAGTTGTGAAAACTCTATTGGTAATGTATATAAATTACAAGAGGTTGTTGTTTGCTGATTAGGCTTTACTTGCTGCTTCATTCTCACTTCTCAGAACACTTTCAGTATTTGGGGGGTTTTCTGAGGACCCCCTCTGAGTCCTTTTGAAAAATGTATTTGAGGGGGTCACATGAGCATTTTGGGGGTCAAACCCCCCCCTGACCCCCCCTTATTTCGACCACTGCGGCCTGAACTACTCTCGTTTGATCCGCCACTGTAACTGCAATCTCTACTGAATCTTGATATCGTTTTCTGCACTAATCTTTTTATAAATCTTCACGTTCTATGACACAGCATGGGCAGCATTTGTCACAACTCAGTGCTTCATTGGAAAAAGTGTCTTATTTATAGCATAAAAACGCTTTAAAGAATATCAAATATTTGTCTCAAATCGGTAGCCACTTATTTTCAGAAATTGTGGCAATATGGCGAGCCATACATGTTATTACAAATAAATAAGTGTTTAATACAAGATTAATATCCTTTACTATCCTTCCAGAATGTACGTCGAAATTTGTTTTTTTTTTGTAATGTTGGAGTGTGATATCAAATGCAATTTCCCATGCACAGATAAGCATAATTGGAGGTTCATTTCACAGAAATTGTCCTATTCCTGTCCCTGGACTACAAATGCAATTTTAATCAATGACTACTTGTTCTTTATCACTTTTTGTTAGTTAGTGGTCACAAGCAGGACCTAAACAAAAATGTTTATTGTTATTTTTTTCGTTCATTAATTTTTTTGACTATTTTTTTTACTCCCCTAAATTCACATATGTACCTGTTTTTTGCATGTCCCTGCACTCGTTTCTGCCAATTCAAACCTCAGTATACTTGTGAAATTATCTGAATGTGCCATATTTTCAATATGAATGTAACCAGAACAATGTCATTTAACACATAGGTTTGTTTTAATTTTTTACTCTCAATTGAATTTTGAAAAAACAAGCTGCAAAGTCTGTCCCAGAGTTTTTTTTTGTCATTACCGGAACACACTACTATTTTTGGCACCATTCGTTTTCTTATACAAGTGTCATCGTCAGTCACATGACATTATAAAGGTACTCGAACAGCTTGACAGAAAGATTGTATGCTGAAGAAAATCACACTGGCGAAAGATATTTTATATCCATTTAAAACTCCTATTTTGAGTGAGTAGGTTTATTATGTGTCATTACCGCAACGGACATTTAACAATCAAGAAGGGAATGCAGCAACATTTTTCTTTAACTGTCATGAAGTGATGTTGTTCTAGTTCACATTTCTCAAACCTCCCTTGCTGTCTGTGCTGCCGGGCCTCTTAAAAAAATACTAAAGCTGAATTTGTCATTACCGCAACGCGTCATTACCGGAACAATTTGCCACTGTTGCAGTAATGCATGTTAATTTTAGTCAAAATTAAAATTGAGAAAAGAATCGTGGCAACCATTGCCAGATGCTTTTCAGAGCCTTTGTTGACATCCAGACTAATTAAATCATGCATTTAACCAATTTTCAAAAGCAGTAAAATTGCCACCCAAATGGGAACATTTCTGTAGAATGACCCTGGAAGTCATGCAAACCAGGTGTTCGATGTGATGTTGCAGATGAATTCAGCCAATGATCATTATGCCTTTTTGCCCTCTTCAAAAGTGTGATGTCCGCTGGGTCTTGGGCCAACAACCGATCAGATTTTTTGTATTTTACAGCTGTCTAAGCATTTGAATTCACAGTTTGTTTGTTTCATATAGCCGCTTTTCCTATCTTCCCCATGTTAATTTTGGGCCCGAGGGGGCCATGGCCAAATGCCCCCCCCCCCTAAATACGCCACTGACGGAGCGCCCCGTATTTACCCCATGCAATGCCCCCCATCCCCTCAGGCCATTTCTACAGTGCTGCCTGTAAGTATGTGAAACGCATGACATTGTGCCATTGCATCAATGCTAAACATTCTCAGCCTAACTGCTTGTGGATGCATGAATTTTCATCAGATGAAAGGGAAACAAAGTGGGTCATAAAGGTTGATGTGTGAGGCAAGTGGGATAAAAATAGCAGCCCATTTTCTTCACTGTAGTCGGAGTTAGGTATGGGTCAAAGTCTTTGATAAGTAAGTGAATCACCCTTCCCTATCAATTAACATTGAGCCTGCGTTTCACTTACTTATCAAAGACTTTGACCCATATCTAACTCCAACTACAGCAAAGAAAATTGGCTGCTATTTTTATCCCGCATGCCTCACATATCGGCCTTTATGACCCAAAATGTTTTCCTCTCATCGGATGAGAATTCGTCCTTCCAGAAGCATTTTGATTATGGATGTTTAACATTGATGCAATGGCACAATATCATGCGTTTCACTTACTTACAGGCGGCACTGTAGATACGCCCCTGAAGTCAGTTGATACACTTTTAAAAACTTTCATCTTCATATAATGTAACATAATCTTTTTGAAATATCTATGTTCTTAAAATCATTCGCATGATGGTCATGGAAACTTTCAGAAACATACCTACGTCTATAGGATAATATACTCAATGTCTGTATTGTAGATTTTTTCTTGTGATATGCTAATATTTTGAAAATGGGGGTTGGCCTATTTTTATATATTTTTCCTATCCAGAACAGCATAATGCACTCTGATATTTGGCCTGTGTTTTTTGTCATCTTAGGTCGTAGTACAGAATGAAGTCACACAACTATTCAGTATGCTCCAATCCAGGACTGAAACCAGTGCAGACAAACAAGTCATCTACTGCATTAATTTATTGTAACTTTGACCCATAGAAAATAAAGAGATCAACACTACTTAACTCAAATATAATCAGCAGTGATCAGTGGCGTATTGAGGAGGGGGGCATTGGGCCAAGCCCCCATCCCCCAGGCCAAAAGTTACCACGGAAGAGATAGGAAAAGTCAGGGGTGTATCTAGAAATGGCCTGATTTTCTATCTCTTCCCTGTTACTTATTGGCCTGAGGGGGGTGGGACATGGCCCAATGACCCCCCTCCCCAATACGCCACTGCAGAAAAGCTGCAGAGCACCACGTATTCGCCACATGTAATGCCCCCCTTCAGGCCATTTCTAGATACGCCCCGTTAGCAATACTGTATAAAATTAACTCTTATTTTTATTTACTCATTCAATGACTTTCAACTTTAAAGAAGTTATAAAAGGGCAGATGTGTGGTCCAGGTATTACAGCAGAAGACTTATGAGTGCTCGCATTAAGCTGTTTGAAGGACTTCATGATGTAACTATACAGGTTGCACGCAGGGGGAGGGGGGGGTTGGTCTAGTGGTAATGTGCTGGGCTGCCAATCGCTGGGTCCAGGGTTCGAATACAGCTGTTGCCTGGTCACCTGGACCCATGTTGGACGGCTGTCTCAATCATCATTGGCCTCATTGCCGTGTCCTCCCCTGTCCTAATTAGCCTACCAAGTGCATAAATACAGGACGTAAAGCCCCAATCTTTCATCAACAAATTTCATGCACATTTCACATTGAAATAAACTGTCACTTTGTCATTGAGTAGCCTGAGACCACACTAATGAGTGCTATGATTCAGTCCGTGATGTTCACTAATAACATATGGCAGGTATAGGGTTTATGACCTCACAAGCATTTTGGGCATATTATCAGCATTTGAATAATTCCAAGCAGGAGTAAATTTTCAATGTTGGGGAACACACGGTAATGGAGCCGAAACATTCCATTCATTAATTTTGAACTTTTGTATGCCACAAGTGTACATATATAATTCTGTTAATCTCAGCTTTACTGCAGAAAACATGCTGGACATGACTGGCTTTCCATGTTTACACCAAATTGAATCCATGGGCCACTTTTTGCTATAAAAGAAGTGAGGGGATGGATGGATGGATGTTTGGGGCTTTGCGTCCTGTATTTATGCACTTGGTAGGCTAATTAGGACAGGAGGAGGACTCGGCAATGAGGCGAAGGATAATTGAAACAGCCGTCCGACATAGGCACAGGTGACCCGGCAAGAGCTGGATTCGAACCCTGGACCCAGTGATTGGCAGTCCATCATGCTACCACTAGACCATGAGTACTCCAGTCAGCACTATACAAATAAACGTGGGGAAGCATTTGGAACCCAGGAGCGCTACCAATTGAGAAAATGTACAAACCTGAAAAGGGCGACATGAAAGAGTACGATTGCTGACAAGTTTAAACTAAAGAGGGCGACACTGGCTCCCTTCTTCGATTTGCATGATCCAACTCCGCATCTCGTGTCCTTCTTCATCTTTTCTTCCAATTCTGCCTCCGCAGCCAAAAGCATCCGCTGTTTTTCCTCTGCATCCATTTTGTTCTAGTCCACAATCTTTGAGTTCTGATGGTGAATGAAATATCAGATAAACCTGCATTTAACAGAAACACTGCTATAAAACATCTCTCAAAACATGCAGAAGACTCCTTGCAGGTAGAGGAATTTTAGCAATTTTAAGTCATGTGAAAGAACTGTAAGCATGCACTATAAAACATGTCACACTTGTGTACTCAGAAATGAAATTTCATACTATTGGACTTAACCAAAGTTTATCTTGGTTTTGTTACAGTATTACTATTATTGCCACTTTTTTTCAGTATCTGCACAAAAAAAAACTTTGTTTAAATCAGACAAAAATATATTAGCTGTTGTCCGTGCAACCTCTTTGTCTAAAATCGAACAAAAAGTATGCTTATTCTCAACATATCCATGATCATATCATAGAAAATTCCTTAATGCCAAAACGTTGCTTGACATGCACAACATTTTGGACTAACACTAGGTAATGCCCATTTTATTCCAAACAAACCTTTTTTAGTGCCGGTTTGATAATATGGAGATGTTCTTTTTACATCAAGTTATCTAAATCATCACTTAGGCCCACATGAAATAATCAATCTACAAATATAAAATAAATCGATTCAGACAAAATCAATTGATATGATATGTCCTGCATCCGATAGGGATTCCTGTTACACGATATTACAGTCTGTCACTTTGATATATAGAAAAAATTAGGACCAGTTGACTATGAAAAATGCACTTCGTGACTTATGATAGCCGATGAAGTGTCATCTTCTATACTTTCAACATGGGAAACATAGAGGCAGTTTGATTAGTCATGATAAAGAGAAGGCCATTTGACTTGTAATAACTGATTTTGGATTGAAAATCAGATGCATAAAATTTTTGTTTGGCTGTCAGCAACAAGAGGGATAAGTCTCCTTAAATCAAATTAACATCAATTGAAAGTATTGGGTATGATCATGACAAGTCATCCGCATGTTGACACACAAAGTGCAGCAGTCCATTTTTTTTCTATATCAAAGTGACAGACTGTAATCACAACGTTTTGTAGTGACAAAATGCTTGCTTTGAGCGATCTTAATGCTATGGTAACTCGCAATGTTTCAAATATTATTATCATGCAGGCTGCTCAGATTGAGAACAATCAAGTCAAACAAATACTTATTTAATGACATGATCAGTGCTGTCATATTGAGAATAGGCTTGTGGAATAAGCCATTAGATTCTTGAATGATATGGTCACTGTTAAGCATCACAAGAACTTTCCCCATCTGTGACTTTTTATCTTTTTTTTTTTTCTAGAAATACAAAAATATGAAGCCAAGTAGATCTGTGAGTGTGCTATATTTGTTTTAGCAATATAAAACGAAAAGTAGAAAATTAAAAAAGTGTTCCAAACCTGTAAATCCTTTTTACTTGGATGAAAGTGGGTGACTGCCCTTCTTACTTTTTGCAGCTGCATGTAGAGCAAAAGCTAAGTCAGAGATGAAGAGACTATGGAGTTTGGGGGTGGCTTTTCCTGAGTTTTCCCCTCCCATTTTGCTTGAAATGTCACTCATGGTCAATAAAGCATGGCATTGCCAGGCATTGCCAGGCATTATCAGATCTGAGAGAAAAGAAAACACCAGGGCGGTGGCCATTTTAAAATTCTCATGGGGAGGGGGTTTGGAGTTTTTTCAACAAATCATTTATTTCGAGGTAACTGTAATTATTTATTTCGAGCACACATGCGTGTTTGTTTCAAAAAGAGACAATTCTTCCACCACAAGTTATTTGTTTCAAGACTGCCTGAAAAAATATATCAAAATTCAGCAAGAACATCTTCTTTTTTTTAAAAATCCAAGCCCCCCCCCCACCCCAATCACCACTGAAATAAAATGGTTGCCCCCTTTCTCCTTTTCTAAGTATCTTGGATGAGGTACACCCCACTGCATAAGGATTTGGTATAAAAATCACATCTACGGTAAAAAAAAAAAAAAAAGAAGACATTTCTTAAAGTGATTGAGACTTGAAATTGTTGATTTGACTTACATTTTCAAGTAAATTGAAAAAAAGGAATACAATATACGTAAGGTGAAGGCTTCTTGTAACTACCTGATGGTAAACTATAAAACATAATCTTGTAAACGTCTTTTACAGTTGTAGAATCACAAGTGCTTACAGATATGCACAGGAATGTTCCTTGCGAGGTTGCACTCCCATTCTTGCCATGTTATTCTGTGTGACTCATAAGTAGTTAGTCACATCCTATTCTTGCGATGTTATTCTTCATAACTCATAAGTAGTTAGTCACATCCCATTCTTACCATGTTATTCTGTGTGACTCATAAGTAGTTAGTGAGGTCATATCCTACACTGGCAATGCTATTAGGACAAGTTACTGAAAGAGTTACAGCAGTCACGACTGAGGTCCCAAATTAAAAATTGTCAGTTCAGTTCAATGTGATGGGTAGGGCCTGATTTCAATTTTTTATGTACTCATAATTCATTCATTGTGACAATCAATTTCGGTTGACACATTGCTCCTGAACAAAATCAAAGATTTAAAAAATGAGGCATAAAAATATTTCTTTATTCATAAAACATATTTTAACTTCGTAACAAGTTCACACAGTGTGTTTTTCCAACATGGCCCAGCATGTACAATATAAACGATGCAATAAATTTATAAACTTCAAAACAATAAATAAACCAAACAATTACACAGACAAAAAGTGATTTCAGGCTTTATACATTTAAATACTTCTAGGCATATACACTCCTTCACACCCTGTGGCAACTTTTATTCCGCACAAATGGATGAAGTTACAACGTAACATGAAAGTGCACGGTCCAGGGACGGACGCAGGGGGGGGGGGATGGGGGGGATGCATCCCCCCCCACCAGACCAAAATTTATATATTTTTACATGTTAATTTTATCATCGCGCGGTCGCGGTATGTCGCGAACTATGCATTCCGCGACGCGAAAGCCCGATAGACCCCCCCACTGGAATTTTCTGGATCCCCCCCTGGCACGGTCTCAGTTTCGCATCAATGTAAAAATTCAAATATTCTATTGGACAAGTGTTGTGATATTTGAATAATTTCATTTTGTTTTTTCATATCCATATTTCCATGCAGGTACCAATCAAAAAAATCACAAAAAATGTCTCATGATGATTACTAACCAGATCTTCGAAGTCGGTTTTAAAATAAGTGATAAGTGCTTTGGCTTTCAGAAAAGTGACACAGACTCCTTAGGTCTCCTGAATTGCGACTCCGACTCATGACCACTTTTATCGTCATTATTCACAAATTTATTTATATTACGTGGCTAACAGGGGAGATAACTATTCTACAAAGTTTTGATAGGATTCTGTACATGAAAATTTGTTTAGGAAGTCTGTGACAAATTTGATTTACGTTTTCAATTTTTGTAAATGTTTTTTTAAAAATTTTATTGATTATTCTTTAGAGTCAGGAGTCATCTACTTAATTTTCGACTATGACTGCGACTCCGACTCCACCTGATGATGAAAGTTCGACTCCGACTCTGACTACACCCACAAACTTTGTACTCTGACTCCTGACTCCGAATCCTGACTCCAACTCCGACTCTAAAGCCCAGTTATTTTCTGCCAAATTACTTTCCTTTTAAACCACATTGATGCTTACCCAGTTGCAATGAGTGATGAATGTTCATTAAGTGACATTGAAGTGCATGTAGGCCTACATGTCAGATATCACACACTTGTTGCATAATGACACTGCAATTCATCGATCATAAATTGAGCAATTGATTCCATATAATAAAACAAAAAGTATATTTTAATGTCTTGCATTCATATAACACAACAACTGTACACAAAACTATGTAAATAATTCTATAAATATGTGTGTATAAAAATATAATTGGCGTATACTGTATGTATACATTCAAGTAAAAACAATAATTCTCAACAAAACATCATGTATACATTCAAGTAAAAACAATACATATCAACAGAAATATACAACAATTGTTATGTTTATACACTAATGGGAAACTAGAGACATTTACTGCATTACTGCAATGAGGCAATACTGTTTTTGTCTTTTGTCAGTGAGCTAAATAACTAAAATTTATAATACACATAAATCCAACTGAATATACAATGTAATCTGTATCGGTATTGGAAATGGGGGGAGCTCGGGGGAGCTCAGCTCCCTTGACCAAAAAACAGGGGGAGCTTTCATCTGCTACAGCTCGCCCAATGATCAGTGCTGAAATTACAATTATCATGTTACTTTTTCAGTCCTCGGTGCATTTTTAGCCAAAATTATGCTTTGGTGGAAAAATATTTCCATTTTAAAATTATGGAATGGTGAGCTGCTGTGTCACGAGCCGAGAGCTCCCCGACAAAAATTCTCCATTTCCATCACTGATCTGTATGAAGAGCTTTAAAATCACACATTATGCAAAAACAAAACATTTTAACAATATGCAGGATAACAGCCACTGGTCAATTCTTCCATGCATTCATTAAGTACAGTTTCTCATTGGTGAACAATACTGAACATTAATTTTCATTAAAGCAATTTCACTAAGTAGGCCTACCAAGGCCTGACATAAGTGATTATTAGCTTCTCGGATCTTCTCGAGGCACTTTTTCTGGGGTTGGTCAGAAGGATGGGGATAAAAACTTTAAACTCATTTTTCTATAAGGTCAATCTAATAAAAACTGCTGGTAAAGTCATTCTTTTTTTCTGTAGGCTTAAAATCTGTTTGGACAATCTCGAGATGGATGGATGATTGGGGCTTTGCATCCTGTATTTATGCACTCGGTAGGCTAATTAGGACAGGGGGGAGAACAAGGCAATGAGGCGAAGGATGATTGAAACAGCCGTCCAACATTGGCCCAGGTGACCCTGTAGGAGCCGGATTCGAACCATGGACCCAGCGATTGGCAGCCCTGCACATTACCAGTAGACCAACCCTCCCCGCCCCCTCCCGGTCAATCTCGAGAGGCTAAAATTGAATATGTCTAGCCATTTTATTAAGAAGTTTGAGTCATAATGTTTTTGATGAGTCATGATTATACTCTAAACACAAGACAAGAAACAGAGAGCCAGTTGATTATCTCCTGCTTCTCCCAATAATTATCAAAATAACCGTAATCAATGACAGTCTGTCACTTCGACATAAATTATAAAAAGAGTGTACTGTTGCACTGTGAAAATGGCACTTTGTGTGTCATCATACAGATGATTTATCACGATCATACCCAAGACATCAATGTTAATTTGATTTAAGGAGACTTATCCCGCTTGTTGGTGACAGCCAAATTAAAGGATTATGCATCTGATTTTCACTCTAAAATCAGTTATGACAAGTCAAATGGCCTTCTCTTGATAATGACTAATCAAACAGCCTCTATGTTTCCCATGTTTTGAAAGTAAGTACAGAAGATGACACTTCATCAGCTATTCCCAGCGAAGACGCTGATCTCATGAAAAACTCATTGTGAGTTTCTATCCTACTCACGGATACCTCACACAAATGGATCACTGTTAACTGATATTGAAGCAACTCGTTTCAGTCAGTGTGACACATGAAGTTGAGGGCATGCTCTGAGTTTCATGTGATCTCCCTGTGAGTCATTCAGGAATAATCATTGAGTTGTCAGTGTACTTTTAGGTGAGTCAAATGTATGAGCTAACTGCTTTGAGCTAGTTGTGAGGTATCTTTGACTTAGCCTTGAGCTATCTGAGCTATCAGTAGCAGCATGTGTTGCGTCACATGTGTTAGCTCACACTCATAAAGTTGCCATTAGCTTCTAACTACTAAGCCTTGAGTAGCCTGTGACCTATAAATGACTTCTTTGGCTACATGTGGTAACTCACAGCTATGAGTTTGACATGAGCTAGACATGACATTGCCATTAATCTTCAGGGACAAATAAGTGATCTCTATGTATTGTCACATGTGTTATCTCACAGCAATGAGCTTGCCATGAGTCATTGCCAACTAAGCCATTAGTCATACATGTGTTGTGAGTGACATCATATGTGTGATCTGACATCCATGAGCTATCCCTGACTTGCCCTTGAATAATGTGTGTGCTTTCAGTGACCTCTGTATTTGGTTGGTTATACAAACTCATGGCTATGAGCTTGCCAAAAGTTATCTATGACATAGCTGTGAGACATCAGTTAGCTATCAGTGACGTCTGTGCTTGGTCACAAGTGTGAACTCATCGCTATAAGCTTGCCATGAGCTGTTTGGGTGTTCTTGGTGCCGTCTCTAAGAACTCTGTGTTGCATCATATGTGTGAACTCAAAACTATGAGCTAACTGTGAGCTATTTGTTAGATAATTTGAATACTTAGCATTCAAGAATATGAGCTTAATATGAACTTACTGTGAGGTCTGACATAAACCTCATTTTGTGATATTTTCATGAGCTAGATTTTAGTTTCTAAAACATTTGCAAGATGAATGATGTCCTACTCTGAAACTGGTCAGCAATAAGATAATCATATTGCTTCCCATCTGCACCCACATTGATGCATCCCACCCTACCCCTACTGTTAATTTTGATTTGGATCATCCAATTTGGACCATCCAAATCATTGTCAGTCTGTCTTTTTACAGAGCAGTCCAACTTATTGTCCTGTGCTTGGACTCTTGCTGAATTAGTTGCAAGTCATCAGTGAGCAATCTACTGTATTATTTGAGTACAACAACTGATTGTTCACTTCAAGTCTTATGGATAGCTGAAGTCGGAAAATTGGGTCTGAAAAGTGTCAGTCTTTAAAACCTATTCATGCTAATTTAACATAATTCAATGACACAAATATCTGTCAGAATGATGGTTAATATTGTCTGTTATAATATAATTTATTCCTTGAGGTTATATTTGTTTCATAATTGAAAAGAAAAGTATTTTATAAACTGCCATGTTAACGTTTGTTATAGATGGCACCACATGTGGCAAATCAGAGAAGGCATTAGTTCATAGCATGTCACAATGAGGTCACATCAATGATGTGTCTTGTGAGCTAACTTCCAGTGCTCTTGGTTATCGTCCTGCAGACTTCATGCATTGAGTTCAGTTTGTGAGCTCCCCATGACCCACAGATGACTTCCAAGTGAAGACATTGATCTCCTGGTGACCTCATCGTGAGTTCATCTTTTTACTCACAGATGCCTCACACAAGTACCTCAATGTTAACTCATTTTGAAGCAATACAGTTCACTCAGGTTGACACATGAACATGAGGCAAAAACGCAAGTTTCAAGTGAGCTCCCTGTGAGTTACTGAAGAATCATCTTTTAGAAGGGTGTCAGTAAAGGGTCACATGTAGATGTACAAGCTCACAGCAATGAGTTAGCCATAGCTATTTGTGACATAAATGTGATCTCATAGAGTGAATAGCATGTCTACACTGCTTTCAGCTCAGAGAGCATTCTTGGTCCAATTAATAAAATGTAATAATCAATAAATCATATTGAGCTCACGAATATGATGTCGGCATATGAGGTAACCATGCCACTGCTGCTTTTAGCTCACATAGAGCTCATGGTGTGACATATGCTTGTGAGTTCACCCTGACTTTACAAGAAGTGAATTCCCTAATATTGAATCGCTATTAGGTCATAGGGAGCTCACAAATTTGACCTCATGTTTTGAGCTGACAATGACTGCACTGCCTTCAGCTCCATAGAGCTCATGGTGTGACATATATGTACACTCATCATCCTTATATTTTAAGGAGCTTACAGATGTGGTGACAAAGTATAAGCCAAACATGATTTGGTTCCTTTCAGCTCAAAAAGAGTTCATATTTATGATAGATGCTCATGAGTTGACTGTGACTTTGCAAATAATAAGGTAACAAAAGGAAAATCATTATTAAATCCTATAGAACTCACACATGTGATGACAAAGTGTGAGTCAATCGTGACATGGCTCCTTTCAGCTCATATTGTGATCATGGTATGACATCTGCACATGAGTTGACCCTGACTTCACAAATAACGAGCTATCAACACAAATATATCTTTATTAAATCCTATTGAACTCACACATTTGGTGTCAGCGTATGACCCAATTGTGGTTTGGTTCCTTCAGCTAATATAGAGATCATGGTATGGTTATGACCTGACCCTGACTTCACAAATAGTGTGCTAACAAAACGAAAATCGTTATTAAATCCTGTGGAACTAACACATGTGATGACAACCTGTGAGCCGATAGTGACTTGGTTCCTTTCAGCTCATATAGATATCATGGTATGACATCTGCGTATGAGTTGACCCTGACTTCACAAATAGCGAACCAACAACACGAAAATCTTTAATGAATCATATAGACCTCACACATTTGATGACAATGTGTGAGCCAATCATGATTTGGGTCCTTTCAGCTCCTACACAGATCATGATTTTACATCTGCGTATGAGTTGACTTCACAAATGGTGAGCTAACAACACGAAAATCATTACTAAATCCTATGGAACTCACATTATGTGATGACAACCTATGAGCCAGTCATGATTTGGTCCCTTTCAGCTCATATAGAGATCATGGTATGTCATCTGGTTATGAATTGACCCTGACTTCACAAATGGTGAGCTAATAACATGAAAATCATTATTAAAACACATGGAACTCATAAACGCGCTGTCAGAGTTTGACCCAACCAAGATTCAAGACTCCACTGCATTGTGCTCACATTGAGCTCACGGTGTGATATACAGTTGAGAGTTCACCCTGACTTCACAAGCTGTGAGTTCAAAAATACAAGATCATTGATAGGTCATTAAGAGCACAAATGAAGAGCTCACGGTATGAGGGCTGTAGGCCATAAACATGAGCAACAAAGATAGGCCTACCTCACAAAAGAGTCTTGCAATGATCTAATCCTTTGACATCTTGGTGATCTAAAGGGTGGCAAATCTCAAAACATCATAACATATAAACTAACCATGATATCTGAGAGCAATCAATATGATACATCATTAATATGACTGGTAAAATGAACTCATACTGACATCGTATGACTTCATGTCTTCGCTGGGAGCAGTTTATGATGTCAATCTGACCTCACAAAGTATGAACTCACAAGAAGCAAATTATTAAATAATGTGGGGCTCAGAAATATGATGAAAAACAATGATGCTACCATGAACTGGCTCCTTTTAGCTTACATAAGGCTCGTTGTGTGACAGCAGCTTATGATTTCAATCTGACTTCACAAATGGTCAGCTTACAAGAAGAAAATCGTCATTAAATCATCTCAAGCTCAGAAATATGATGAATGATGATGATGCAATGAAGACTTGGCTCCTTTCAACTCACATAGGACTCATAGTGTGACAGCAGCTCATGAATCCAGTCTGACTTTCCAAATGGTTGGCTTACAAGAAGAAAATCATCATTAAATAATATCGAGCTCAGAAATATGATGAAAAATGTTGATGCTACCATGACTTGGCTCCTTTCAGCTCATGCAAAGCTCATGGTGTGACAGCAGCTTATGATTTCCGCCTGACTCCACAAACGGTGAGCTCAAAAGAAGAAAATCATCATTAAATAATATAGAGCTCAGAAATATGATGAAAAATGTTGATGCTACCATGACTTGGCTCCTTTCAGCTCATGCAGAGCTCATGGTATGACAGCAGCTTATGATTTCCGCCTCACTTCACAAATGGTGACCTTAAAGGAAGAAAATCATCATTAGATAACATAGAGCTCAGAAATATGATGAAAAATGTTGATGCTACCATGACTTGGCTCCTTTCAGCTCGTGCAGAGCTCATGGTGTGACAGCAGCTTATGATTTCTGCCTCACTTCACAAATGGTGAGCTCAAAAGAAGAAAATCATCATTAAATAATATAGAGCTCAGAAATATGATGAAAAACATTGATGCTACCATGACTTGGCTCCTTTCAGCTCATGCAGAGCTCATGGTGTGACAGCAGCTTATGATTTCCGCCTGACTTCACAAATAGTGACCTCAAAATAAGAAAATCATCATTAAATAATATAGAGCTCAGAAATATGATGAAAAACGTTGATGCTACCATGACTTGGCTCCTTTCAGCTCATGCAGAGCTCATGGTGTGACAGCAGCTTATGATTTCCGCTTGACTTCACAAATGGTGAGCTCAAAATAAGAAAATCATCATTAAATAATATAGAGCTCAGAAATATGATAAAATACATTGATGCTACCATGACTTGGCTCCTTTCAGCTCATGTAGAGCTCATGGTGTGACAGCAGCTTATGATTTCAGCCTGACTTCTGAAATGCTGAACTTACAAAAAGAAAATCATCACACTATAATATGGATCACACACATGTGATAACAATGTAAGAGCTAGAAATGACTTGGCTGCACTCAGTTCATACAGAGCTCAGGGTATGACTTCCACAATGTGAGTTCAACTTGACTTCATAAGTAGTAATCTCACAAACAGGAAATCATTATTAAAGCCTGCGGAACTCACACATGTGATGTTAGAATTTGTACTAACCATGACTCCACTAGTTTGAGCTCACATTGAGGTGCAGGTCTGACATACATTTGTGAGTTCACCCAGACTCCACAAGCTGTGAACTCACAAAATAAGAAATAAATGATTGGTCATCAGGAGCATACAAGAAAAGTTCACTGTATGAGGGCTGTGTGACGTAACCATGAGCAATAAAATGTATCTCACAAACGAGTCTTGCAATGATCTAATCCTGTGAAATCTTGATGTTCTAAAGAGTGGCCTTTCTCAAGATATCGCAAATACGTGCTAACCATGATATATCAGTGCAATCATACCTGGTACCTCATCAATATGACTATTGAACGAACTCATTCTGACATCGTATGATCTCTCGTCTTCGCTGGGATTATGAGTCACAAAGTGCATTTTTTCAAAGTGAACTGGTCCTCATTTTTTCTGTATCAAAGTGACAGACTGTAAACAAGATATAGTACGGATTATGAAAACATTGTGCATAGCATTGGTCACTTTCAAACGAATGTAGCATAATAAAAAAATTAATATTTTATTGTATAACTGATTCTTAACAGTCAGTAATGACAATACTCATGTGTGTGGGTTATTATTCAACTTCTCTTTTTCAGGAATGTCTTCATTTTCAGTTTGTTCCGCTCCAATTTGAAGTTCAGTGTCTGTGCTTTCTCCTTCATAAAGCTTGCCTCCCTTGGAGAATAGCTTATGGACAAAGTACGCAGTGAGAATCGCTAATAGGAGAGATATCGACTGAGAGCCTAGAGTGACCCCGTGCATATAATTTCTGTAATCTCCAATTTTGTAAAAGTAGCAAGCGCCTCGTGACCCGCAGTTCTCACCCCACACCATACAGGTTGAGTCGAAGAGCAGTCCAAAGATGATCGGTCCTGGTACAAATACTGAAAAAAAAATGAAAAAGAAAATAAAGATAAAGTCAACTTCTCAATCCTGATGGATGTATAGGCGTACGGCGTGCATTTTGGGGGGGGGGGTGCCATTTGCCTGAATTTCAAGATTTAAATGTATAATACTATTTCAAGTGAAATTGCCTTGAAATCATTAATTTAACTATATTTATTTAATAATGTGCCCAAATTATTAAGGCTTATTGCCCGAATCCTACTGTTTTCGAAACTTTCGCTGGGGCGACTGCCACCCCTTGCAACCCCCACCTCCCCTACTAGTTGGGTAGGAACGGGGGGTTCCCATGCACCCGAAAGATTTTTTTTTTTAACTTTGGTTTTCGGAATCCTCATAATGTGTAGAAAATATTTTTTTATGTTCCCATCGCCAATTATTGTCCCATGTCATCCGTACGGCGGCCATCTTGGATTAACGTCGAAATTGCCATCATTTTGACGAAAAATCACTAACTTCTAAACTACTTGTCACAAATAAGCATATGATACCATTTTTTCAGGGTAAATCCACCTGGAGAGTTGATTAAAGAGGTCTATTTTGTGATTTGTTCAATTCTAAATGTATAAAGGTGAATAAATAGGCAAAAAAGGTGAAATTTTCACCAAAAAATCAACGTTTTTTAAAATACAAATAAAGCCAATTTCTTCAGACACATTCTGATGGACAGATCGCTAAGAAAAGACTAGCTGTGCATAGATCTATGCAAGACGTTTAAAACGACACCAAAATGAATAGTTTACTATGAGTAGAAGCAATTCTAGGTCAAGATAACTGAATGGAAGCGATTCAGTAGCATCGCTGACGGCACAGTTTTAAATCTCACCTGGACGCCACTTCTGAGGTACTTGTCATTTATTGGCATATGATACCACTTTTTCAGGGTAAATCAATACGGGAAGTTGATTAATGAAGTCCATTTTGTGATTTATTCAGTTCTAAGTGCATTAATGTAAAAAACTATTCAAAAATGGTAATTTTTGTTTTTGGTCTTAACCAACTGTGCAATTCAAGAAACATTGATTTCTGCAGACACCGCAAATTGACAGCTGCACTTGAAAATGTTAGATGTATTTGTATTCCATCCAAGACATTTGAAAGACAAATGAAACTGAAATATATAGCATGCTATTTGTAGTATGGATTCTAGATGTGAATCTAAGTTGGTAAAGATCATCCATGGTGGCACTGTCATCAGTTTTCCTCGCAGCCACAACCACGTCTGGAATTGTTGGTCTACATCAATGGTTGGACACATGTAAATAGAAATTTAGAGGATGTCTGGAAAACGTAATTTGAATTGGTCATGGAAATCAGATATGCAAATTAATGGTAATTATTGAATTTGGTCTTGAAAATGTAAGGAATTTACTTTCTTGATTTTAAGACAGCAGCCTGAATCGTTTTTGGAAAACGAATGTCACAAAGGCCTATATACTGACGGCACAGTTTTAAATCTCACCTGGACGCCACTCCTGAAATACTTGTCATTTATTGGCGTGATTTATTCAGTCCTTTGTGCATAAATGTAAAAAATTTACAAAAATGGTAATCTCTTACTTCACAAATTTTTGAAAAGTGTTGGTTCAAGGAAAGTTTCTAATATACCTATGGCTGTTTATGATGAGGATGGTTCCTTAATAAATGATATTGGGTATGTACTAGAAAAATGGAAGAGTGAATTTTGTAAACTGTTGAATAGGCCAGACAATGACTTATTTGACAAAGAATTCTATCACTATTGTCAGTTAGAAAAATCCCAACTACAAGCTAACATCGAGCCATTTGATGAATGCTTAAATTCCGAAATAAGTGTCACTGAGTTTAAAAAAGCTCTTGCAAAACTTAAATGTAACAAAGCTACTAGTATTGATGATATACCAAATGAAGTTTTAAAAAATGAGAAATTATTCTCCCAACTTCATCATTTTATAAATAAAATTTTTAATCTTTGTACCATACCGAGTGCTTGGAGAAAGGCCCTTATTTCCCCAATACCTAAGTGTCCCACTAAAGATCTAAAAATACCATTGAACAGCAGAGGAATCAACCTTCTATCCTGTGTAGGGAAGTTATACACAACTTGCTTAAATTTACGGGTTAGTAGTTTCTTTGAAGAAAACAGAATATACTTAGATGAACAAAATGGGTTCAGAAAAGATAGGTCTTGTGAAGATCACATATTCGTCTTGTCAACTGTAATAAGAAATAGAATATCTGAAGGGCTTCAAACATTCTGTGCTTTCGTTGACATGAAAAAAGCCTTGACAGAGAGCTGCTCTTCTATGTTTTATTAAAAAATGGAATAAAAGGAAAAATATATAATAATATCAAAGCTTTATATGAATGTACTTCAGCCAGTGTAAAATTGAATAATTACACTACTGATTGGTTTAACATAAAAAGCGGAGTAAGACAAGGTGACCCCCTGTCTCCAACTTTGTTCTGTATTTTTATTAATAGTTTGATTCAAGAAATAAATGATTTAAATGTCGGAATAGAAATTAATGAGAGTCGAGTTGCTATATTAGCATTTGCAGATGATATCGTTCTTATTGCAAAAAACGAGGAAGATCTAGAAAAGATGTTGTTGACTACTGAAAAATGGTGAAATAAGTACAGGTTAGAAGTTAACACTGACAAAACAAAAATAGTAAACTTCAGACCAAGAAAGAAAAAAGGGACAACTTGGAATTTCAAATTTAATAACAGTACTTTAGAAATTGTAAATAAATATAAATACTTGGGTTTAATTTTTAATGAACACTTAGATTTACATATAGCCTCAGAGGTACTAGCAGGCGGAGCGGGTAGAGCCTTAAGTGGACTTATAAATAAATTTAAAAACCTGAAAAATGTTGGATTTAATACTTATCAAAAACTATATTTTTCTAATGTTATACCAGTTATGGATTACGCTTCGGGAATATGGGGTTACAATAATTCTGCCCATGCTGATAAAATTCAGTATAGAGCGATAAGGTACTATCTCGGTGTCCATAATAAAGCTGCTCATAGCGGTCTTGAAGGTGATATGGGATGGAATGTTAGCAAAATAAGACATAATGTAAATATGGTTAGATATTGGAACAGGATTTTGCTTATGAATGAAAATCGCTTGACTAAAAAAGTATTTACATGGGACCTTTGTAAAGTAAGGGGTTGGTCGAGTTGTATAAAAGAAATATTTAAATATGTAGGTCTTTCACATTTTGATGAGAGAAACACCTGTGATTTGAGACTGATAGAAAAAAGGTTAATTGATATAAGAAATGTTGAATGGCATGAATCTCTATTGTTAAAACCAAAGTTAAGAACATATATGAAATTTAAAGATAAATTGTTATGTGAAGAATATGTTTATATAAAAAATAGAAAACAGAGATCATTAATTGCACAAATTAGATTAGGAATTCTCCCTATAAATATAGAAATTGGACGGTTTAGGGGCATTAAGTTAGAAGAGAGAACTTGCGATATTTGTAAAAGTAATTTAATTGAGGATGAGTTTCACTTTATTTGTGTATGTCCAGTTTACCAGTACCATAGGGAATTGTTGTATGCTAGTATCTCTGTAAATAATTTTGTACATATGACAGATTTTGAAAAATTTATACATATCATGACAAATGAGCAATATAAAGTTAGCACATTTATTATTAGTGCTTGGAAATCAAGAAATGACATTTTATACAATACTTAATTTGATGTATCTTCTTTATGAAATTATGTATTAAGAAAACCTTTCATGTGTTTTGACAAAAATTATTGAAGTTCCAGTTATATGATATTGTAATTGAGTGTAATTTGGTAATATCTCTACATTTAAAGTTCACTTGTGTATTTTGAAAGAAAGTTCTAATTGTTACATTTAATAATTCAATATGTTGTGACAATTATGTAATTGTAATTTGTAATCCTCTGGTAAAATTAAATATTAATTGATTTATAGTGACAGATAAGCCCCCAGAAGGCTGGGTACCACAGGTCGTTTATGTTGTATTATTGTTAATTTTTATGTACCTGTCACTTAAATAATAAAGAATCAATCAATCAATCAATCAATCACTCATGGCCCCACAGCTTTATTTTCACTCATCTAAGAGAGTCACAACGCTTACCTGTTCGTATATTTTCTCGAACAAGCTTTCACACTTCTTCACAGCCAAGATTTAAAATTTGGCACCATTGCCATACCTCCTAATACCCACAGTCCCTTGCGCTTAACCTTCCTCTTTCTTCTCGGCTGTTCAACGTGTGGGACGTGTGCTGGACAGCCGCTTGCTTACAGCCGATTGAATGAATTTTGACATTTGCGTGGGTTTTTGAGTAATTCTAGACATTGTACTTGCTCTAATTCTTTAATATTGCACTAATTGGTGCCAGCGCAACCTGCTTCCTGTTACATGAAACCTTCCTTTTGTGGATTTCTTGCTGCCCTGTTTGCTGGGTTGTGGGGGACTCTGGCCTTGGGACCGGTCTCTGCAAGAGTCCGGGTCCTATGGCTTGCAGGTTACTTTGTGGTCATCACCATTCTTCATCTCGGGTGCTGCCTGTTTAGCCAGGGCCCCATGCTGCTTTGGCTCTGTCTGCCTTCCAAGACATTGACTCACCTTAGAGGAGGTTAGGGGAGATCCCTATCCAGGGTTTTTCCCTATCCTTGGCCCTACTGTTTGAATCTGCTCTGGGCTGCCCCTAGGCCTGCCACAGTTCTGTCACTACTCATTGCCCAATTTTGCCTCATGGTTGGCAGGAATCCTCCTTCCCTCAGCAGGCTGGGAGTCCCCCCACCCTCATGGTCCAATGTGGCTTTTGGGACATCCATGATGATCCATTCAACCACGACTTTGACTGTTCTGCTTGGCTCTTGCTTTGGGCATCATTGCTCAGGGTGTCGAAGGGCCCCCGGTGCCAACTTTGGAGGTGGGCTTCGGCAGCTGCAAGGATTCTCAAGTTCAGGTCCTCTCTCCTAACAAGGCTTATCTTGTGTAGCCTCCCTTCTTTCTTTGCCAGGCTGTTTGGCCATTTGCTCCTCCTGGAATTGCGGCTGCTCCATGTGTCTGGTTGGGCTCCCACCCTAGACTCATCATGGTCACCGCTGGGGACTTTGGTCTCCTTCCTGTGAAGCTTGCCCTCTTCCGTGAACTTCTCTTGCTGCCCTCATATCCCTCCTTGTCTTGAGTCGAGGCTGTCCTAGCATCCTGGCTGGTCCTCAAATTTCCAATCCCGCAATGGCATGTCTTGTTCTTGTCCTAGTCTCCTCATATGACTGGGTTGCCCGTGGTGGCTTACCCTGTGCATGGTCTTTTGTGTGCCGCTGGAGCATCGTGTCAGAGCCCCTTGCTGGCTGCCTGGTCATCTGGCTGCCTCTTCCTTGGCTGCTTCTTCATCTAACTGCGGTTTCTCAGTCATCTTTCATATCCGTTGAGTGTTGGGCTATTGTCTTCTGATTCGATTGCTTCTGTTGTGGGTTGTCAAGGCTCCTCCTGATGTCTCCCTGTCTCAACATCTTACTTTTCTGTCCCTCTGGGGTTTGTTTACTGCATTTGGTAGGTTCTCCGACCCTCACAACCTTGGCCTGGACTCCTGCCTGGGCAAGTACTCTCCCTTGCCCTTCAGCCCATTCTCCCCCAGCATTGGACCTGAGCTTCGTACTTTTTTCTGGCCTCCCACACCCTTGAGCTGCTGCGGGGCAGCCTTCCCTTGGCAAGTGGAGCCCTGGACCTAGCCTTCGCTCTGGCATTGCTCTCCTGGGTGATAGTTAGGGTGGCCTAGTGGCCTTTTTTTGGCTTGTTCCTCACTTGGCCCTTCTGCATTGTGACTTTGCCTCGAAATCCTCCCACCCCTCCCCTATATGTGACCTATCATGCAATGCCTCTCCTTAGTCCATCTAAGGTTCTCCCATGGCCCGAGTCAGATGGTGCCCCTAGATGCTGGCCCTCATGGCGGCATGACCGGCTGGTCTCCGTGTCTCACAGAGGCTCCCTGATGGCTTGTGAGGTGTTGGCCCTGATGGCTGGCATGCTCAGCTGCTGAATGTCTCCTTTACTTAAGCCCTGTTTGTTTTTCCCTTGCCTGGGTAGGGAGATGTCTTCTGACTCTGTAGACTTGCCCTGGGTGGGGCCTCTTTTGACCTGTTGTCTCTTAATCCACTGTGCCAGCGCCCTTCGTCTGGTGGGCCTCACTGGTCGCAGGGATCTCCTGGAGTCTCCTTGATGCACTGGAGTAGGTCTCAGACTATCCTTCGAGAATGCCCTGCCTTTTTCCGTTCTGGGGCTGGTCTCTCTGACGGTTGTTCTGAGGGTGGTCGTTCTGCTCTCAATGGTTAGTTGCCTCTTCTCCGACCATGGGACTAACATCTTGGCCCTTGTGCCTCTCCTGGTTGCCTTCTGTGATAGTCCTTGGTACCTCTGTTTCGTTGTGGACATCTCCTCTTCTTGAGTGTGGCACTTTCCTGGTGTGTGACCTTGACCCTTTTGGCCAGGACCGCCGCTAGGTCTGTTTGGTTGTCCAAATTCCTTTCCTCAGACTTCCCTGTGGTCACACTGCCCCAGCGGATGGCACACCTGCTTCCTGTGAGGACATCCCAGGCCACCCGTCCCAGCCAATTTATGGACTCACCGAATTTTCTTCCCTGAGGCACCCGAAAAGGAACATCCACTGATAAGGCACACGGGTGGATTCCCAATGGCCAGCACATCATATCTCAGAGGTGGCACCAGGGTGGAATGGCCAAAGCAAACTGAGTGAAGAAGCTCGAAATCCATACGTCATGACCAAGCCCGGAGGCCCCAAAAGGGAGGTGTAATGCAAGCATTTCTGGAGGCTGATCCCCAGAGGGATGCTTCTCCCCCAACCTCTCAAGCCCAGGGCACAACCAGGCATGAGCAAGCAGGAGGCGGGAGACCAGGGGCCCTGGTCTGCCACCTCTTGCCATCATCCAGAAGTGCCCAAGCATGGACTGGACGTCTAGCTTATGAGTAACTGACTACAGAGTATGCGTAGGGCAGCAGGATATCAAAGACTGGAACCCGACCGCTACCCCAGACTGCCGGCCTCCAACACTGGGAGGGGAGGAGAGCACCCAGGGTCCTATAGACGTGCTGCAGATTACGGACCTAGTGCGGGTTTGGCCATAGTCGTCCTAGCCCTGTCGTCCGGGTCCTGGCCTCATCCTCAGTTCGTCTTCGGCCTATTTCGGCAGATGTGCCTTGACATCTGTAGCTGGGGGACCCTTTAGTGGTTCCCTGTTTTTCTGCCTAGCTCAGGTTGTTGCCCCTCCATGGTACATTAATGGCGGCAACCCAGTAGCTCTGTTGATGGCATTTCTTTGGCCTACCTAGTTCAGGCTCCCTACCAACATGCAGGCTTGGTTGGTTCTTGCCTCACCCTGTTTCCAGTCCCTGTCAGGGGCACTGAAACAGGCCTACTGGCTGTCACCGTCTCCTGGTAAATTTAATGAATAGAGGAAGTCTTAAGCAAAAGATTGGTACCGAGTCCAGATATAGGTAACCAATACAGGTAAGTTGGCTATTTCAAGATGTCTGACTCAAGGAATCTGATCCTGGGGGACAATTTTCTGATTTAGTGACATCATAAGAAATCAACAAAATTGATGTTGACTTCATAATTGACCTACTCCACAAAAAAACAAGCCTTTTCTGGACTTCCACCTGGCCAAACATCACACTTCTCCATTAGCTGCAACCCTGACTACCTTCGTGGAGCACTTCTGATCTTCCAAGTTTTGTATAATGTATATAGGCCTTTGTGACATTCCTTTTCCAAAAACAATTCAGGCTGCTGTCTCAAAATCAAGAAAGTAAATTCCTTACATGTTCAAGACCAAATTCAATAATTACTATTGATTTGCATATCTGATTTCCATGACCAATTCAAATTACGTTTTCCAGCATGTTCGAGAAAATATACGAACAGGTAAGCATTATGACTCTCTTAGATGAGTGAAAATAAAGCTGTGGGGCCATGAGTGAAGTAAGAGATAACCATTTTTGTAAATTTTTTTACATTTATGCACAAAGGACTGAATAAATCACAAAATGGGGTTCATTAATCAACTTCCCAGACTGATTTACCCTGTAAAAGTGGTATCATACGCCAATAAATGACAAGTATTTCAGGAGTGGCGTCCAGGTGAGATTTAAAACTGTGCCGTCAGTATATAGGCCTTTGTGATACTCCTTTTCCAAAAACGATTCAGGCTGCTGTCTCAAAATCAAGAAAGTAAATTCCTTACATGTTCAAGACCAAATTCAATAATTGCCATTAATTTGCATATCTGATTTCCATGACCAATTCAAATTACGTTTTCCAGACATCCTCTAAATTTCTATTTACATGTGTCCAACCATTGATGTAGACCAACAATTCCAGACGTGGTTGTGGCTGCGAGGAAAACTGATGACAGTGCCACAATGGATGATCTTTACCAACTTAGATTCACATCTAGAATCCATACTACAAATAGCATGCTATATATTTCAGTTTCATTTTAAATGTCTTGGATGGAATACAAATACATCTAACATTTTCAAGTGCAGCTGTCAATTTGCGGTGTCTGCAGAAATCAATGTTTCTTGAATTGCACGGTTGATTAAGACCAAAAACAAAAATTACCATTTTTGAGTAATTTTTTACATTAATGCACTTAGAACTGAATAAATCACAAAATGGACTTCATTAATCAACTTAACAGATTAATTTACCCTGAAAAAGTGGTATCATATGCCAATAAATGACAAGTACCTCAGAAGTGGCGTCCAGATGAGATTTAAAACTGTGCCGTCAGCGATGCTACTGAATCGCTTCCATTCAGTTATCTTGACCTAGAATTGCTTCTACTCATAGTAAACTATTCATTTTGGTGTCATTTTAAACGTCTTGCATAGATCTACGCACAGCTAGTCTTTTCTTAGTGATCTGTCCATCAGAATGTGTCTGAAGAGATTGGCTTCATTTGTATTTTTTTTAAACATTGATTTTTTGATGAAAATTTCACCTTTTTTGCCTATTTATTCACCTTTATACATTTAGAATTGAACAAATCACAAAATAGACCTCTTTAATCAACTCTCCAGATGGATTTACCCTGAAAAAATGGTATCATATGCCTATTTGTGACAAGTAGTTTAGAAGTTAGTGATTTTTCGTCAAAATGATGGCAATTTCGACGTTAATCCAAGATGGCCGCCGTACGGATGACATGGGACAATAATTGGCGATGGGAACATAAAAAAATATTTTCTACACATTATGAGGATTCCGAAAACCAAAGTTAAAAAAATATATCTTTCGGGTGCATGGGAACCCCCCGTTCCTACTAGACTATACGCCTATAGATGGATGGAAACGAATGAAGAGTGATATTTTTTACTCACCTAAGAGATTGAAAAGGAAGGAGGAAATACTGAGAGCAAACGCTTTCAAATCTTCTGGAACAATTCTGCAAATAAGGAAGAAATAATAGACAATGAGGAAACAAGAATTTTATAATAAAGTGATTTGAAATGTAAATTCAGGGCCGTTCCGCAAATTCGAACCGATCACCATTTCAATGCACATGATACAGAAATTCTTCAAATTTGCCCTGTCGACATTTCATTGCTATTGTGCTTGCCTCAATTTTTATAGGGACCATTCAGAATTTATGACTGGGGGGGGTGGGAGTTTTGCTGGAACTTCCCGTCAAAAATTGATACCCCCCCCCTTGAGTTTCATGCGGATTTTTAGTACCCCAGCCTTTGGTTGCACGCGTCTTTTTAGTACCCCCCCTTCTCGACATACAAAGCAATACACACATATATATACTGTTATACATGGCCACGTGTACAGATTTGCGTCATTTCGCGGACTTTTGCGCATAAAAAAGTCCAAATAAAATGAGTTTATGCGTGTTTTTTTACATTTTTTCTTTGTTTAAATTTCTTACCCCCCCCCTTGGAAGTGTTGTCAAAAATTAATACCCCCCCTTGAAACACGTGTGAAAAGTTAGTACCCCCTCGGCCAAAACTCCCACCCCCCCAGTCATAAATTCTGAACGGTCCCTGAGGTATTTTCATGGACTGACATTCAACATCTTATCCCTAGGCACATCTATGTTGTAGCAACGTTGCGGCAATGTCACTCTGTTCGTTTAAGTCATACACCGTTTTCAACGATACATCTATTACTGTCCTTGTCTTAATAACGTGGAATCAGAGTTGTTTTCTGTGCTGTTGAAGTGTGATGTGTATCGACTCAGTGTCACAGTTTGCATCCTTATTCTCCAGCATTGTGATATGTGAAATAACTACAAGCTGTGATGTCATTTCAAACTGAGTCAGATTCTCCAGTTTCTCTACCGCATAGATAAGAACTCGGATTCCTCGTAATTGAAATAAGAACTATAACAATTTCTTTAATAATTAGCAAAGCAAGGAAAGTAAAGTCACCTGAACATGAGAATTGTAGCAGGGGTTCTGCCAATAGCACCGATGAAATTGAGTAAGAAATATGTGATGATATACGCATAGAATCCCATGTCACAAGGTCTTTGACAAGCACCAGAATTTAATACTTCACCTTCCTGCAGACATGCACAATTCGTATAAGTCTGAAAAGAAAAAAAAAACAATACTTCATGAAAATATCTAAACCCTTTTGAATATTTGTTGTATACATGTATAGAGGTCAGAGTCGATGTGTAATTTGTCTGTCCCCGTTTGTAGTTCTGGATTTATGTATAGGTGGCAAACTGGCAATTTGAAGCAATGGTTGCCGTTTGAATCTCTTTTGCCTTTACAGCACTTTGATATAGAATTAGAGTGGATTGTAGTACTGTGAAAATGGCACTTTGTGTGTCATCATGCTGAGGATTTGTCATGATCATACCCAATACTTTCAATTTTAAAAGGATCTTCATTTGATTGAAGAAGACTTATCCCACTTGTTGGTGACAGCCAAACGAAAGGATTATGCATCTGATTTCCACTCTTAAATCCTTTCTCCTGATCATGACTAATCAAACAGCCTCTATGTTTCCATTTACATAGTTCATTGGAAAGGTGTGCGTTGTTGGTGCAATCATGTAGATTGGGGGATTATAACTGTTTTATTCGACAGTTCTTAGACATAGACATAGACATAGACATATTTATTTCCCAACATACACTGTACATACACCACATATATAAGGATCATTTTCACAGTAAAAAAGGACAATACATAATTATGTTGGGGGCAGTCAGCCCGAGTAAATAAATGTTACTATTCCCATTCGAGAGTGACTGCCCATATTAAATTAACATATATTTACAGAGGAATATTGATATTAGTATGATAAAGTAGTCATAATAATAATGCGTTGAAAAATTAAGTCATTAACTGACAACTCATTCACAAGCAGAAAAAAAATATATATAAATAACATTTGCATAAACCAACACAACATCAATTCAAAAATTATAATTGAAAAAAAAATTTTATAATTGAATAAAATTTATCATCATTTTAAAAATACAATTTAAATCAATATTCACACCAACAGAACTTTCATCAAGGTAAATGCAACAATTATCTCAAGTGATTTACATGTATTTCATTCACCGAGTATGTCAATAAAAGTAAAACTCTTTAATTTCTGACAATTTTCAATACGATTCTAATTTTAAGATCACTACCTGCTTACTAAACAACTTAATATTCTTCTTATTTTTCACAGTATTTGGTAACTGTAGCCATAAACTTGGTGCCCTGCTGAGAAAACTCTTATTATAAATTTGAATAGTATGTTGTGCAACTTGCAGGCAGTCCCTGTGTCTAGTGTTATATCCATGTACATTTTGTTCAAATAAATTAACTATTCTAATAGCAAGAGTATCATTAGTATATTTGTAAGAAATTTTCATAAGAGATAGAGATATTAAATCTTCCACAGTAAGAATACTCGCTCGTTTAAAATAAGGCTTAAGGCGAGTTCTTCTATTAATTAAAAATAATGCCCGAATAGCTTTGTTCTGCTGAACCTGTAGCCTTTTTATATTACTAGCTGATGTCATGGGTCCCCATACACATACAGAATAAGTTAAGTGTGATTGAATATTTGCAAAATACAACAACCTCTTTGATCTCACAGACAACACATTTTTAGCCATATTCAAACTGTAAATTCCCGAATTCAATTTCATTGATAAATGTTTTACATGTTCATTCCAATTAAGATTTTGATCGATGTAAACTCCTAAAAATTTGGTACACGACACTTGTTTTATTTCTTGACCAGCAATCTGTATTTTACAAAGGATATCTGGTTTATTGTTGATTCTTCTATACAAAATATAGCATGATTTCTCAATATTTAGTGAAAGCGAGTTATAATTAAACCATTCTTTTAAGTGCTTCAGATCTTCATTGATCTTTCTAAAACGGAATCCTATATTACCACCAGTGATATAAATAGTAGTGTCATCCGCAAAAGTAATAGCATTACAAAATTTTAAAAATCTGGACATATCATTAGCTAGTATAGAGTACAGCAATGGACCTAGGACAGAACCTTGGGGTGTTCATATGTTATTTCATATTCATCAGATAAAACATTATTAAACATTACCCTTAAATGTCTATTACTCAAGTAACTCCTAAACCAAGCCAAGGCTGTTCCCCTTACACCATACGCCTCCATTTTCTCAAATAATATCTCATGTTTAATGCTGTCGAAAGCTTTTGTCATATCTAAAAATAATCCAACCGTATACATTTTTTTATTAAAGCCATCAAGCACATTTCCTGTAAAATCTAAAATTGCATCAGTTGTGCTTCTACGTGTCCTAAATCCATATTGTCCTTCATACATTAATTTATGTTTGCCAAAAAATTTGCTGATGCGAAAATGCACAATTTTTTCTAAAATTTTTGAGATCACTGGCAGAAGAGATATTGGTCTATAATTACATATTTCCAAGGTGCTTTTTGCCTTATATAAAGGTTTTACAATAGCCTGTTTCATATCAACAGGGAAAATACCCATGCACAAAGATTTATTAAATATTATAACAAGGGCTTGAAGTATACCTGGGTAAATAGCCTTAAGCATAGTATTGGATAATTGGTCACGACCCTTACTAGATTTTGATTTCAATCCCACAATATAGCGTTCAATTTCAGTCTTTGTAGTTGGAAAGAGAAAACAAGTATTTAATTTCATTTGGAAACCAGGTGGGCTTCGCAAAAGACAAAAATAGCCCTGCCGCCTTGTCGTTGTGCTGCATACCTATAATCATTGTCATAATCCCAATTTGGAGACAGACCTATTGTGATTCAGCTCTTACAGTGAGTGATGCATTATAGTCTTTCTGTATCAAACATGCTTGTCAATGAATACTGTATAGAATTCAGAAGATGAATGCATGCAGTCTTAAATTTTTTGTGAAATAATACAATCACAGCTGCAATAATAGCACCTAATTATTAATAAAGTTGCAGCTTGTTTAAGTCCCTCAATGAGTGACATGGCACAAAATGAGGTGAAAATTCATAAACAAACCCCATTTGGTAGAGATTGAGTGCAGCCAGCATGGCAGGGAGAGAAATACATGACACCTTCGGAAGAACACATCGGTTGGTATTTGTCTCGAGAACAGCCACAGTCGGCATTGCAGGGCATTGTCACATTCAATCTAGAATGTAAAAAATGGGTGCATTTATAACTTTATCTTTTGTTATTATTGCTGTTGAATAGTCAAAAATTACTTGTTCATAACTGTTTAGTTAATGAACTGTTTCATTGCATGGCTTAAATATGCAAAACTGCGAGTTGCCTGCCTTTCATAACTTGAGAATATCTTGATCAGGTCTAAAATAATTCCTGCCATTAAATTTTAAGGCACCTCACGGATAAGAACTCACATGCTAGAATCAGGCTCGGACTGTCCAGCAAAAGGCACTTGAGGGCAACTGATGAGCAGGAAGATTATCAATCCAATGATTGTTGTAGTTATAGACATGATAAACATGCGCGAAGATCCTTTTGGCTTCAACCGCATCTTCTTCATTATGACGCCACCTAAGACGTTGCCCGTGGCTCCCCCAACTGCTCCTGCTATGGCTGTAGGTAAGAAAGTCAAAATTACATTGTAGTTAAAATTACGTTTATTAGATCCTCCAATCAAAAATTTATTGATGATAGGTCTTCATAAGTTCAGTGGAAAGATTCCTATGTAAAACATTTAGGAATGGGAAAACATCCATTCAAAGTATCATTTTTAAGAGAATCTTAGTGTAAAAAGTTATTTTTAATTTACAAAATGGACATTCTTGGAAGGTAAACCTATTTCAGACTCTCAGAGATTTGACTATCATTGGTTAAATGGCTTAAAACATTTGAAATAAAGTAAAATAAATTCAGTAGGAATTATTACTGTTACCCTTTTTAAAATGACCATTAATCTAACATAGTTGGTATGCTTTATATTCCATTAAGTCAAATATAAGATGCTTATCATTACTAAACTAAACTAGCATAATGTTTAATCAAATTACCTGATATGATATTGGCCACATAAGCGGGTTTGCCGAAATGGATTTCCATATACCTTGGCAGATTGAGGATAAGACCGACGACAAAATACATTGCGGCGACCTTGGCGCAAATGAGGCTCAAGTAGGCTGGGTTGGAAATGAGGCTCCAGAGGGCCAAAGGAAAACCTGTAGACAGAAAAGATCATATTTATAAAATGTAATAATCGTGTTTTTTGGTGCAATTATTCATACAATGAAATGAAATTGTACATATACACTACTGGGCAAAAAATTGGACCTTTGTAGAATTTCATGTTGCTTTAATACAAAACGGCAAGACCGATTTCCTGTCAGTCAATCAATAGCAATTTTTTCTTAGTACAGAAATGCTTTTCCTTTTGACGTTTGATGTTAATCTAATAGTACAGAAATTCAGTAACACAGAGGAGCCTTGGAAAGCAGTGTAATGTCAATGGAAAAAATTAACATTTTGCGGTGCATAAAGTTGTCAAGAAGCGTAACCAAAAGACTGTGCTGCTTAAAAATTCAAAACAAAACACAATTCCACACTAAGACAATGTCGTTATTGATTGACTGACAGGAAATGAAGCTTTGTTGTTGTAGATTTCCCATAAAAATTCAAGCATGTTAAAATGAAGTAAATTCTAGGTCCATTTTTTTTGCCCAGGAGTGTACATCAATCGCAACAGTGTATTTTAGTGGGATCCGGGGCCGACCAGATGATCTTTTGGGGCACCCATCAACATCTCATACATGTTCTATAAATTTATTAGTCCAATGTACTTAAATGAAATAGGCCTACTGATGTTGTAAAATACTTACTTACTTGACACTGAAAAAAAGGTTTGTTCAGCACACGAAAATAAAATTAATAGTTTGTCACCACCTGTAGCTAGGGTACTGTAATATCAAATTTCGGACATTTCGAAGCGGAAAAAAAAAGAGTTCCTAGGTAACGGGTAAATCCATAGCCCGCCTTCCCAACAGCTATCATCTGGTTGGCCCCTTAGTATAAATGTTTTTAATGATCTTTTTTTATTGATTTCTTTGACTAAAAACAAAAAGCTATTTCAAATAAATTCTTCAATTTCTTTTTTTTTTTTTATTGAAATTGCTTTGTATTGTCCTTTAACATTGAATGAAGACTATGAAGTTCTACCAGTAAAACATTGTACTTAAAGCAAGCAACCACAGACATATATATATATACTTGGATCAATAGTGACATTTTAAAACTTATGTACCGAAGAGACTATATGCATAAACTCAGCATTTGTAATCCATCTAATGATGATGCTGCTAATGAGTATAAATCTTTAAGAAATGAAGTCAATGTAAATATAGAAAATTCAAAAAAGCTGTATTATGAAAAATTGTATTGTGAAGGAAAAACAAATAGTAACACATTATGGAAAGAGCTTAAGAAGCTCTCTGGTGGTGTGCCAAAAATGGACACAAAAACTAATTTAACAACTGATGCTTTTAATGATTTTTACAGTACTCTTGGTCATAATGTTACTAAAGATTTACCTGACACAACTGAATTATTATGGAACGGTCCTGAGAGTATTTATAAATTTAAATTCAATAATGTTACTGAAGATACCATTTGTAAACTGTTTAAAAGTATGGGAAGTCAGAGTTCACTGGATGTTCTAGAGTTTGACTGTAAGCTTATAAAAATAGCTAGTAATGTTATAGCAAAGTCATTTAGGTATATCATTAATGCCTCACTTTTATCCGGTATTGTCCCAAGGGATTGGAAAATTGGACGTGTAACACCTGTTTATAAAGGTTCTGGTAGTCATGATGACGCGGTTAATTATAGGCCAATATCTGTTTTGGGTCATATTGCCAAAATTGTAGAAAAAGAGGTTCAGTGTCAACTGATGTCATTTTTAATAAATCATCAATTTATATCATTAGATCAATTTGCGTATAGAAAATTCCATTCAACATCTAATTGTTTACACTCTACTATTGACGATTGGTTACAAAATATTGATGACAAGTTATGTACCGGCGTCGCTTTTCTAGACATTGCTAAGTGCTTCGACACTATTAATCATGAATTGTTATTGAAGAAACTTAAAAAATATGGTTTATCAGATTTTGAATTATTATGGTTTAATTCCTATCTTAGTGGCAGAAGCCAATGTGTTAATTATAATAACAAACTTTCAAAATTTAATGATATTTCTATTGGTGTACCACAGGGGTCTACTATAGGACCCCTGTTATTTGTTTTATTTGTAAATGATTTACCTATGCATATTAACAATGGTCGATGTACAATGTATGCTGACGACACCATTATTCATACTAGTCATGATAATGTTGCTGATGTAAATAATGAATTAAATGATATCCTAGCTCATGTTAGTCAGTGGTATAAAGCAAATAAGTTAGTTCTCAATGTAAATAAGTCTAATTCAATGTTAATTTCAAATTCTTATGACAGTGATGATTTTTTGATAAACCTCAATGGTGCTACGATAGAAAATGTGAAATGTACAAAGTATCTTTGTGTTATGGTAGATGATCAGTTAAAGTTTGATATACATGTAAATGAATCAGTTAAAAGAATCTCAGCAAAGTTGTCTTGGTTATGTAGACTTAGACGCATTGTTCCCAAATCTGTATTAATATTAACCTATAAGTCATATATTCAGCCTATGTTTGACTATGCTTGTACTGTATGGGGCTGTAGTTATGTTAATGTTAGTACCATCCAAAGATTACAAAATAGAGCTGCCAGGATAATCTGTTCCAATTTCGATATTATAAATGTTAGAGGTGAAGATCTGGTTAGACAACTTAAATGGCAAAATGTTTCCCACAGAATAAATTATTTTTTAGCTACACAAATGTACAACTGTATTTATGGAAATGCACCAGACTATTTATGTAATTCAATTGTTATGGCATGTGAGACTAATAATTTTAATACTAGAAGTAACAATACTATGAATGTTCAGATTCCGTTTTGCCGAACCAACATTTTAAAGAAATCGTTTATTTATAGAGGTTCTAATGTATGGAACAGTATACCTAGTCACATTCAGGAATCATCGTCAATTGAAGTTTTTAAATCTAATGTCAGAAATGTTTTTAATTAATGATTTTATATGTTACCTATTTATCTATTTACATATTCATTGATGGCTGGACCACATGAAAAACTGTTTTATTTATCAGATTGTGTTATCCAGCTTGTAAATATATTTTTAAATAAATAAATATACTTGTGGATCGCTGTGAAAGTTGTCGCTAGGTGGCATCATAGTGCATGTCTGAATTTCAATGCCACCTGTTGAGAAAATCAACAAATAGCCTTATTGCATTCTTCACATCTTGATGTTTCACATTGAATCACTGTACAGTGGTCTCCGGGAGTGGTCCCTGCTTTATCAGACCACCCATTCTGTGGTCATGAAGCGGTCTCTGGTTGGGGTGCGTTCTCTTGTCGGGATGCGATCTCTCGTCGGGGTGCACTAAATTTTGACTAAAAATACTAATATTGCGCATGGAGGAAGGGGGTCTCATACAGCGTGAGATGGGCCACCATTTTATCTTAAGGGGGAGGAGGCTTCAATTAATTTTAAATAAATAATTTCTTGCTCAGTTTGGTGAAATAAATAAATTCTTTTTGGGCAGTCTTGAAATAAATAATTTCTGGAGGGGATATATCTTAATAAGGCATTGCTAGATTTGGGAATGAGTATTCAGGGACTTTGTGCGCTTAAAATAAAATTATGGCAACGTTACCGTGAAATAAATGATTTCCCACCGATGAAAGCTTCAAGCCCCATTGATCATTCAATGGTCGCCCCCTAAGGCATGCTGGTATTACAACAAGGAGTCTTACAACGCAGGCACCACAGTGCTATGTTCAGATAAAGAAAATATAAAATACCTTTCATATGAGAGATGATGACAGAAACAGCTGATTTATTCTTGTCTGTGACCTTCGTTGACCCTTCTTTAATGGCGGCTTCTACCCGAGGTTTCTTGTAAATTTTGTAATATGTTTCAAGATGCTTTGGGAACAGGAACATAGGAATTGCGCTGATGAGGATTAAGGTACCCATCACGATATAGCCGAGCCACCAGTTGCCGATGAATTGTGGATGATAGGACGGAATGGGAATATCTTAAAAAAACAAGAATGTCACAGAAACTTTATTGTTCGAATCTGTAATACTGTTGGGTCTTGGATTTTTAGAAGACATTGGAACATCTGTTGTAAAATTCATGCCTAATTATCGAAATTGGAGGGATTTTCCAATTTTAGTTTAAAGCAAGGTTTGTACTTGTATGATCTTGCAGAACTTCAGCCGAAGACAGCAAATAATACAGCCATGCTCGCCAGTTTTGAGCAGGCGCAATATATGAAACAATACCTATTTATTATTTAGTGCGATGAGCTCTTAACTGGAATTGAGTGTATACACATGGTAATTTATCGGGTCTTTACCTGAAAAATCCTCTGCCATCCTTGTGCTTACGGCTGCTATGGAAAATCCAATGATGGGCGCAAGAGCATACATGCTCGTGACGATTCCTGAAGTAGCAAGTAAAAATAATACGTTTTGTTGAGACTGCAGCATTGAAAATTGTTTTTAACATCATACCTTTAAAGTTCTGCTCAACTTCAGAGGGGTCATGTTTAAGACATAAACACTCTGAAGTAAATGCTGATCCTGCAAAAGTAAGTTGGGCACGGAGTTTCTTTTTAATAAATAATTTCTTGCTTAGTTCTGGTGACATAAATAAATTATTTTTGGGCAGTCGTGAAAAAAACATTTCTAGAGGAAGCATTTCTTAATAAGGCATTGCTTGATTCGGCAATGAATATTTTAGGGACTTCCGTTACCATGAAATTTATAATTTCTCACCGAGGAAGACTCCAAGCCCCCCGATTATTAAATGGTCACCCTCTTATCAGCGACACACTCTAAAAAATTCAGACAAAATCAGTTTTTTAGATTCAAAATGGTTTTTTGAAAAACCAAATTTCAATGCAAAAAACCAACATGGATTTTTTTGACGTTCATAATTTGTGGAGGTCTGTTTTATTGCCAGGTGCCATAGAAACATATGGTAGAAATCATTTTGCCACAACATGAAGACAATGTTAAGTTGTTCTCACAACATTTCAAAAACATTACCTCAATGTTGCATGCTAACACCTTATATCTGACGTTGGTTCACGACATTGTGACAACATCATTTCTACCAGACAATTCTCTGTAAATTTCGCGAAGATGGCCACATCAAAATGTTGTCCCATTAAATAAAAATTGTCATTAAATAAAAATTCAATTCAATTGAGATAAGAATTATTTTGCTTTTCTGGGTCACATTAAATAAATATTCAATTCAATAATTAGGATATGCTTACCAATATAAATAGCAGAGTCTTCCTTCTTGACATTCTCGTCGATGTAACTCAACCCGAGAGTGCCAATCCCTGATGTACCAATTCCAAACAGAAGCTGAGAAAATGCAAAGATGTAAAATGCTGCCCTGTTGGAGTCCTTTTCTTGCTGACTAGTTTCTGAGCATTCGGCTGGACCTCCTTCAGGATCACACATCTGAGACCAAAATGATGTTTTTAAATTACAGCTTCAAAATTACTGTCTGTGCCTTGACATAACGTAGTAGGCCTTCCAACATTACTAATTGTTACAAATCAATTTTCCAAGAAAATGTCACTGGCGTAAAGTTTTGATAGTAAATTTAAAGTAGACTAGACCATTTCTAGGCTGTTGTAGCATTAATAGTTAAATAAAATAGACTCAAGACCTGTGGTTAAGTGATGTTCTCAATTGCAGAATGCTCTTTAAAGTGCCTTGTGCAAGGTATATATATAATTATTGCACATTTAGCTGGTGAACTAGTGTACATGTATTATTAAGGACATCGCTAGTGTACATGCAATATCTTGCATCAACACAATTGCTAGATGTTGCATACACACAAGTGTGCTAGATAATGCATCTACACAAGGGCAAGGTAACGTATGTCCACAAGCGATGTGCTAATGCATTTACACTCTAGTGCACAAGGTATTGTATGTAGACAATAATTATTATGCAAGATAACACATCTACACAAGTATAAGACATTGCATGTAGACAACTCTGCAAGATAACACTCCTGCACAAGTGCAAGATATTGCATGTACACAACTGTGTAAGATAATGCCTCATCCCAACTGCAAGATATTGCATGTATACAAGAATGCTAGATAATGCATCTACACAGCTTCAAGATATTGCATGTCCACTAGGGATATGTAAGATAAAGCATACATGTACAGTAGTGCGCTAGCTAAATATGCTAGATCTTACAATATATATACAACTAGTTGCTTGTGCACGTTGTTTCATAATATGCAATTGACCAGTGCAAATAATTGTGTATTTTTGTTACTGGTCTTCTCTGGAATCTTGTGGACAAATTTCAAGACAAAATACTGCACCAATTTCATTCAAACTTTGCACACAGGGTTTAATTTGCCTAAGATTGTGTTGATCAACTTTACAGGAACATACATATTGTTTAAATACCATTTTAGAGACCCAGGTAAACCATCCTAGAAAAACTGGAAAGAGGGAGTCCTGTGATGTCATTGAGGAGCTTCCCATAGCCCAGATCTATTTACAGCTCACAGCTCTAGAATTTGTCAAAACAACAAGGGGTCAGCAATTAGGACAAAACACCCCTGCATGCTTCATTAATTTGTTGCTTCCTTTGCATGCCCTGTAATGGAGCAGCAACAGTTAAACAAGATAACAGGGACTTCAGATCAGTTCCATGATATGCAGAATGCCCTTTAAAGTGCCTTGTGCACATTATTTTTCTTAATATATCTATGTTACAGAGAAAAAAAAATTTCAATTGAGGTTGGCAAAAGCACACACGCTATATAATTTAAATAGAAACATCTGGCTTGGCCATATGAATGTACCTATATCAGCCTGGTATAGCAGTGAAATGAATCGAGCCATTTAAAATTCACAATTGCAAAAAATCCCAATATTATTCAAATTTCTGCGAAAATTCCCAAATATCACCCAAATGTTTTTTTTAAACTAATGTCTCATAGGAGAGCTTACCTGCAGCGTTTGGCTCTTGCTGCCAAAGAAAGACCCTGAATAAGGGACCCCAAAGGAAGCATTCTGGAACTTGACATCAGTAACAGGTGGGAGAGGACCCTGACTAATTCTTGGACCTCTTGAAAAGGAGTTGAGGAGAGCCGGATCATACTTCTTTGGACCAAAGATAAAGTATGGCGTAACAGTGAGGTATGCTCCGATTACGGTGAATAAAACTGTCACAGCAATGTATCGAGGTTTGTGCGTCTTGCGGCCAAAATATCCAGCAAAAAGCACAGTGAAGATCTGGAGGAAGTCGTTGATGGCTCCAATCAAACCAACTTCCGCGCTGCTCAACTCGAATCTCTTCTCCACCGTACGAATCGTCCCAATAGAATAACTGGAAATATAATTTATATTTCTTTACAAAGCAAATTCAGTAAGTATGGGTTTCTCCAATATAATAGAAGAAAGTAGCTATTATTATATATAATAGTCCTTGTGATTTGTTGAGGTCCTGAATTACAGAGGTGCCCAGTGATGGAAATGGAAAATTTTCATCGAGGGAGCCCTCGGCTTGTGCGGCAGCGTCACGCCATTCAAAGTTTTCAAAAGGGAAAGAATTCTTCCACCAAAGCATAATTTTGCCTAAAAATACCATGAAGACTGAAAAAGTAACATGATAATAGTAATTTCACCACTGATCATTGGGGGAGCAGTAGCAGGGTACAGCTCCCCCTGTTTTTTGCTGAGCTCCCCCCCCCCCATTTCCATCACTAGAGGTGCCTGTTTTGTAAGACTCCCTGTTGTAGGTCCGAATTGCCCTATGTGACCGCCTTCCTTCCTCATTAAGTAGTATTTTAGTGCATTTAGCACCCCTACGAGAGACCGCATCCCACGAGAGACCCCTTAATGACCGCAGTAGGGGCGGTCTCATAATCCAATGACCCTTGTACATGACATAAGACTCATTTGTATGGCAGAAAAACGTATTTAAATTGCAACTGACGTGTTTAGAATGGCACTGATTGCCTGAATTTACCTGTTAATAGATGATCAAGTTGTAAAACTCAACTTCTGACCGAGGCAGAATAATACTTATTTCATCGCTTCTAATGTTCAACCTATAGACAAGGAGGACGTTTCATTGCTCAGGAAGCAATCAGGTGAGCTGAAAATGCTAACGTGGACAGTGAGAAAGCCAACCAGACAAACTCATACCAAGTCAATCTGCTGTTGTACAAGTTATAAATACAACATACACCGATCATATTAGGCTGTTTAAGGTGACTCAAGCGTGGTAGTTTGATCATACAGATTTTTCTAAAATTTTGCACAGGTAGTCTATGGGACCCATACATTCCAAAAATGAAAAATAAAAAAATTTCACCGACTCGTTTGGTTGCCATGGTAACAGCATATTTGGCCTGATGACTGCTTCAAAGTAATAAATTGAGTTTTTGGTTATGTACCACAGAATAAAGCATTACATGCATTTGTCACACAAAAATGTCAGAAATGTCTTCCCATGGATGTAAACCAATACATTTGCCACAAATTTGAAGAAAAAGGTTAAAATACTTTTTTCCGTAAGAGCTCAAAGGGCACAAACACACTAATTAATTGCAGATTTTTCATGCATCAATTTTGGCAGTAATCAAATTTTAGGAAAACGATCATACAGATTTTTTTTAAAATTTGCATATATCATAAACAGGTTATTGTCAAACAAATGTCCAAAAATAAAAAAATTTCACCGAATCGTTCTTTAACTGCAGTACCATGACTATGCCAATGTCAATTTAAAGAAATAAAGACAATTTTAGACACAGTTGAATGAAATTAGTTGAGGAAATTCTTCTGATAAAGATGAGAAGCTGAAACTTTGAATTAGCATAGAATAGATGTTACTGCATTCAATAAAAAAATAATTATGCTTCTATTTGCATTAGATCTCATTTAAATAGCAAATTACTGGCTGCCATGCTGCTAAAAAAAAGAGAGCAGAAAATGGTAACGTCACAACTTTTTCAGGGCCTGCAGCAGTGGTGACGCTATGTTGCTAGGCAACCAGGCTGCTCAGAAGTATGTGCAGTGTACCACGGTTGAGTCACCTTAAGTGAACAAGGTGGCAATCATTGTCTGATTGTCAGTTCCAGTTATGGCTGTTTCAACTAAATATGAATCAGCTGCCGAGAATAATGAACATATATATTAAAATTATGGGGCAATTAGCGCTAGGTTTCTAGATAAGGTTAGGATTTGAGTTCGAGTAGACCCTGTGTTTTTTCATAAAATTTCTGCAACCGACCTCCTCTCATGTCAATTTTCTCTGACATGTGATGCATGATACCAGGTATCTTGCTAAACCTGCCATAACTGGCAACAATAGTGAAAAAGCCCTTTGCTCCTATAATTTTGTGAGTAGGGTATTTTCCTCTTGGAGGGGTTAGAATAATGTCCTTCTGAAATGTCTTTGAATAATTGTAACAATATTTTCAAGGTCTGATGGTTACACGTATGTGAAAATAGTCACCCTTAATTTGTTGAAGGAGGCCATAACTGTTACTGTGTTGCCAAAATATATTTTTATTATACTCCTATTACATTTTATAATAACAACAAGAGCACCTAAATAAACCTTTTGGTTTGCAGAGAAAATGTAACTTTGCAGACACTTTGATAATATACCACGTGAAGGTCATCTGCTAAAATCACAGCCACACGACAGGCATTCCTTTTTCTGCATGATTACAAATTGTGGATGTGAGCTGCAACTTACATTTCTCTATGATCAAAAGTGTTTGATTTATTAAGGGGTGAAAACTGCTTCTTTAAAGAACACTTTAAAAAATGAAGCTCGTATAAAAATCTTAATTACTGTCTAAAATCTGGAAAAACTTACAGCTTTGATTGTTTTCGGGATAGCCAATTTTCTATTCTGAAGTATAGCGCTAACATGAGGTATTTAATATTTTTTTTGCCAGTTTTGGATAATTGACATGCGAGATTTGTTACAGAAGTTTAATTAAAAACACATGGTTTACAAAAACCAAAAACCCTAGCCCTATCCATAAACCTAACTGTATTTGTAACCCTAATTTTAAACCTAACCTGGGGTCTGTTTCCACATAACAAAATGATGTGTTGACCCTGTGTTTCGTCATTAAATTTCTGTAAAAAACATCTTCGCTTTTTCATAATTTTTGGCCGTTCATACACGTGTCGCTGACACAGCCATAACTGGGACAGCTCAAGTATACATGTGCACTGTATAATTTGTTAAAACTTGCAGTACATTGCTCAATGACATGATTTAAGCTTTTATGAAAGACTTGATTTTACTGACTCTCAATTTTAGAAAGACCTTGGATGAGTGATGAAATTGAATCTATTTCATTTCATCTTAGCTGTGATAGACATTTTATACTCTTTATGAAATTTTACAGGTGCAGATGAATGAATAAATGACATATGTGCCAAAAACTCATTTGGAAATCAAAAACCAATCTTGTCAATTTTTTTAGCATGAATTCACCAACCTGAAGAGCGCTATATGGAAAAGAAGAATGGCCGCCAAGTTGAGGGTGAAGAGGGACATGCTAGCGCCCTTCTTGGATTTGCAAGATCCCATTCCGCATTTTGTGTCCGTCTGCATCTTCTCTTCGATCTCTGCCTCCGCAGCCAAAAGCATCCGCTGCCTCTCTGCCGCATCCTTGTCCATGGTGATGGTTTATCGATGGTGAAATTGGGCGGTATATTTTTTCAAGCTGTGGAAAAACAATGAAATATTCAATACGTTAGCAACATAAAAAAAAAGTGTTGTTTTATTTCAATGTATGATAATTTAATGCCATCAGAGCTCTGAAGCTTGTGTGAATATTTCAATATTTGCTGTACAGTTGTACTCTGTGTTGTAGTTGAATACACATCACACCAGTAAACTTTCTGTACCTGATACATCAGAGCACTGCAGCGCTCAATTAACAATTATTTTTTCTTCCCATCGTATGACTTTTACACAACTGCGCGAATCCAACTTTTCACATCGTCTTACACAATATAATTCATACCTGACATACCATCAAGCTCGCATACATGTACATTTAGTCTTTAAGGAAATTGTATGGATAATATGATCATGACACAATTTTTTTCCGTCTCTCTATAACTTTGAGAAAATTTAACTTGCTTTACAATATTACGTTCATAAGTATTGACAAACCAACACATTCCAAGTCAGCAATTCAATGTGTATTTGTCTGGCTGAATAATTCTATCTCAAGATATAAAATGCACCTTTCTGCTGCTCTGCCAAATAGTCTTTCACCAACAACCAGGGGTTTATACAACAGGGGTTCAGACATGTAGTTTGGGGCTTACCTATGAATAGACATTTGACACCAAAATAAGGGAGAATGTTACTCATGGTCAATTATGCATATCACTCAATTCATTGACCAAACAATTTATACAACCGAATGTATGACCTACTAACTCTCACCTTAAATGCTCAGACTATCAATATACCTTAAAATGGTCAGTAGATGAAGGAGACAGCTTCAGAAGTTATAGTTGTAATAGCAATAAATAGATTAGATACACTGTAAATTCTGAAATTCTGAGTTAGCTCAAATGATTGAGTGAGATGGTTGCACAATTTGTTTGAGCCATGATAGCTTGCTGTTTTGAGTTATGATAATCTTTATGTTGTTATAACTTGCAAACAACAAGCTATCTTGGCTCAAAGGAATTGTGCAACCATCTCACTCAATCAATTAAGCTAACTCAAAATTCAAAATTTACAGTGTATGTTTCAAAAATCGTGTTTTTCTTAAATTGATGTCACTCATTGACTATGATCACTGGTCAAGGCCTAAAATGAGTATTGTCTTAATTTGTCACTAGTAAATTCATTTACTTGTGACAATTAAGACTAGACTTTGGAGGATTGGCCTGTGCTATGAAGTATACACTGAAAGTCTTTCTGACAGATCATTTCTAAAAATGTCAGTTGGTTTATTTTGTCACATTTTTCAAATATAGCAATTTTTACCAAGTTAATTCTTAATTTTTTTATTGAGTTAATTAGTCAACATTTGCCAGCAAGTTAATAATATTATTCAAATTTTTACGAAGTCAATTAGTCAAATTTTGCTGAAGTTTGTCAAAGTTCCTCCGTGGCCTAATGGTTAAGAGTGCTTGTTTGCACAACCACTGGCTCTGAGGGCGTGGGTTCGAATCCCACCCCAGAACTCAATTTAGTCCGAGCCCATGGAGGAGGGTTGTATCCAGTGTTCTATGCTGGGGCAACTGAAAGACCCTGGGCATCCCTGAATTAATAGGGTATGTACCAGACTCACAGTCTTCTCATCTCATCATCATACGGCGATTGCCTGCCTCGATATAGCCCACTAAGGTGCTGCAGAGGCGTAAAACACAAACAAAACAAACTGAAGTTTGTCAAAGGAGAAGCCTGTTCTGTTTCCCATTGCCTTTGAATGAGGATTGTTCCCACGGGGACTTCAAAAAACTGTATGTGGGTAATATTACTGTAATTTTAGCACAGGTTATTTAATTCATTAATGAATGATTGCGATATGATGGACAATGAATTAAATATGTTATTTGAATGAAAATGCCTATTTTTCATTAGCAAAACTGACCAGTTTGGTCAAGGGTGGCCATAATGGATTTTGGCAGGAAGCAGTTCATGAAGGCTTGGTTGTGCACCCGTGAAACAGCAGCAGTGACGGCAGTATGCGACATCGTTCAAATGAAATGTCTTTTAAAAGTAGGCCTATATATACCCTTGCTTCATCAACGATTCAACAGTTATCAAATGACACCATTATCTGCATTTAAATCAGCAAAAGTATGAACAAAAACTTAGTATAAAGTTTTCAAGGTTATTATTTTTAGCGTATCAATTTTTTTTTCTTTATATGAGAACAAATATCATGAAAAGATAAATGTGGGAGGTTATATCTTTAATTACAATTCTTTTTTTGTTATGATGCAAATAACAAATTTGGCAAATCACTAAGTCAGGTAAATGAGACTTTTACCCAATTTTTGTTAAAGGTTGTCTGATTTTCAAGGGGTCAGCTGTCTTCTTCCAGGGTTTCTGCATAACTTTTGTGCTATCAGGACATCTAAAGATGTTTTCGAATATCTTAAAATAAAGGTTGTGTAAACAAATTCTGACAACTAACAAAGATATTGTTTTCAAAGAGATAATTATGATCATATCAAACCAATAGATCAATTTGTTGTTGGTACAACACAGATAAATCATAACTTTATCACCAATATACACACTTATAAAGATAGTCATATTTGCGTTTGATACAGTGACTTGGTCATAATACAATTTGTATGTTGTGTTCTCAAGTTTGTGCACTGAAATTTCAAGGAAACACGCAAAGGTGTCTTATGATATCATGCCAATGTTCGTATTGGTACATTTTAATCAGTACACTGTTCTCAAAGGTAAATAAACTATTTTTGTATCATTCCTTAATTCTTTGACTGACATGCATCACTGGTTAAAGGATCTGGCCTTAAGGTAATGTATAATATATACATTTTACCTTTACAATAGTTCATTACAAGTGAATTGATAATTATAATAATAAAATAATAATAATAATAGACATTTGTATAGCGCTAATTCCAGTAAACTGCTCAGTAGCGCTTGTGCATGATGGATTTATTTGTAGAAACTCTTAAACAGATAGGTTTTAAGATTTTTCTTGAAGCCTTCACATGTCTTAGAGGCTTTGACAATCTCTGGGAGTTGGTTCCACAGTTTAGGAGCACAATGTGAAAAGGCTCTGTCTGCGTATTTATTCTGATTGCAGGAAGTTGGTTCATTTAAGAGCATTTTGTTATTGCTTCTCAGGTTACTGTGTCGTTCAGATTTTCGCTGAATCAGATTTTGAATATACAAAGGAGCTTGTCCGTTGACTGCTTTCCAAGTTGTTAACAGGAGTTTGAATTGTATTCTAGCTGGAATTGGCAACCAATGTAGTTGTTTCCTGTGCTGGCTTACACTGTCATGCTTTTGCAATTTTTCAATGAGTCGAACCGCTGAGTTTTGAGCCACTTGAAGTTTATTCAGTAAACGACTCGATGCTCCATACAAAAGACCATTTCCGTAGTCTAAGTGAGGAGTCACAAGAGCATTGACTACTGTTTTGCAAGTTTCCTTGTCCAATGACTTCCTAACTTTTGCAATGTTTCTCAAGTTGAAATAGGCATTCCGGCACATTTTGTTGACTTGTTTTTTCATTGTCATGTTTTTGTCAAAAATTACACCAAGATTCCTGACATGATTAGCTGCATTAATTTTAACATTGTCAACATGGATTGATGATACCTGGAGTTTATTAAGTTGGTGCGGACTGCCAATGAGCAGTAGTTCTGTTTTTTCTCCATTGTTACAAAGCTTGTTTTCATGGAGAAATTTCCTGATTTCAGCAATGCACTTTTCCATTTTATCTACTGCATTTCTCTGATCTAAGAAAGTCGGTTTGAAAGAGAGAATAAGTTGCTCATCATCAGCATACTTTTGGTCTTTGACTTGATTTTTTGCAGCCACTTCGCTTAACGGAGAAATGTATGAATTGAATAGGATTGGTCCTAGTTTTGAGCCTTGAGGAACTCCAAATTTGAGTGGCAATTTGGTTGATGCTTTGTCGTTAATTACCACTGACTGTGACCTTTCAGAAATGTACGACTTGAACCAGCATAGTGCGGAATCATGAACACCGTATTTGCTTTCCAAACGTTTCAGTAGTATATTGTGATCTATAGTATCAAAAGCTGCTGAAAGGTCCAAGAGTACAAGCATCGTTACCTCTCCTTTGGCCATGTTCAACATGATATCATCGTGGATCTTCGTCAGAAGGGTTTCAGTGCTGTGAAATTTTCTGTAAGCTGACTGTTTCTTGTCATCCAGGTTGTTAATAGTAAGATGGTCTGTGTATTGTTTAATAACAGCACTTTCAATTAGTTTGCCAAGGAAAGACAGATTTGAAACAGGTCTATAGTTCTTTTTGATAAGATCCAGTCCACATTTTTTCAAAAGAGGTTTTACTAAGGCATGCTTCAACTTCAGAGGCATTTCTCCCTGTGTGAGTGACTTATTGACAATAATGGTTATAATTGGGAGGTATTCATTGATGCATTCGAGCAGAAGCCACGTCGGGATAGGATCAAGTTGACAGTGTTTAACTGGCATTTCCCCAATCAGTTTCTTTATGTCGCTTTGAGATAAGCTTCTGAAGTATCGAAGCGTATGAGGGGTGGTTTCAATGTCATTGACAATCTCATTATGTGTAGAGTCCAACTTAGACCTAAGTGTTTTAATCTTTTCGTCAAAGAACTTATTAAAATCATTTGCTAAGTCAATTTCATTTGTGTGCGGTGGGAGAGGTAGGTCCTGTTTTCTGTTCAGACTTGAGTTCAATAACTTAAACAACTTCTTTGCATCACCATTGGAGTCTTTAATCTTGACTCGAAGATCTTCGGATTTGAGGTGGCTCAGCTGAAGATTCAATGCATTTCTTTTTTCCTTGAATGACTCCCAATCATTTTCAAGTTTGGTTCTCCTCCATAATCTCTCTGCTTTTCTCTTTGCTGATTTTAGAATCTTGATATCAGCATTGTTAAATGGAGTTGGTTTGCGCAAAGTTACTTCTCTTGTTTTAATGGGAGCATGTTTATCTAGAACCACTTTGGTTGAATCATAGAGAAGAACAAGTTCATTGAGATCTTTGTGTTCCAGCCCATCTTCGGACAGATGCCTTCCAATCTCTTTTTTGAAATCTTGGACATTGATTTTATTTGTTTTTCTGAAGCTGATCTTCTTCTTGCGTTTTTTTGCTTTCTTTATTGCAATGTCAAACAGAATGCAGTTATGATCTGAGAGCAGATCACTAACCATACAGTTGTTAAATATTGACTTTTCTCGAGTAATCACAAGGTCCAGTGTATTGCCATCTTTGTGTGTTGGCCCAGCTACATGCTGTACAAGATCAAACATTTCAAGGATGTTGCTAAATTGAATAACCTTGCTATCACCTGGTTTGTTCATATGAAAGTTGAAATCACCTGTAATTATGATTTCATTGTTTAACGTTTGATAGTGTACCAGAAACTGAGAGAATTCTGCAAAGAATTCTGCAAGACTGTACTTATTTTTGTTGGATGGCTCTGGGCGGTACACCAGAAGAATTGTAACAATTTTTCCATCTAATTGGACTTGGATTTCCATGTGTTCAAAGGTCTTGGTCTTCACACGATCTTTTTTAATTGCTTGAAAGCCAGATCTGACAAGGCAACCTACTCCACCACCTGGTCTTCCTAACCGAGGTGAACTTAGAAAGAAATATCCACCGTTTTGCTCCAACTCGCCAATTTCAACTGCATCATCATCTTTCAACCAAGTCTCAGTGAAAAGAAAGATGTCTAGATCATGCTCATTGATGTAGTCATTAACTGTTTGTGTTTTCTGCCTCAAACTTTGAGCGTTCCACACACAGGTTTTCAAAGTATAGTTTGGTAAGACATTTGTTTTAGGGGGATGATTTCTGATTTTGTCTGTGCGAGCTGACATAGAATCTGTTTGCGCTAAAATCTCAAACCTGTTTGAGAGTTTAATAGAGCCACGGTTGCTACTTGTACATTTTGCATTAGGTAGAGATGAGGCTGCTGTTGTTGGCAAACTGTTGACATTATTACTTAAGCCAGTCCGCAGAACATCAGAGTAAAGCTTTCTATACTTGTGCATTGTTGCTATTTGTTTAAATCAGGAAGTTATTAATGAGCAGGGCAATTTGGTCAGGTTCGAGGAGCAAGGATCAAGTAATTTTGACTGATCAGAGGAGTTACTTACAATTAAGAATCAGCAAATTTGTGACTGACTGTGGGTGTTAGTCAGAGTTGAGGATCCGGCAATTTGTGACTGACCAAAAGATTTAGACAGAATCGGGAACTGGCAATTTGTGACTGACCGTAGTTAGAACTGAGGATCTGGCAATTAGTGACTGACCGAAGGATTTGGCTAGGATTGAGGATCAGTCAATTTGTGACTGACCGAAAGAGTTAGTTAGAATCGAGGATCAATCAGTTTGTAACTGTCCAAGGGAGTTAGTTAGAATCGAAGATCAATCAGTTTGTGACTATCCAGAAGTGTTAGTGAGAATTGAGGTCCAATCAGTTTGTGAGTGTCCGAAGGATTTAGTTAGAATCGAGGATCAGTCAGTTTGTGACTGTCCGAAGAAGTTAGTTAGATTGCCAAAAAGACTTGCAGAGGTTGCTTACCGACAAATTACACCAGATTGAGCGACAAGACACCCAGGAAACTCCAGTTAAACCCTTTAATGTCCTATAATGTCTCAGAGCTCTTAACCAGTGTGTTGACAGTCTGACAGCAGTTCTGCTGGTATATGCATTTAAATTAGATTTTACATTCACTTCTTATTCATTATTTTTACATGACTGTTTATTTTTTCAGTGCGTCTCTGGAAATGAAGCTTTCACTCATCATTATGAAGGATAGGGGGTGGCTTATTTTTTTGGATTTTATTTTATTGAAAAAAAAAACGAAGAGATTGTATTTTACATGTGTTCCAAAGTGGGACGACATTGCAAATCATCCTTTTATTGATACTTATTATTTTAAGTTTGCAAGAAAATGTTCATGAATTTTCTAAGAAGTAATAGGCCAATACAGAATTACAGGTACTATAATTAGTGAAGTCAAAGCTATCTGGTGGTGAGGGTTGAATTATGAGCTGAAGTTTACCAATATTTTTCTAAGAAACATCATTACCTGGGCCTACAATTTTAGAAGATTACATAGTATAGAAACATATTAGCGCTACTTGCAATACATTTTCCTTAATTAAAAACTCAAAACACTAGACAAAATCCTTTCCAAAAACTCCTTATTCCTGCCTTAATATCTTGGATCAGAAACAAGCTATGATGAGACCATCCGGATGATGTTTTATATGACGGCCTGATATGCCCATGGGTTCGTAAACGTTTTTTTTATTCTTCTGCCTAAATATTATTTTATTAAGCCCACAGATTGTGGGCTTAAATAAGTTAAAAGATTTTCTACCAGGCAAAGTTGTAGAAAAAAAAAAGTGTAATAAACATGATGAACAGAATTAAAAATATGTTAGACCTACACTCCAAACCTCAAATAATAAAGCAAATAAAAAGTCAAGAAATAAATTGTAGTGTTACATAATTCTTACCTGCTTTCCTTATCACAGAACCAGGACTACTGATAACATTTGGACAATTTCCACTTTCCTTCCCACGTGACTGGTCGCGTGACCAGTTGCTATGGAAACTCTTTCATAACGTTCCACTTGAGTGGCAGATGATTACGCAATAAACTGGGAGACTGTGGTAGTTTCATAACTCATAGCTTTAGCTTTGGAGTTGCTGAAAGCAGGCGTGTCTGCCTTTGCAGATCATACTTTTGAATCCTTATAGTATTTTTGTCACTGCATTCAAACAGTGTTTGGTAGATCCTCTACTTTTTTGTAACCGAGTTAAAACATATCGTAAACTGTTTGGTAAATTTTCTATGGTAAGGTGATACAAATGGTAGATTCTTGCATGGCTTTTATATCAATTATTGTCTTTCAGTTATAGTATAACTTGGAAAATGAATATTTAATGGTATATAAATTGTTATCTGACCAGGTCTATGGCCTAAAATGGTTCTCTAAATATAGAGTGGCGCGGGGCATGCAGCCCCCCTTAACTTAGAGGTGCGATTTGACCTACTTTATGTTGTCGATTATTTGAATGCTCATGCTGTCATGAAGGGATCACTTGACACTACGTATAACTAGTGAATCAAATGTCTACCAATTTTAATAAAGGAGTTACGGCCCCTTTTGTAAAAAAATTAAAATGGCCTTCTTACCCCACCCATCAGGCAAGAAACCCCCCTATTATAATCCTATGGCAATTTTTTTTGCGAGCGCATTCAGCTTGAAAGTTATTTCTCGGGGTTCTTCTATCATTTTTAAGGCATTCTATTCACTTTTTCTGAATTTCATAATTTTTCTGTTTATACATTTATTTTTTAATATTTTTGGCCCTGTTTCAATTTCGGCCAAATTTTTTTTTCATTTCAATTAGCTATTTGATCAAGATTTAAGGTAAAGTACACATTATTAAATGGTTCCTGAAGCAGCTTTGACCCCCCAGTGAAGGGGGCCTCATGCCCCATACCATGTAGGGCCTTTTGCCCCAAACCCACATATTTTAATTTGACCTCTATATTTTGAGCTAAAATGCAAAAAACATGATCCAAATCATATTTATCTGATGGTCATAAAGTAAAGCAATGCAGATATCCATTATACTTTTAAAAATTTCCAAAGTTCTTTCTGTCAACCACTTTCAAAGTATTAATCACAAAGTTACATGAACCATGCACCTTTTCTTGTTTATTTAATTACTACTATGGTTTGATGCTGTTTGCCCTGAAAATTGGTGACGTCACCTAAAAAGCCTCTATCTTCAATCCTATCAATAAGAAAAAGCACCAAAAATGTTAGTTTAGATATATAACCCTGCGGGGGCCTCTCACCTAACCCGGGCTTTTTGCCCCAACCCACTCTACATTTTTTCATGTCAATGTGCTAGTTTCATGAGTCATTATTTCATTTTATTGACAATTCCCTGAAACTTTTTGTTTCAAAACAAAACCCATCTCGTCTGTATTCACTTTTTGTTGTTTATATTGTTTGCAACTGAAATTTGGAACTGTTCAATAATGGTAAAAGCCATTGATATTGTCCAATTAAGGTGCCTGAAATGCTCCTTTAATTTTTAATTTTTTGTATTCTTATCCTGTAAAATATTCATTCGTATATTCATATTTTTCAGGCGATGTTGGGTTGGCACCATGCATATTATAAATCCTGCTATGTAGTGTATACGATATATAATATATATAAGCCTCAACATTTTAATTGCCATAGCCATCGAGAAGTGATAATAACACTTCAATCAAGAGGATCTATTGAACACTTGCCTGTCGATCAACTGATAAGATAACATTTGCACTTAACTTGCTGTATTCAGGATCTCAAGCAGGAGTACAGATGCTTCTTATTTGTAAAATGAAAATCTACAGGCCCAAGGGGCGAGGTAATAGTGATACGGACTGGACCGGACCACCCCCCACCTGTCCAGAACCACCCGGTCCAGAGGTGAGGTGGTCCGGTCCAGGGGAGAGTTGGTCTGGTATACCGGACATACCGGTTTTTCATTTCTGTGCAATTTTTTGCCAAAATTCCCCAAAAAATTTCAAAAAGTGAAGGTTGAAAATTTAATTTCTTAGTTTTTTCGGCACTTTTACAAATTTTCCTCTGGACCGGTTTTTGCAACTGGGGGCGGTCTGGTACTAAGGAGGTGATGGTACTGGACTGTACCGGTACAAAGCGTCCGGTCTACATCACTAGACTTTAACCCCCCCCTCGCTTCGAGTAAGTGATGTGCTGGAATATTCAGTTCAAAATCAAAAAACCCCATGTTAAGATTAAAAATACCGTGCAAGCAAGTAAAACCTCGGCTATATGCAGACAAATGACTTTGTTACGAAGATGGTTGCTTTACAAAAGAAAGTCCACAAGACGGAATGGTTCAAGTGACCAATTATGTGTGAAGAAAAATAAGATATGTCATGTCATTAAGTAGAATGGACTTGAATTGCCATGAATTGTATTTATGTACCTTTGTAATCAGCTGAGAAAGTCTAGGAGGCATAGTTCAGTTTGTTCATATATAAAGAAAGTATAATAAGCGCTCGGAGATTGTATACCTGTGCCTGAGGTACTGATGATATCAATTTTCAATAATGAAGTAATATAGGTATAAATAAAGGTATATGTGCAGTGTGCAGGGTAGACATGCCACACAGACTAAGTTGTGCTAGGACAAAGGAATCTGATCCAGCCGTGGTAAACATGCCAATTACCCTCCAGTAGCCTACATACCACTTCCCTGATATTGCCCCCCCTCCCTTTCCACTCTCCAGATAAGAAAGTACATAAAAGTAAAAAAGAACAGGATTTGATGATAAATTCCAGAGGTAGGTCTACATCAAGAAGGACCAATTCTCACAATTTATGCCTGGTGACACATGATGACAGCTAGGGTCGCACTTAAAACACCCCTTTTAGTAGAAAACATATGGCCTACTTATAGCTCAGATCAAAACATGTCGGAGAGCAGGAGGTTAGCATTATTTTTCCAGGTGACGAAAAGCATTGTTTCGTGTGGATTTAAGAAATGCACATGACTGAACTTCTGTCATTCCCGAATTTAGGCAGAAATAAAGCAACATGTGTAGTTTGACAGCAGCAGGTGCGACATGCGATGAGTTGTGCTGAGACAAAGATTGTATCCAGCCGTGTGGGCAAATGCAAGTTTTGGCCATGTAGGTCATGCACTTCGACAATACCCTGAGGCAGTACTGCCTCGGGTAAAAACCAGATATAATTTAATTTCATCTAAAGCTGGACTAGAAACTGAAATTACTTATTACAGTCTGTCACTTTGATATAGGAAAACTGAGGACCAGTTCACTGTGAAAAATGCACTTTGTGACATGATAGCCATAGGTGTTATGGCCCGCGCGATTTCTGGGGGGAGGGCGAGCGACATTTGCCCAAATTTCAAGATCTAGATTTCATACCATTTCAAATGAAATTGCTGGAAATCATTAATTTCCAATAGTGATTATTTAATCAGCTGCCCAAATCTTTTAGCCTTTTTTCCCGAAACTTACTGTTTCCCACACATTTGGGGGGGGCAATCGCCTACCCTGCCCCCCTCCCTCCGATACGCCTATGAAAATGTTGATAGCTGATGAAGTGTCATCTTCTCTACTTTCAACACGGAAAACATAGAGGCTGTTTGATTAGTCATGATCTAGAGAAGGCCATTTGACATGTCATAACTGATTTTAGAGTGAAAATCAGATGCATAATCCTTTTGTTAGAAGTGCAATTTTCACAGTGCAACAGCCCACTCTTTTTCTATATCAAAGTGACAGACTGTAAAAAGAATCCCCAAAGGCATCAACTGCATGGATATTCTGCTTGAAAAGCACATTAGATTTCAGCTAGGTAGGCCTACATATACCTACTTCCTGTAGTTGAATAAGAATGGCTTTTGAAAGAGAAGTAACTTACAAAGAGAAATTGTCATTTTGTCACATGGTAAATCGTTCATTAAATACTCTGTCAATTTTTCAAGTAGCAGCTATTATGAGGCAATGCTTAGAATGTCACAAATTACAAATTCTTCACAATGTTATTGAATTGTTCCCACAGTAGCCCTATTCAAATCACGTTATGAAATGTGCTTGGTTTAAAGGTGAAAAAATTATATAATAGGAGAAAACTAGGACAGTGCACTGGAAAATGGGATCACATTTGAGGTCCACTTGCACTACAAGGAATAAATAATGTATGTCCAATTGATGCTTTAACAAGAAAATTTTTTCAAAAAAAAATAGAGGCGATTCTTAAAGCAAATTCAGCTTGTTCAGCAAATTAGACCACATCTGCATGTTTTTTACGCCGATCCCGCAAAAAGCGTCCCGTTCCGCACCTGGGCATCCGCGTTTTATTACAAAATCCCGCGGCCCGCCGTTCCGCAAATTTGGTCCGCATTTTATGTACGACGCTACCCCCGTTTTGCTGACGTAGATTCACACGCTGATTCTTGAATCTTAGGAAAAGCCTCCTGTCGGGAGGCCTTTGGCCATCTATACAGAGGCGAGTGGCTATATATTGAATCACTAAGACTATATCAGCGATGGGCTGATGCATCGCCTCTAAAAAAATTAAATTACACAACTGAAAGGTGTAATGTGACGACATTTTTATGACAAAGGTACACACAACTCCTCTGGAATTAACATCAGAATATTCCAAGTTTAAAGCAAACACTTTTTCTGTAACTTGAATCTTTTGCAACTTGACTTTTCATCCTAGAAAGACTCAACGCATGTGACAAGCATTGAGCAATTTAAGGACCAGTGATTTTATGCAATACATCTGTGCACTGGAGCTGGAAGTGGTGTACTCATATCCTGACATCTGATTCAGTTTAGTGTGCAAAGCTGGTGGCCGAACCAGTTTACCTCTGAGGCAGCGAGGCGAGGCTTGATGTGTTCATACATGTATGCAGGCAATGAAATTAAGCGACAAAAGGTCAGTCTCCATTGCAGTGGCAGCGCGTAGCAACGGCCCTGTCTACAAGTGGACCGCTCTTGCATTGCCACAGATCAGAACATATGCTGTCTTGTGTTGCCACCTAGTGATTAGTGAAGCTCCTGCGAGCGTCCACATAATTTCGATCAGAGGAACACACACAATTTTGTCTGGAAGACACCGGGGCTGTTTCTGAGTGTGCTGATGGCCTTGTCTACTTCAATGTTGCATAGAAATTTTGTGAATGTGCAATGAAATTGGAACTATTTCTTGGGACAACAATGATGTAGCATAAAAAATAAACTTTTGTGGCAGGTGGCAGCAGAATGTAGTTCTCATTTTCACCAGACTGGCAACGGCTGATCTGTTGGAATCCTTTAGCGTTTCAACATGGTGATTGGAGTGTTGACAAAGCCAATGATTCTTGCTAATAAAGGAGTTGTGTTTTGTGAATGTTGCATTCAACTTGATTGTTTGGGACAGATGGTGTTAATGTTCTTGAGACAGCATTCAATAGAAAAATGGGTTGTTGGTTGGAATCATATAGATGGGGGGATTGTAATGTGTTGGCAACTAGATTATATATACCTGCGACTGTTGGTCATAGGATTTCTTATACCTTGTAAACAAACCAGATGATACGTCATTTGGTGGAATTCCCCAAGACAAAAATAGCCCTGCCGCCTTATGTTTGTGCCACAAACCTAGCTGTCGTAATCCCCATATGAGACAGATCTATTTAAAAATGAAAGTATAGCAGCATCAGGTGTCAATTAAATAAAATTGATTACCAATTGCCATACAAAATGAACACGACTTTGCTGATTGGTCAAAGGCTCGACTGTTCGTCGCTCAGATAGGTAAAGCAGACATTATGTTGCCACACCGTAAACACAACTTTTTTTTCAAAACATTGTGTAAAAGTTGCCATAACAGTGGCGTTACTAGAAATGCAACTTGGGGGGAGGGGGGCTGAAGCCCCGAAGTTTAGAAGCGTTTTCAGAGGCCCGTACAGTCGTTGTTTATTTTTCACTCACATATTTTATTATTATTAGTGTGAAGGGAGCGGGACTTCTACCTGTGTTTCAAGGGGGTACTACTTTTTCATAACTTGACCAAAGGGGATTTGAAATTTGAAATTATGAAATAAATCAAAACGACAATATCTGAGAAAACTTCTACCCCCTCGCCAGTAAAATATTATGAACGGTCCCTAACTTCAACCAAACATTTCTAGTTTTATCAGCACATAATCGCAGTCTGGTGAAAATGAGAACTGCATGCTGCTGCCACCTGGCACAAAAGTTGATTTTTTATGCTACAGCATTGCTTTCCCATTGTTCCTGATTTCATTGCAAATTCACAAACTTTCTATTCTACATTGATATATACCAGAGTCAGACTCAGCAATCACATTCTGTAAGGAAGTAGACAAGGCCATCAGCACACTCAGAAACAGCTCCGGTTTCTTCCAGACAAAATTGTGTGAGTTCCTGAGATTGAAAGGATGTGGACCTCTCACAGGAGCTCGCGGAATAGCACACCGATCACTAGGTGGCAACACATGACAGCATATGTTTTAATCTGCCAAGGCTGGAAAAAGAAGTGGCTATGTACCAGCGGTCCACTTGTAGACAGATGTAATCCTACATCATTAACACTAACATTGCGTCGTTGTCAAAACGTTGCTGCAACCTAGATATTCCAATTGGATATTTTAACTGGGGGCACAGTGTACCAGCAGGTGGGCCACAGGGAGACAGGACATCTGCAACCTTAACTGCAGACCCTCTGGACCTACTGAATAGTTTTATCAATGGTTGCTACAAAAAACTAATATACTCTAATAAAAGCAGCTGGCTAGATGACTGTTAGGTAATTTTTTAAGCATGTCTGGGCACATTGGGACATCAATTAAAAAATCATTTAAACACTCTATGTGCAATAGATATTACATGTAAGTAGTACGTAAGGAGATATACAGTGTATTATCACCTTGTAGTGCCAATAGTTAATAACTTTAAACAGTTTTAAACATTGAACATAAACTGTCCTTGGTGCGGACATCTATGTAAGTAACACACAGTGCTTTGCGACACATTTGTTCTCAGAGCATGGTAATCCACTATGCCTCTATTCACTGTGGCCTGAATACCACTTATCTGCTGTCCCCGACCATTCAGTTGACTTGGACACTTAAATTCTGCCATATTAAGTGCGTCCCAATATGCCCTGAATTCACTGTCCCAATGAGCCCCGATATGACTTTTACACCAAAATGCTAATTTCTCAGGTACCAGTGAGTGTGTTTATCACGATAGCAATTCATAACTGTTCGTTTCGATATATCAGATTCATACAAGCACTGAGAAAGCCTCATTGTTCATGGTTTGCAAACAGAACGGTTTGAATTGAACCTGTCCATGTTTACTTTAGTAGTAGGAAAACGAACTTTTCCTTGCCATACTTCTGCATGTAGCTGTAATTTCTCATCAAAACGATAGAAACGTCAGGATGTGAAATTACAAGATAAGATGGCCCTACCACATCATATACCTTGCCAGGAACCAAGAAAACTCCACCGTCCCATAGTGCCCCGCGTCCCAATGTGCCCCGGTTCCCCATATTCAGTTAATGAACCAAAAATGTCCAACACCAATATTTGCTTATGAATTTCATTGAAATGTGTTTTACTTTTGACACAATTTTCACTACTTCATATATTGCAAATATCAGTCCCAATATTACCATGTGTGTTGGATGAATGCTGACTGATTTGCAGGACAGATTATCACAGGAAGACAATCAAAATATTCAATGATAAAATGATAAATGTAGAATGAAAATGTCTCGCAACTGCCATTGCAGTAAAAGTTTGCCGAAGAGATCCAAACAATGCGATACTTAACCATTGGAAGTGATATGATTTGAAATGAACATCAAAGATGCAGTCAAACTATTTTCAATGAAATTGACATGCCAAATATTGTAATTTGACATTTCTTTGGTCTTAAAGGTTGTCAAGTGATTTTTTAGAGCAAAGGAAAAAATAACGTGCAATCACTTTAACAGCTGCTTGTAGATATATAAGTACAAGTATCAATCAATCCAATCAATCTGTCTATCTATGTGTTCTATCCATCCTTCTATCCATCTATTCCATCCATTCCATCTATCTAATCTATCCATCTATCTAATCAGTCCATTCCATCTGTCTAATCTATCTATTTCATCTGTCTTATCTATCTATTCCATCTGTCTAATCCGTCTATTCCATCTATCTAATCCATATAATCCATCTATCTAATCCATCTATTCCATCTATCTAATCCATATAATCCATCTATCTAATCCATCTATCTAATCCTTCCATCCATCCATCCATCCATCCATACATCCATCCATCCATCCATCCTTCCTTCCATCCTTCTTTCCTTCCTTCCTTCCTTCCTTCCTTCCTTCCGTCCTTCCTTCCTTCCTTCCTTCCTTCCTTCCTTCCTTCCTTCCTTCCTTCCTTATGAGTGTTTTCATACATTTGTGAACTGCCTGACATTGAGCTGCTGCTGATGCTGCCACTTTTTTGCAGCAGCACACTCATTCAAATTTCGCGGGAAAAACTAGCTTTTTAGTTGAGAAAATAAAAATTTGTTGTCACAGAAGTTTACCAAAAGTTGATGGAAACAAGATAAAATTATTTTGAGACTGTATACTAAGTTTCAAAGTGATAGGTGTAACAGTGCGATCTCATATATACGGTCAAAGCATTAGGTAACATGCCTCTCACAATACAGGCTGAAAACACCTGTAAAAAAGTATGTGTACAAAAATTACATTTGATAAAGCCTTTTAATGAAAGTAAACATGCCGAATATTGTGGTTTGACAGTTTTGGTTCATGAAGAATCTCTAAGATTCTTGAACGTGCTGTATTAGTTCAGGTGGAAAATTATTGCAAAGAACATCGCATTTTATATGAATTTCAATCAGGATCTCGAGATAAGTATTCAACAGACACTTGTTTAATATATTTGCATGATTTCATTAGGTCAAGGATTAGTCGTGGTAACTATGTTGGGCTCCTTATGTTAGATGTTCAAAAGGCCTTTGATAGTGTCAACCACCGGATGCTCTGTGAAAAATTAAGACTAGCCGGTATTGACAACACCTGGTTTCAGTCATATCTTGAAGCAAGTCGTATGTGTCAACAATTGTACATCTAGTCAAAAAAAGAGATTATTGGTGGCGTACCGCAGGGAAGCATACTAGGGCCATGGTGTTATCTGATGTTCTGCAATGACATGTCTACTTGTGTTTCATGTAAACTCGTTTTATATGCAGATGATGCAATTTTACTGACTAGTCACTGTGATATTAAATTTGTAACAACTGAGTTGAGCAAAGAAGTTTCTAACTGTCATCATTGGTTAACAAAAAATAATTTATCAATGCATATGGGCAAAACAGAAGCCATCATTCTCTGCTCCAAACGGAAACGAGGTTTGATAAAAAGTATCACCATCGATTGTGAAGGCCACTCCATAAAACCAAGCGAGAAGTAAAATACCTTGGCCTCAAAATGGACAACACTTTGTCTGGAGAAGCAACTGTTTCTCAAATTATAAGTAAATGTTCAGCTAAACTAAAATTTCTATACAGAAATGCTGACGTTCTTGATTTTAAATCAAGAAAATTACTAGTATTTGCCCTACTACAATGTCACTTTGACTATGCTATCTCTGCTTGGTTTTGGGGATTGACCAAAGGTGCTCAAAAAAGATTGCAAGTGTTGCAGAATAGGATTGTACGCTTTATTCTCGATTTAGGACCAAGGTCACATATTGGGCAGAATGAACTTGATAGAGCCGGAATGCTTAGCACTAAAGATCGAGCAAAACAGCTTATGCTCAACCATATGCACAATGTATATCACCAAGTTGCACCTAGCTATATTTGTCAGAATTTTAACAGAATAGTCCATCGATACAATACCAGACACATGGAAAATAACTTTTTCTTGAACAAACCACGTGGGATGGAAGATCGTAATTTTAGCTATCAAGGTGTGTTGGCTTGGAACAACTTACCAAATATTGTTAAGACTACTAATAGTAAAGATATTTTTAGAGCCAAGGTAAAACAATTCTTAAAGGCACAAGCACATTTAAATGACATTTCTGCTACTGTTACTTATTAATTAATTTCTTTACATTGTATATATTTTAACAGCGTGGATAGCCTCTATTGCATCTTGATGCCATCTTGTAGCCCGGACCACACTGGAAATAAGTTTTTAACTTTTGTGTGCAATCCGAACTGCATTACGACAGTGTACTTTTGCATCTATGTATATCTATTTGTATCTGTACCCTCTTTTGATGTGGCTCAACTAAATCTATCTATCTATCTATCTAAGTTGAGAATACATAGTTGTCAAATGATTCATTAGAACAAACGACAAAGTGCATGAAACAATCATACATATGGTAAGTCCTTTCAATATAGAACAAAAGACGAAAGTGAAGCAACCCTTTCAATGAAATTCACGTGCCAAATATTGTCATTTGATATTTTATAGAGAAGACTGCCTGTCAAATGATCTGTCACACTGCGCAGGACTGGAAGTGCCAAGATGAGGGTGACGGCCGTCATTCGATCGGCCATGACAGGCTCCAGGAGTGCCGGAACAGGGGGGGGGGGGCAGGGGGGACAATTGCCCTCCTTCCCTTGTCCAAGGGGGGCAAGGTGTGATTTCAAATATGATTTGCCCTTTCTCGTCTAACCGCCCTGCCGTCCGTGTTTCCTTCCGGCACCCCTGACAGGCTCCACTTCAAAAGTTTACTATAAATTTACCCACGAGTTTCATTTGCCAGTTTGACACATGTTGAAGCTGCCAGAAGGTGTCTTTTTTTGTGTTATTGTTTTGTATAGGAAAATAAAATCCAAATGAAGAAATTATTATAAAATTTCGACGGTCATGTCACACTTTGGCTTCATTATTTTTTAGATAGGCCAGTGGGTAATACTGGGTATCTTTGAGTCGGACAGCTGTGTTCTAAAAACATGACATCAAAGGTATAGGTGCTTTAGAGTCTTTCTTTCACTTCAACCTTACTCCAAACTGAATGACAAAGAAACTGAAGTCAGATCAATGCCATTGGCCAGAACTGCATCTCAAAACTCTTGGCCAACTCCCTATACTTTGACTCATTCATGATCGAAATTCTAGCTCATACAATGCTTGTGAAAATTATGGTTAGATTTACTTCAAACTCATTTAATGGCATGCCCAGCAGTTGGCTGCCAATGAAATGCATTGGAAAAATGAATATAGGGAAATGTCAAGGTCTTACCCCCTGAACTTTTTCAAATTTCATGAAAATCAATTGATTTTTAGCGGTTGCGCAACGACATTGAAGGTTATAATGTAAATCCAATGGGGTTCAGGGTCAAAAATTAATTTGCAGGTTCCAGTAGATACACAAAAATTAAAATTTATTGAAATTATTGATTTTGGGATCCAATTAGTGTCCTTTTTTCAACATTCCATTTTTCATTGACAGGTGTTATTCCAGAGGCTTCATATGGCAGCCATTTTGAATAATGGCTGCTGAAACCACTTTCTGCCTATGTTTTAGGCTCTAACTGCCAATAACTGGCCTTGGACAATATCATTTTTATTCAAAGTGACAAAGACACATTCATTGTGTTTAATATACATAAAAATATATTTTCATTTTAAAATATGGTGGTCTTATGACAATTAAAGTTGGAATTCTGGACGAAATTATTCAAAATGGCTGCCATGTGAGCCCTTGCCAGTCATCATTGTTTTTGCAGCCAGAAGTTGTTTTGATTAAAGGACATTATCAGGGTCCCAAAACCAGTAATTCTAATAGATTTTCATTTTTGTGTATCTGCTGGGACTCGTAAGTTGATGTTTGACTCCCATCCCCATTGGATTTGCATTATAAACTTCAGTGCCGTTTAGCAACCTCTAGATATCAATTAGTTTTCCTGAAATTTGACACAGTTTATCCCAAGACCAAAAGGAAAAGTTCAGGGGGTAAGACTTTGAAATTTCCAAAGTTGGCATTTCATTGGCTCCCTATCCAGCAGGGGATAAAATGCGTAATATTAGTTCAATTAAGCTAATTGCTATTCGACTCCCGCTCCTGGAACTTCACTCAGTAACACCAGATACACCAGCACTAGAATGAAGCCTAAATGATGGGACACCAGCACCAGATCGAAGCCTGCAACATTACCAAGAAAGAAACTTCAAGAAACACGAAAACCAGCAAAGGACCATGCACTTCCAAAAATAGAAACATGCACACCAGCGACACCACACGGAATTGACTGAACTACACTAAGAACAAGGCAAGTGGTCCGAGCCCATGGGACCTTACCGAAAATGGAGGTGGGTTGTATCCAACGTTCTATGTTGGGGCAACTAAAAGACCCTGGACATCCCTGAATTAATAGGAGCATGTGCCAGACTCCCAGCCTTATCATTATCATCATCATACAGCGGTCATCACAAGACAATAGATACAAGTAAACGCCCGATACTTTCATGTGTTGCTCCCTGGAAACAGGTAGAGCTAACCCGGCGACCCGGGACGTTGCACGCCTCAAGAAGAAGAAGAAGAAGAGAAAACACTAGAGGGGGTGGCGTCCTAGATTTATACTAGGACGCCACCTATCAGAAGTCATTTGGTGGCTTAGTAGTTAAGTAGTTTTATTTACCATATATATACCCTTATTTACCTTATATTATCATATATATACCCGGTGTGTTACCTTCAGATGAATAAAGCTTTACATTATATACGGTTCTTGTTGTTTTCTCAGTAACATAGGTTTACAAAAAAGAGTGTAACAATCCAAGAATGTTCAGTGATCAACATGAAATGAGCAGTGATCCAATTCACTACTAAAATTATGCTGAACGCTTTCAACCCCTGATAAATTCAAACTGCTTAGGGGCTTTAAGCTTTCATGATATCAGCATAGATTTTGTTCAGCATGCATACACAGACTCTGAGAAATCATTTCCATAGGCTGGTGATACATTTGATAATTTTCCTAGATATCCATTTGTATATAGTTATTTTGTTTTTATATACATTTTCTTAATAAGTGAAAAATGTATGCCCCACAATCAAAATAGCTTATACGCTAGGGCTTTTGTTTTTGCATAAACAGAGAAAGCCAATTTTTTTTCTTCACGTTCTTAAGCTGGCTGTCATAAATTAATCTTGGAAATGTGTGCGCTTCTTGATTAGTAGAACCTAGCAGCACACTAGTTAATTTGGTATGCCCCAGCCAATTCTCCGTTACTCTTGCCTACCCTCGAATTAGCTTGGTTTAAACTGTTTGTCAGATAATAATACAAGCCTTGGAAAACAACCTCAGCAAAACGAAGCCAATACTTAAGCAATGCTACCAGTTTCTTTTTATTATCGTTTTCATAGCTACATGTTTTTCAAGTTTGCAGTTTGCTTCATTCAAAAGTGTGATGTCAGATATTTAGTTGAATAGTTTCGTTTATTACAAGCACATATTTCAGGAAACTGACCAAGTGCAGTGACACATGGATGATGTATGTTTCACTATGCACTGTAACTGAACCAAACAGACTAATTAGCCTCAAAGGAGAGTTGCAATTACTGACAAAAAAGTTGTTTGAAATTGTGGTGACTGGTGTATTGTGAAAAACAGCAACACATTTTGTTCGGAAAACAATGAGGTGCAACACTCAGGTTAGACATGTGTTGTTTGTTGTGGTTGTACACAAATAGTAACATTGCCTGACAGTTTTAAATTCCTTTGTGATTAACTGTGATGTCAAACTCTGAACTGATATGTCACAGATTGAAGATTAGACCAATCACATTGACAGATACATATATGATGATGTCACGATTTAACTGCAAAACAAATTTTTCAAAAAACACACGTAGCTATGAAAACGATAATAATCTATCTACAGTGCAGATTTTTTGGTTTTCTTCAGATCGAAATTGCTTCTTCTGAATTTCTTTTTGTAAGCAATAAAATGATGAATAAATGTTATATGTGCCCTAGCCACACCAGCAATTCAAAAGTGTAGAAAACAAAATTGTATCTTCCCACACTGCAATCATAAAAGTATTGCTGGAGGGTTTAAAAGCACAATGCAACATGCAGCGTGAATGTTGGTACCTTACACTCTAAAACAATTCAGACAAAACTGGTTTTTTAGATTCAAAATGGTTTTTTGAAAAACCAAATTTCAATGCAAAAACCAACATGGATTTTTAAAAAAATGTTGAATATAAAAAACCAATTTTGTCCCGACATTTTTTAGAGTGTAAAATACATGAACACCAATGTCAACTAAGTTGGAACCGCGACCCTTCCGCCACAGGACAAATGGTGGAACCACCTTTTATCCACCACAGGACCAATCGAATAGTTCGAGTCACTGATACACGGGCCACTAATTAACATCTCATCTGAACACTCTAATAAATGTCGCTACAAAATTGGTTTTTTAGATTCAAAATGGTTTATTGAAAAACCGAATTTCAGTGCAAAACTGATATTTTGAAAATCCATGTTGGTTTTTTGCATTGAAATTTGATTTTTCAAAAAACCATTTTGAATCTAAAAAACCAATTTTGTCTGAAATTATTTAGAGTGAATGTCAACAAACTGGGCTTTTGCTGAAGGAGGTCTGCTGTGAAAGTCCACTGAAAATGTTGGGTTCCCACCTGGGTTATCGAACCCAAGCAGGTTAAGACTTTCAGTGGAAGCTTCATTTTAACAAACTATGATACAACACTCAGAAATTAATTAATTATACCATGGTCCTGGAGTGTATGCAAACTTTCATCTCATAAAGTTTGGATAACGTGCAGAACTGCAGATTGATGCTTTATATTTCTAAAGGGATAAGGTGAAACTGACCAATTACAGTAAAATTCAAGAGTTGAATATATAGGAAATAAAGCACAGTGCTCACAGATATGCCCGACATGCACTTACATAATACATGTTTAACTATTTGATGTCTAACTGTAGGAGGAACCGGGGGCACATTGGTACGCTTTAAACGTCTGCTAATTTTGCTCAATGCTGAAAGCACTGAAGAACTCTGGAGTTTGCATTGAAGGCAGGGCACATGGGACATCAGCCAGGGCACATTGGGACATCAATTAAACAATCATTTTAACACGCCATGTGCACTAGATATTATATATAGTAGTCTAAGCCGATCTCCTCTAAAGCTACGCATCGGGGGGAGCACAATCTGGACACCAACTCGTCTTCCAGATGAGAGATAGGATCTACCGATCTTTGGCAGTCACTAGGATGCACCCCAAAGGCACAGAACACACTTGGATCAGAGGGCATCCGGTCCATGTGCTCCCAAAGGGATGGGAAAGCGAACACAGCAATGACATGGCGGTATACGCAAGTAATACCGGCTACTTGCAGGCGCTACGGTTGAATTGCCTAATGATCCAGGTGAATGTGTGCATCATGCACTCCTTGAACTGACGAGGGTAGGTCCTCGTCCGGGTACCGGCCCGAGGCCAGAATGGCTCGGGTGGCATCCTGAGAGATGTTTGAGAGGACCGTCGCCAGGGCTGTGGGTTCCAACAGACGAGATATGGACCCGACTGAACTCCCTGACAAGGTCTCAACTCTGTTGAGTGTTTCCCACACCCGGTGAAGAGCCTGCCATGCAGGAGAGACGATGATGGGCTGCTCAAAAGAATGCCATTCCCTACAGGCAAGACATGAGATATTGGAAGGAGTCCTTGTTTGAAGTGTCGGCCATTCGTCTCCATCCAAGGTCTCTCCCAAGGGCCTTCCACCCCCTTGTTTGACCTAATTCTGGTCATACAATGGTTTGGACGATTGCGGGGCATATATCCGGCCGTCATAGTGGATATGGCTCGCCACAATGCCGCTCTGGCATTCTCCCTGCAGCTGTGTATATAATTGACGTTGCTTGACAACAGGGCCAAAAAGTCAAGCAGCTTTGTTGCTCTTTTATGTTTCCATCTTCACTTTAGAAACCTTGCTTTGGCAATCATTCTCACAAACTATTCCCCTCATTGGTTCCCCTGGGGTCTGATTTCCCATTTAAGTCCTCAAACCTCCAACAGCTCAAAATGAAGTCCCTAGCAACGATCCAAACATTTCACTTTCCTCCAGTGGTTATAGTAGTAGTGTGTTTTTCCTGGACTCCAAAGGAGGGAGGGATGGGCCACTTTCCTCCATTTTGTTTATTTACCACACTTCTCCACAAGATGGGACAGCAAGAGGTCAGTGCCCCTCTCCTACAAGTCAGGGCCCCCTCCTGCAGATGGGTCATTGTCCCCCTTCTGCCAGTAGGGGTCAGTGCCCCCCTTCCACAGGGTTCAGGGCCTACTCATGGTCAGGGTCCGTGCCCCTCTCCTACAAGTTCCAGACAGTGCCCCCTCCCTTACATGGGCTCAGTGCCCCCCTTTTGCCAGTGGGGGTCAGTGCCCCCCCTTCCACAGGGTTCAGTGCCTACTCTAGGTCAGGGTCCGTGCCCCTCTTCTACAAGTGCCAGACAGTGCCCCCTCCCGCACATGGGGTCAGTGCCCCCCTTTTGCCAGTGGGGGTCAGTGCCCCCCTTCCACAGCGTTCAGCGCCTACTCATGGTCAGGGTCTGTGCCCCTCTCCTACAAGTGGCAGACAGTGCCCCCTCCCGTAGATGGGGGTCAGTGCCCCCTTTTGCCAGTGGGGGTCAGTGCCCCCCTCCTTCAGGGCTCAGTTGTGCCCGTTGCCCCCTCCTACAATTGGGGGTCAGTACATCCAGTGGAGGCCACCACATCCAGTGGGTGATGTGCCCTGCTCAATTGTTACAATGTTCACTATATTCCTTTTGTCAAGACCAGCCAATGCCTTTCTTTGCTGTCCACGTTTTTATATCTTCATCTTATATTGCATATTTTCAAATGTATAGGCCTACAAATGTACATTGGCCTACAATGTATCACATTACGACTCCCGTTTGTAGAACAGGTATTATGCTAGTATGAATAATGAGAATTGTGCGTTCCTGCTATTTGTATATGACGTGATGCAGGCTATCGTGAAGTATGTTACTGCTAATAAGGGATGGAGTTGAAACGTAAATGGGGAGATTATTAATCCCAGTTAACCTTGAGTGTTGGATTTTATCTGTCTCGTTGCCCTTGGAAGCTTCTAACTAATCTTCTATCGGCAGCGACCTAGTGAAGTTTTTCAGGATAAGGGAACTAAGGTGGTTACTAAGACATGAAACACCCACTTATGTGCTACTTAGGTACTAACACTAGTAGACATGGCCCCTTAAATGGGTCCTTACAGCACATTTGGCTACTTATGACAACTGTAAGGCACCTAAGAATCCACTAGGGATTTTTCCCGAAGGGACTAAAAATTTAGGGAGGATGCCTTAAAAGTGCCTTAAGAGGTACTAAGCTTAGGGAAGGACTTAGAGAGTCCCTATGCGTAGCCTGAGGTGGATTACCAGTTGTAACAGCAAACATTCAAATTACAACAGCTATGATCTATCTGAAATAAGCAACAACATTATAACAAGAATTTAAATTGTGTAAACACATGAAAATTGTACAAGCACACAGGTACATGTAGATATGCAGGCAGCATTGCACATAGATGGAAAGATAGAAAGAAAGAAAAAAAGAAATAAAGAAAGAAGGAAAAAGAAAGAAAGAAAGATAGATAGATAGATAGTTAGATAGATAGTTAGATAGATAGATAGATAGATAGATAGTTAGATAGATAGTTAGATAGATAGATAGATGGATGGATGGATAACTGGGCTTTATGTCCTGTATTTTTGCACTTGGTAGGCTAATTAGGACAGGAGGAGGACACGGCAATGAGGAGAAGAGTGGTTGAAACAGCCGTCCAACATAGTATAGGCCCAGGTGACCCGGCAAGAGCAGGATTTGAACCCTGGACCCAGCAAGTGGCAGCCCAGCACGCTACCACTTGACCAACCCTCCCCCCGATAGATAGATAGATAGATAGATAGATAGATAGATAGATAGATAGATAGATAGATCTGACTGCCTTTCAGGTCCGCGCTGCTGCCTATCATTAATGGGAATTGTGAGACTTTTGAGGATCTCTTTGTTTATTGGAGGCTTTGTTTTACACATGTAAAAGTTCTATTACTCTTGCAACATATTATATATATTCCACCTCTCGCAGACATAAAATCACTTTGACTGCATCCCTAATTATGTCGAAATCATGAGGTTATGTCTTGTAAATCAGGGGCGGATCCGGGGGAGGGGAGGTCCAGGAGGTCTGGACCCCCCCCCCCCCCCATTTCAAGTCTATTTAATGCTCAGAACACTCTTGGCGCAGTGTAGAAAGTGTAAGCTTCTGGCCACACTGGACCCCTCCTTTAAAAATTCCTGGATCCGCCACTGTAAAGTGTACCCAACTTTGATTTGTAATTTCCCCCTGTTGGCAGCACAATTGATCTCACAGTGCAACTTCATCCATTCATTCCAATCAGCTATCTGATTTATCATATTGATCATTCGATTACATTCATCAAAAAATGTTCTAAAACATATCAATATGATTTTCTTCACCAACCGATTGCAATGGTATATATGTATCGATTTCCTGAGTGGTACCTATAAATTCATCTATCTGTTCATGTACCTTTCTCTATCAGCCTCTCTACCTGTATTTCTATCTACTTATCTATCTACTATGCTTGCGATTCTCACCAAGTTTTATAAGAAATACAAAACATTGAATGGAAGAAACCAGATTAACATCAAATAATTCGATTTAATATCTACCTATCATTATTCTATCTATCTATCTATCTGTCTATCTGTCTATTTCTGGCTGGTATATCTATCTATCTATCTATCTATCTATCTATCTATCTATCGATCTATCTATCTATCTGTCTATCTGTCTATCTGTCTATCTGTCTATTTGTCTATCACTGGCTGGTATATCTATCTATCCATCCATCCATCCATCCATCCATCTATCTATCTCTTATTTGATATTAATTGCATGGCCAGTGTGTTAAATTTAGCATTTTTGCTGCAGAATACATAGCTGTGAACTGCTGACTGACCATCCTTGACATTTGCTTTTAAAACACCACAAAACATCAGTCTATTTACCTCATGTTATTTGTTTTAATCTCATTTGAGAGCTAACATTACAGATAATCCCGTCTAGGGACTGCCTAACGGGTCTAGGGAACCTTTAGGCATCATTTAGGACCTTCCCTAAGCTTAGTACCTCTTAAGGCACTTTTAAGGCATCCTCCCTAAATTTTTAGTCCCTTCGGGAAAAATCCCTACTAACAGCCAAACATAAGTAATAGATAACGCCCTCGTTTGTGACGATATGCAATATATCCGAGGGCTTTAGCCCGAGGATTATTGCAGATCGTCACAAACAAGGGTGTTATCTAACTTATACCACTAAGTACAAAACAAATTAGTTTAAATCTCTTTGTTTGCCATTTAATCCTTCTTGTTTGACAATTCATTGTATTTGTTGCACATTCATGTTCCTCAGTTCATTTGGAGGCTGGCAGCCCTGAAGGCAACAGGTCAGAATTCTTTGTTCACAGGAAATGATACAATACATTAATTTTGTAGATAGATAGATAGAAAGATAGATGGATTGATAGATAGAAATAACACAATATATTAATTTCATAGATTAATTTTATAGATAGATAAATAGATAAATAGACAGATAGATAGATAGATAGATAGATAGATAGATAGATAGATAGATAGATAGATAGATAGATAGATAGATAGACAGATAGACGGATAGACGGATAGACAGGTAGATAGATAGATAGATAGATAGATAGATCGACAGTGCAGCCCTCTCAGCCAAGGTCTCTTTGGTAAGGCAGATTATTACAGTCACTGGGCAAAATTGGATGTTGAAGTTACAAAATAGGCCTACATCCGAAAAAAAATAATAGAAAGCAAGGAGCAGGGGTTCGGGGGCGGCAGCCCCCGAATTAAGAAGAAAAAATAATTATTTGAGCTTGTCAAATATGGCCAAAACTGTTAGTCTGCTGCTCCGCAATTTTTTTGGCAGCTTAGCTATCCAGAATGAACTTTTTTATCAAGTTACCTAAAATTTGATGATCATTATTTCAGATATTGGTTAAAAAAAGATTGAACACAGCCTTTTTATTGAGAGCTATCACACTTGATTCAATCTTCCTCCTTGTTTGCTGTCTGTGTTGTCCAGTTTTAATCCTTTGTTGGTCAGGTTTGTTTCAGTGTTTCCTTCAATTTTGTCAACTTGTAGTCAGCCAAGCATGCAATATCATGGTCAGGTGTATGAGCTGTGATATGCATTATATCAGAGCGAAATCCTGGCTTCTGATTGGCCAAAAAAAGCAAACAGTGGTATAAGTACTTATGGGTACTTATGTTAGTTCCATCCACTTGCAGAGCATGAAATCTACTAAAAATGTCCCCTTAGAAGGATTACAGAAGTGAGAATGCCTAAGGTGAAAATCCTTTGTTTGACAAACTTTGCAGATTTCATTTCGCATTGGTTTATCAAGCCCATACTGAGGAAAACATACTAGTTAACTGACTTGCATTGTTTTACCAACACATACATAATCTTGATAAAACTGACAAATCAAGACGTGCAGCAGCAAACCCACGACTGCACAGTTCTGTTGCTGGAACAATATGATGGAGCATGTGCCATCAATTTTTCTGTAAGAAAATACCTAGATATACATGCCAAAGTATCAGATATGTACAATCAAACTTTTTATTGGAAGGATGTTGGATGAGGGGGTGGGGTCTAGACCAAAACATAATTACTTGATTTTCAGTGCCTCTAAATCAATAATTTTGGTTTGAATTGAATAAAATTATCAATGAGATAGATAATCTTCCAAAACCAAGAAAATTAAATTGTACTGTAAATGCTGCATGCATTCCAGAATTTACTCTAATTCTCACTAGGGGAGACTGGGGCAAGTTGTAACTTTTATAAACCATAGTTAATTTGAAACTAATTCAGGCAGATGATTCCCTAATTTGATACATGAAGCTAGTGTTGGAGGTTCGAGACCTACTTCCACTGATGGTCATATTCTGATGGTATGGGCCCTGGCTCAGTCTCAGCTGCACTAGACAAAAATGTCATTTTTGATTGTGAAAATTCTGAACTCAAAATTTATAGATAAAACTTACAATTGGCCAGTGCTAAATTAGCAACAGGAATGTCCCCTGCCCCATGTAACTTCTAATTTAAGGGTTGTTTTTCAATCGGGGTACATAGTTTTGTCTCACGGGGGTCAAAAATAAAGGTCTTTCTTTTCTGGCCAAATTGACTTTTTTCTGTTGCTATATACCGTGCCGTGGATTTCTGAAAATTTCAGGGCTACAAGTATTCTGAATTGTTTTTTATTTGACTTTTTGATATTTCGACCAAAGTCAATATTCTGCTCATCCCTCTATTACTGGATGTATAGAACACCCAGTTGTATGGGCTTGTGCTGAGTGGATAGATATATATCTGACAATGAAAAATCATCTTACTTGCTTAATTTTGGCCAAGAACTTTGTGTGTGTCAAGGAAAATAGTAATTTTGGGAGAGGACAGCATTTTTCGGAGAGGACAGTTTATTTGACGAAAGCTGTTTTTGGTGTTTTCCGCTACGAGCATTGTGCAGTTGGTACAACTGAAGTGAAACACTTACCAAAACTTTGTCTAATCTATTGAAGGAGTATTTCTATAAAATAAAAATACTTTTAATTCAATGTTATTGCTGTGTTGCTGACCCTATTTCGGAGAGGACAATATTTGACGGAATTGACCTTCATGTGTTCAATGCAGGATTCTGAAGAGACTAATCATAGTTGCTGCATGTAATTCTAATGTTGAACTCTTGGGACCATGTTGAACGCATATTCACTATTGTTAAAATTTACTGTTAGGTTAGGACTGAAAAATCTGAAGCGATATTTGCCTAATTTGCAAATGAGACAGTCAATTTTGGTCAAAATGACACAAATACATTTTTTTCGCGCTGTTTTCAACCGATTTGAATAATTTTTTCGCTACTGTCTCAGTGTGATTAATCATTCTGTGTAACGTCTTTTCCACATATATGCATGGTATTTCTGGTATTTTGGATATCGTGTGACTTTCCAGAGCGTACCCCGATTGAAAAACAACCCTTAACATGACATGTTGTCAGAATTGTGAGTAACACTTAAGCTGTAATTTGAGTGACATTTTTTCCCCAAACCAATTTTGGAGTGACTGGTGGCATGATATGATACATTTAGACAACCAATATTGGCAATAAATTGTGTCAATATAAGATGCAACCTAGAACTCTTTGGGAAGGTCCACCATTATCTCCCTAATTGTTGTGTCCCATTTTTTCAATTGCTTCACAAAGTAAGTTTGTAAAATAGAAAATCACCCCAAGGCAAAAACGACACAACTTACCTAAGTCTCCCCTACTTTTTTTTTTTAGTAAAAATTTGAATAATACACAACTGCACATGAACCAGGCCCCACTGACAAATGTTAGAAATATCCATTCCACAATATTTATGTTAATGTACATGTTTGAAGAAGGAGGATGCATACACCAAATTCATGGTGTTAACAGAAGGCCTCGGTTTAACAATGCATATTTTATGGTCTTACATGGATCGATTAAGTTTGATTTTTGAGTACGTAATTTAATGCTTTGCCGAAGGTTTAAATTCTCATATTTGCTGTAATGCGTGTAAACCTTGTCATATTGCATTGTGGGTTTGCTCAAGTGCAGTCTATGCTTGCACACAATCTGGTCTTGGTTTATTTCACACACTAGGGTATTTATATTTAATCTCAATATTATGTTTTTTAGATCTGTAGAAGGAATAATGAGCACTGTTTTCATACTTTCAAACGATAGGCACTTCACAGAAAGAAGGAAAATGAGATAATTAGCCGCCATTTTGGAAAATGGCTGCCACGGGTCAACCAGGTCAAATCTGAAGTGGCTCCCTATCTAAATATTTTCTTTTAGACGTTTTTGAACTGTGTGTCAAGTTTCATGCTTCTATGTATTAATGCACTATTACTTCCCTATTCACGACAAATCTGCCCTGCTAAGATTTCAGATGCAGCAACTGTTAATATGAATATTAAATAACTTGTAATCGGCCAGTGTACGCTTAGAATTGTGTTATTGCTGCAAAGTGGTACTTGTTGAGGAACTTTTTTTCGGCGGAATCATGCTCTTCCTGGCCAGGGAATTGTGAGTAGTCCTTGTTTGGCAGCCAGCCAGACAGGTACCAGCACCGACCACAGCATAACACTATTTTAAGTTGTAACAAAAAGATTAACTTTTCTCCTGCGTGACAGATACATGTTATAGATAATAGTTTCAGATCTCTTAAAGCAATTAAGTGAATGCATGAGTGTTTCATTGTTGTCTGTTTGGTTTTTCAATTAGTTTCTATGTATAAAACCATAAATAATCAATTAGTGTTGTCTGTGTCATTGCAGTTTGGCCACAATGAGGTTTATTCACGATTGACCATATGGTCAAGACACAGATTCACAGCTTCAGGTGTTATCAACTGCCAGTTCACTTCACAGCTTCAATTCTTCTTTTGTATCTGACCACTTCTGGCAGTTTTGTTTCAGTCACAGAACAATGACAAAAACAAATTTCTTACAATGGGATGGCGTGCATTGACTGGAACTGAGCTGAACATCCAGATTTTCAGGGGGGAGGGCCTTGGAATTTTTCCTCAATGGGAAATTATATTTTATTTTGTGGTAACAGGGACATTAATTATTTATTTTTCAAGCATCCCATATCCCAAAATTTTCATTTCTAAATCAAGCAACACCCCGTTAATAAAAGCCCCACCAGAAATATTTATTTTAAGACTGCACAGAAAGAGTTTATTCATTTTTTATTTTAAAAAAAATTCCAAACCAGAGTTTAATTGTCACAAAAAAAGATCAAATGGACTGATTCTCTCTTTTCATAATCACAGATCATAATATATTTTCATTCAGTAGCAACCTGCATGAATGCTGGGACTTGCCAAAAATTACTCATAGTTCATGTAAGGTAAAATGAGCAATGATTAAAATTAAATTTTCTCATATTATGCCCCGTATGTTAGAAACAATTAAGAGACCTCAAGGTAGGATATGCCTAAACCACCAATCCACAAATTCCTTAACCTAAACCCCTCTTATCCTCACAAAGCCTCAAATTCCCTCATCTTACCTTAAATTCCCTCACCTTGCCTCAAATACCATCAACTAGCCCCTCAATCAACTAACCTCAGCTCAACTCAACTAACCCCTGCTTTACCCTCTGTATCCCTCAACGACTAGGCCTATTGGTTACACCATCATCACAGTGGTTACCCTGTTGACTATGTCAGCACGAGGTTGTATCCTGCCAGGAGGGCTGTTGAGAGGGGTTGGGGTAGGATGGGTGATAGACTGATAGGCCTTGACATCCAGTACTACTTGACTTTATTGGACCAGCAGGGTTCAGTACACAGTAGTAAGATGTTATGTACCACTCTTGGTACCGATGGAACTTTTATAGATCGATCATTGGTTGTCCAGACAGGACACTAAAACTGAACAGAAATTATTTAATAAAAAAAATAAAAAACAATTCCCAAGCCCCCCCCCACCCTTGGTATGAAATGTGCTCCCTGAATGTTGCATAAAATCATGTTCTAATCCTTGAGGTTTGGCAATCACACAAATCTGGGCTGTTATTCATGCTGTCTCTTGGTTATACCTTTAAAGTAACCTGGCTTGACTGTTCACCAAACTGCTAGTGGTCAAAAATAAAAGAGAGTTTTCAAACAGTGGTCAAATACAATAAAATTGCTATAACTGTGACACAACTCAAAAAGGTGTCTGGCCATATGGTCAATCGTGAATAAACCTCACTGAGGTTTATTCACGATTGACCATATGGTCAAGACACAGATTCACAGCTTCAGGTGTTATCAACTGCCAGTTCACTTCACAGCTTCAATTCTTCTTTTGTATTTGACCACTTCGGGCTCAGTTATGTTTCAGTCACAGAACAATGACAAACAACACATTTCTCACAATGGAATGGTGGGCTTTGACTCAGACTCAGACTCAGACTCAGACTCGTTTATTTTTTGCTCATACAATATACATTACATATAATAACAGTACAAAATAAGAAAAAAGAGCAAAGGGAATCCTCGATGGCAAAAAAATTGCCGCTGCTGAGGATCCCCAATGTTGAGAAAAGTATCCAGGCACAGCAGATGGCAGCGTACTTATCATTTCAATATGACAGGTAAGAAAGAGACAGAAAAAAAGGCAGAATCGTAAAACAAGTAGAGAAACTAAAACGCAGTTTTAGAGCTGACGGGCTGAGACAAGAGGGTCTGCAGCAGTGAAGAAGGGACTATCTTGTAATAAATCAATTTCTGTTACATATATAACAATGAGGAATTAAACAATTTGGATCATAATTATCTAATAGTTTAATTTTGATGTAGTTTTTGTATCCATAAAAACTATGTGTAAAAATCTTAGTCTTGAAATTTTCTTGCATGTCATTAAATAATTTCGTAAATTTGTATTTTATGCCATTTCTTGCAAACTCATGTCTCACAGCAGGCAGCAGCAGAAGAGAAGCATGTCTCGTATTATAATCATGTCTAGTCAAGCTTTCACCAGGTTTAATAATCTCTTGAAAATATTTAGGCACTGGGCCTTTGATAAACCGATAACATAGTTTGCAGTCATGCAGTGCACATATATCTTCCAGTTTTAAAATCTTCAATTGTTTGAACAGGATATTCGTATGAGCATTGAATTTGCTATTGGTAATAATTCTTACTGCCTTTTTCTGTAATTTAAATATAGTTTGAGAACGCCAGCCCCATAGAGTTATGCCATAATTGAAATACGAAGAGATTAAAGCATTATAAATATTAAGCAAAGCATCAGCTGGTAAGGTATGCCTCAAACGACATAAAATGCCTATTGTTTTACTATTTTTCTTCGATAGTGTAGTAATATGTCCTTTCCAACTTACATTTTTGTCTAACCCCAACCCTAAGAAATTAAATTCATCAACAAATTCAACCTTTGTATCATTAGTTGAAAAATTGAGCTGAACATCCAGATTTTCAGGGGGGGGGGAAGAACCTTGGAATTTTTCCTCAATGGGTAATTTCATTTTGTGGTAACAGCGACATTAATTATTTATTTTTCAAGAATCCCATATCCCAAAATTTTAATTTCTAAATCAAGCAACACCCCGTTAATAAAAACCCCACAAGAAATATTTATTTTAAGAATGACCAGAGAGAGTTTATTTATTTTTTATTTTAAAAAAATCCAAACCAGAGCTTGTCACAAATTTAAAAAAAATTCATATGAACTGATCATAATATATTTTCATTCAGTAGCAACCTGCATGAATGCTGGGACTTGCCAAAAATTACTCATAGTTCATGTGAGGCAAAATGAGCAATTTTTAAAATTAAATTTTCTCATATTATGCCCTGTATGTTAGAAACAATTAAGAGACCTCATGGTAGGATAGGCCTACACTGCCACACACTCACCAATCCACAAATTCCCTAACCTAAACCCCTCTTATCCTCACGTAGCCTCAAATTCCCTCATCTTACCTTAAATTCCCTCACCTGGCCTAAAATACCATCAACTAGTCCCTCACTCAACTAAACTCAGCTCAACTCAACTACCCCCAGCTTTACCCTCTGTATCCCTCAACGACTGTTGGTTACTCCATCATCACAGTGGTTACCCTGTTAGACTATGTCAGCACGAGGTTGTATCCTGCCAGGAGAGCTGTTGAGAGGGGTTGGGGTAGGATGGGTGATAGACTGATAGGCCTTGACATCCAGTACTACTTGACTTTATTGGACCAACAGGGTTCAGTACACAGTAGTAAGATGTTATGTACCACTCTTGGTATCGATGGAACTTTTATAGATCGATCATTGGTTGTCCAGACAGGACACTAAAACTGAACAGAAATTATTTATTTAAAAAAAAAGAAACAACTCCCAAGCCCCCCCCCCCCACCCTTGGTATGAAATGTGCTCCCTGAATGTTGCATAAAATCATGTTCTAATCCTTGAGGTTTGGCAATCACACAAATCTGGGCTGTTATTCATGCTGTCTCTTGGTTATACCTTTAAAGTAACCTGGCTTGACTGTTCACCAAAGTGCTAGTGGTCAAAAATAAAAGACAGTTTTCAAACAGTGGTCAAATACAATAAAATTGCTATAACTGTGACACAACTCAAAAAGGTGTCTGGCCATATGGTCAATCGTGAATAAACCTCACTGAGGTTTATTCACGATTGACCATATGGTCAAAACACAGATTCACAGCTTCAGGTGTTATCAACTGCCAGTTCACTTCACAGCTTCAATTCTTCTTTTGTATTTGACCACTTCGGGCTCAGTTATGTTTCAGTCACAGAACAATGACAAACAACACATTTCTCACAATGGAATGGTGGGCTTTGATTGGAATTGAGCTGAACATCCAGATTTTCAGGGGGGGGGAAGAACCTTGGAATTTTTCCTCAATGGGTAATTTCATTTTGTGGTAACAGCAACATTAATTATTTATTTTTCAAGAATCCCATATCCCAAATTTTTTCATTTCTAAATCAAGCAACACCCCGTTAATAAAAACCCCACCAGAAATATTTATTTTAAGAATGACCAGAAAGAGTTTATTCATTTTTTATTTTAAAAAAATCCAAACCAGAGCTTGTCACAAATTTAAAAAAAATTCATATGAACTGATCATAATATATTTTCATTCAGTAGCAACCTGCATGAATGCTGGGACTTGCCAAAAATTACTCATAGTTCATGTGAGGCAAAATGAGCAATTTTTAAAATTAAATTTTCTCATATTATGCCCTGTATGTTAGAAACAATTAAGAGACCTCATGGTAGGATAGGCCTACACTGCCACACACTCACCAATCCACAAATTCCCTAACCTAAACCCCTCTTATCCTCACGTAGCCTCAAATTCCCTCATCTTACCTTAAATTCCCTCACCTGGCCTAAAATACCATCAACTAGTCCCTCACTCAACTAAACTCAGCTCAACTCAACTACCCCCAGCTTTACCCTCTGTATCCCTCAACGACTGTTGGTTACCCAATCATCACAGTGGTTACCCTGTTATGCCCAATGCACACTAGAATCCGATGCGATCCCATCGGATGTGATGCTGTTGCAACCCAGGATCTTAAGTTGGTGCACACTGTATTACCTGCTTACCAACTTGTGGCAACCCCTAATTAAAAATGGGGTAAAATCAAGCCCTCCTGGTTGTTTCAACCCCTTTTTGGTCTGCCAAAGTATCACAAGTCAATGCACACTCAGAAAACCACAGAAAAGTAATAAAAAGTCCATTAAAACATGCGACGGCAAGTCAATTAAATAGCATCGCAAGTTGGTGCAAACTGAGGTAGTTGGGGTTGCAACAGCCTAAAATACGATGCCATCGTAGAAATAATAGCAGTGTGCATTGGGCATTAGACTATGTCGACACAAGCATAGGGGGTTTTAAGTCAATGATCTCACTCATAATATACATATATACTTAAGTTATTAATAGATATAAATGTTTTGACATATGCTTAAGGGCCCCTATGGGCACAAGGGTGAATCCTGCCAGGAGGGCTCTTGAGAGGGGTTGGAGTAGGATGGGTGATAGGCCTTGACATCCAGCAGTACACAGTAGTAAGATGTTATGTACCACTCTTGGTACCGACGGAACATTTATAGATCCATCATTGGTTGTCCAGACAGGACACGAAAACTGAACAGAAAGTATTTATTAAAAAAAACAACAACTCCCTAGCCCCCCCACCCTTGTTATGAACTTTGCTTCCTGAATGTTGAATAAAAGCAAGTTCTTATCCTTGAGGTTTGGCAATCACACAGATCTGGGCTGTTATTCACGCTGTCTCTTGGTTATGTCTTTAAAGTAACCAGGCATGACTGTACACCAAACTGCTAGTGGTCAAAAATAAAAGAGAGTTTTCAAACAGTGGTCAAATACAATAAAATTGCAATAACTGTGACACAACTCAAAAAGGTGTCTGGCCATATGGTCAATCGTGAATAAACCTCACTGAGGTTTATTCACGATTGACCATATGGCCAAACACCTTCATCCGCAGGTCAACTGGAAAAATGTCTCACCTTTATTCTTTTAATTAATAATTGGAAATACCATGTACCAAAGAAACTTAATCTACCTTATACCATTCGACACCTCTGTCAGCCAATCATGAGCCAGTATTTCACTGCAATAAACCCATATTCTTTGTTGTCCAGTTATCCTCCCATGGGAGAATAATAAGTGAAGCTGTGAAAAACCCACTGCAACAAACGACAAGTTTCAGGTTTGTCTCATGGTATAAGCCGGTTATTCACCGCGGGCGGGATCGGCAATATGTGTTTATCACAGGTCGGGCTAACGCCCTCGCTGGATAAATCACATATTGCCTCTCCCTAGGTGAATAACCTATACAAGTACATATATTCAGTGATATATCTAGTGCAGCTATGGAAAGATCAAATCAATCCAGCACCATATATAGCCAATTATATGTACCACTGTTGTGTAACTTTTGGGAAGATTTTCAACTTCTTTTCTTGGTCAATAACAGTTGCAGCTGGAACCTTAGAGATGCCAAATTTGTCTGGAACTCAGACTGTAAGAAGACCTGCACCAGATGTACTATACAAAACCAGCAACCAAAAGATCTTCACTGACTGAAATGGAAGAAATATGATGATCAGTGAGATCATAATATCATCCTTACCGCCTTTTGACATTATAGTGTTTTAGCTGACCAAAAACGTAGCTTTGGTACATTGACTAGTGTTTTTAGAAGAGATTCAGGAAAGTTTTGACAAAGTTTTATACATTGGGTACTTGCATGGGCCCACTTGAGCACTGTGAGTTTGAGAGCCAGGAACGGCTCTATTAGAGTTGAGTTAAGGGCCTCCTGGGACCTTAATCCCTCCCTGCCAGTGCATTGACTGAGTGCAAGCAACAAAATGGTTGCAAAATTGCTGCAAACACCATGTTCAAGTCCAATTTTGAGAAGTGAAAGCCCTTGAAAATATCTGGTTCAAGAAATTCAAAAGACACAAGGCCACACATTCAACAGAAATCAAAATAAATCGATGTTAGTCCAACACGCCAGCAAGTACCAAACACTGACGAAAGTTTTCATAACATATCACTATCAGAGAGAACATTTCTGAGCTGACACAGATAGTTTTAAGAGGGACAACCTCCCAAAGCCATCAATTGCGGCAGATCTGTGCCATTCAGACTCCATGAGTCCCTATTTTTGTCAATGACACGATTATTTGGATTCTCCAAAAACATTGCTTTCTGTTTATGCCAAAAACACCTTGTGTGATTAACTATCAAAATTTGTTACGTCACTTTGGTTTGACTCTCCCATTGTCCACTGTTTAAGTTGCAGAAGCACTGATAACTTAAAAGTGTAAACATTCATTTTGTTATTCAATATTATTGTAACAATTCAAGATTCCCACAGTATGAAAGAAAACAATTAGGCAAGGAGTTTACTCTGCCATATCTTGCTCGTTTGCATGCTGCGTGTGCTCATTTACATGGCCAGTTCCACTAGAATGTGTGCCATTAGTGATTGAGGCTTGACGTTGTGTCTTTAAGCATTTGGTAGACTGATTACTTCAGGAGAAGAACATGGCAATGAGGCGAAAGATGATTGAAATATCAAACATAGGCCCAGGACACCGGGCAAAAGTAGCATTCCAACCCAGGACCCAGCAATTGGCAGTCAGCACACTACCACCGAGTTAACCCTCCCCTCTTGCCTGTAGAGGAAACTTTATAGCCATTATTTCACACTATCTCAGATTATTAGACAGGCCGTTGGGATCGCATCGCTCCAAAAAATCGTACCTGCCCATGTGGATCCATCCAACTGATGTACATGTGATGCTAGAATGCGAACTCTCCAAACCACAGAGTCTAGCTTTTCAAATCAGTGATTACCAAGAACTACATGATATTTTTGACATTTCTGATGTCAACAAAATTTGTGCTTTTTGCAAAGCAAATATGGACATGAATAATTTCATTTCTAATGACACTCATCACCATTGATTTTTTAATTTTCTGTTTAATTATTCATCTATAAACAAATCACATTTGAACCGTGAAACTAGAAATGTAATAAAAACCTAACCTAACTATATATATAATGCAGCCAAAATGTGAAATCTGTAAATAATTACCACCTTTCGTGCCCAATTCCATATGCCAAAGTCGATGGAGACAATTGGGACTGCAGAGGCACCCTGGTGTTTCTCAATTTTTTCTTTTTTTTCAAGATATGATACAATTTAAATCACTGATCTCAGTTTGCCAATGTATTACTATGCCAGATTTTAGAATGAAAGCATTGAGCTACCTGTAAAATTTCAAAATGAAGAATTCGTATACACAAAACGTGGCTCATATCAATCCAAATCCTTTCTCCGATCTCGTGTATATATATGCTTTCTTATGAAATGTGCATCCCAGCAGTTTGTGCTACCTATCCCACATGGTGATATTTTAGTCTCAAAAATGGTAAATTTTAATTTTTTCAAAAGACGTTTTCAACGGTACCAAAATTGTCAAAATTGGATGACTCTGGCCCGAAATAGATCTTGTTGTTTGCATTTTAAGACAGAATATTTCTGTGAATTATTGATAAGTTGGTCACAACACCTAAGCCCATCCGATCACCATAATTAAACCTTATTTTACCCACATTAACAATGTTCATTTCTTGTTTTAGTCATCCAAGCTGACTTAGCCAGCCAACTTCATAGTTAGTCAAGTGAAGTCACAGAAGATGACTAAGTCGACTTAGACAGTCAAGTCGAGTCATTGAACATAAAGTCAGTCATCCAAGCATGACTTGACTGACTCCGGGTCTAGAACCTCATTTTGTGATATTTTCATGAGCTAGATTTTACCTTCTAAAACATTTGCAAGATGAATGATGTCCTACTCTGAAACTGGTCAGCGATAAGATTTATCACATCGCTTCCCATCTGCACCTACATTGATGCATCCCACCCTACCCCTACTGTTAATTTTGATTTGGATCATCCAATTTGGACCATTCAAATCATTGTCAGTCTGTCTTTTTACAGAGCAGTCCAATCTGTTGTCCTGTGCTGGGACTCATGCTGAATTAGCTGCAAGTCTTCAGTGAGCAATCTACTGTTTTCTTTAAGTTCAACAACTGATTATTCAAGTCTTATGGATAGCTGAAATTGGAAAGATTGAATTGGTCTGAAAAGTGTCAGTCTTTAAATCCAATTCAAGATAATTTAACATAATTGAAAAAAAAAACAACTATCTATCAGAAATGACGGTTAACAATGTCTGTTATAATATAATTTATTCCTTGAGGTTATATTTGTTTCATAATTGAAACGAAAAGTATTTTATAAACTGCCGTGTTAACGTTAACGTTTATTATAGATGGCACCACATGTGGCAAATCAGAGAAGGCATTAGTTCATAGCATGTTACGATGAGGTCACATCAATGATGCGTCTTGTGAGCTAACTTCCAGTGCTCTTGGTTATGTCCTGCAGACTTCATACATTTAGTTCATCTTGTGAGCTCCCCATGACCCTCAGATGATTTCCAAGTGAAGACATTGATCTCCTGATAACCTCATCGTAAGTTCATCTTTTTATTCACAGGTGCCTCACATATATATCAATGGGTCATTCCATGTCAACTCAGGCAGTGGTCCTGCTCGACCGTCTCAGATCCCCTTGAAACTCCAGTCAATTGTTGATCTGATATCCAAATAAGGATTTTCAAAGTAATTTCTTCTACCGACACATAGTATTGGATAAACCAGCCCTTAAGCGGAGGGGGTTGTCAACAAGATTTGAAGAAAATCATTCACTGCAGCACAAAGGCCCTTGTTTGGGGGCATCCCATGACTTCATTAATTATGTAGGCTAATGAAACTATGTTTTCCTTAGTCACTAGGAATAGCAAAAGAGGTGCTGAAGCAATGTTGAAGGTAACTTTAAATCTCTAACCACAGTGAAGCTTCAAAAATGGTCTAGAATGATTTTCTTCAAATCTTGTTGACAACCCCTCCGCTTGAGGGCGCTTATATCCAAAACTATGTGTCGGTGAAAGCTATTATTTTGGAAATCCTCATTTGCGATATCAGGTCAATAACTGACTGGAGTTGCAAGAAGATCTGAGATGGTCGAGCAGGGACTTTCTGAAAATTTGCCTGATTTGACATGGAATGACCCCAATGTTAACTCATTTTGAAGCAAAACAGTTCACTCAGCTTGACACATGAACATATGGCGAAGCCACAAGTTTCCAGTGAGCTCCCTGTGAGTTACTGAAGAATTATCTTTTAGAAGGGTGTTAGTGAAGGGTCACATGTACAAGCTCACAGCAGTGAGTTAGCCAATGAGTTGTGACATAAATGTGATCTCAGAGAGTGAATGGCCATGTCTACACTGCATGCTTTCTGCTCAGAGAGCGTTTTTGGTTCAATTAAAAAATGTAATAATCATTAAATTTTATTGAGCTCACAAATATGATGTCGGCGTATAAGGTAACCATGCCACTACCTCAGATTTTGAGCTGACAATGACTACATTGCCTTCTGCTCGGACTGCTCCCATAGAGCTCATTGTGTGACATATCTTCACTCATCATCCTTAAATTATAAGGAGCTTACATACTAAATGTAAATGTAAATGTAACAGGTTTAACGTCTGCGGTCCTCCTATGAGCTCGGCCGACTGTACAATTACATCCTTGACAGGCCTGATCAAGCTTGAATCTTTCTCAGCTCCCTGGGGAGCATACACCAGTGTGCAGCGAATTTCATGCGCTCCTTAGTAGGCAGAAATAAAATAGTAAATAGTTAAGCATTCCACAATTGCCATCTCTGCCTATAGCCAAGTACCCATTTACACCTGGGTCGAGTGAAGCAGTGGTTTAAGAAGGATCTGCTCAGTTCCTCCATGCCGTGACTGGTCTAGTTGAGCCTTTTCTCATCATATTGAAGTTCATTTTGTAACTCTGGACTGACCCAAAACAAGGATAAAAAATAAAACAAGCATCCTGGTTATTTTGGTATATTCCATATTTATGAGCAACAGTGTATCTTTATTAAATCCTATTGACCTAACGTATGACCTCATGTCTTCGCCGGCAGCAGTTTATGATGTCAATCTGACCTCAAAAAGTATGAACTCACAAGAAGAAAATCATCATTAAATAATGTGGTGCTCAGAAATATGATGAAAAACGATTATGCTGCCATGAACTGGCTTCTTTCAGTTTACGTAAGGCTCGTAGTGTGACAGCAACTTATGATTCAGTCTGACTTCACAAATTATGAGCTCACAAGAGGAAAATCATCATTAAATGATCTCGAGCTCAGAAATAGAGTAGGTCGGGGCACGCAGCCCCCCTTAACTTCGAGGTGCGATTTGACCTACTTTTTATGGTCGATTCTTTGAATGCTTATGCTGTCAGGAAGATGTCACTTGACTCTCTTTATAACTGGTGAAACAAATGTCTGCCAATTTTAATAAAGGAGTTACAACCATTTTTGTAAAAAATTGTAAATGGCCTTCTTACCCCACTCATTGGGCAAGAAGCCCCCCTATTATAATCCTATGGCAATTTTTGTTGCGAGTTCATTCAGCTAGAAAGTTATTTAAGGCATTCTATGCAGTTTTTCGGAATTTCAGAATTTTTCTGTCCATACATTGATTTTTTAATATTTTTTGCCCTGTTTCAATTTCGGCAATCTTTTTTTTCTATTTTGATAGCCTTTCTATCAAGATTTAAGGTAAAGTACACATTATTAAATGGTTCCTGAAGCAGCTTTAAGGCCCCAGTGTAGGGGGCCTCATGGCCCATGCCATGTGGGGCCTCTCGCCCCTAATCCACATATTTTAATTTGACCTCTATATTTCGAACTAAAAGGCAAAAAACATGATCCAAATCATATTTATGTAATGGTCCTAAAGTGAAGCAATGCAGATATCCATCATACTTTTTAAAATTATACTTTAATTTCAAAGAATTAGTCAAAGTTACAAAAACCATGCAAATTTTTTTGTTTCTTTAATTTCTAAAATGTTTTGGTACTGTTCGCCTTGAAAATTTGTGACGTTTCCTAAAAAGCCTCTAGCTTCAATCCTAACAATAAGAAAAAGCACCAAAAATGTAAGTTTAGATGTAAAACTGGGGGGGGGGGCCTCTCACCTAACCCGGGCTTCTTGCCCCGACCTACTCTATGATCAAAAACGATTATGCTGAAATGACTTGGCTCCTTTCAGCTCATGCAGAGCTCATGGTGTGACAACAGCTTATGATTTCCGCCTGACTTCACATATAGTGAGCTCAAAAGAAGAAAATCATCATTAAATAATTTAGAGCTCAGAAATATGATGAAAAACGTTGATGCTACCATCACTTGGCTCATTTCAGCTCATGCAGAGCTCTTGGTGTGACAGCAGCTTATGATTTCTGCCTGACTTCACACATAGTGAGCTCAAAAGAAGTAAATCATCATTAAATAATCTAGAGCTCAGAAATATGATGAAAAACGTTGATGCTACCATGACTTGGCTGCTTTCAGCTCATGCAGAGCTTATCGTGTGACAACAGCTTATGATTTCTGCCCGACTTCACACATAGTGAGCTCAAAAGAAGGAAATCATCATTAACTAATTTAGAGCTCAGAAATATGATGAAAAACGTTGAAGCTACCATGACTTGGCTGCTTTCAGCTCATGCAGAGCTTATCGTGTGACAACAGCTTATGATTTCCGCCTGACTTCACACATAGTGAGCTCAAAAGAAGAAAATCATCATTAAATAATCTAGAGCTCAGAAATATGATGAAAGCAGTGGCGTAGCTACAGGGGGGGCAGGGGGGCGGTCGCCCCCCCTGGCTCCATCCTGACCAGAAAAAAAATTATTACCTTGTCATCAAACGTTGTATTTTGCCGATGTGAAGTTGTGATAGTCATCTCAGTCCGGATAAGATAGATTACCTGCCATGTTTAAAGATTATTTACTTCTTTCTTCTCAATCGAGAGTGAAATTTTTCTGTCATTTTGATAACCTAAAAATACTGTATTTATTGACTTGCCTGCTGGTTTCTATGGGGTGCGTCAATTTCTAAAGTTTTGTCAGGATAGTGACTTAAGACCTCTGCCCTTTACCTATACCTTTTAAAGGAGGAACCACATGTTCCACATCAATTGCCTTTGTATGAGAATTGTTTCCCCAGTGACTCAAAAAAGCTATATGTCAGGGCCTGCAGACCTTTTGCTTCAGAAACTTCCACTAAATCATTGAATATTAAAGACAGTTGAAATTGAGAGTTTTTTAGTGGATATCAAAACATGGTCATCTGTGTCGTTGTGCAAAAATTAGCAGTTGTTGATATACTGGCCAAGATTTATAGAGGCATTGAAAATGAATGAGAGGCTAGTGTAGTTCATCTGGCATTTTCAAATAATTATATTGCTAGTATTTACCTCATGACTAAGTTTTCCAAGGAGTTTAGTCACATTACTAAATTAGTAAGTAAATTTTCACCTCTTCAGTCTTTATAAATGGCTAGTTAACCTAGTTTGGTAAAATTCAACTGCATGCCTTCCAATTAGGGGGCCACATTTAATTTCAAGGAGGGCTTGGACTTTTTGCCGCCGCTGCCGTGAAATAGATAATTTCCAACCGAGGAAACCTCCAGGCCCTCCTCCCCTGGATATTTAATGGTCGCTCCCTTTTAAAATCAATCATTGAATAAAGAAATACACTGTCTTGGTTCATTAGCACGGTATGTCCAACAAAATAAGATGAAACAATGTACACTACTTGGAATAGTCTTGTAAAAATGTAAAAGAAGCAACCAATAAATATTTGTATACAGTTCTATAAATGACTTGAAAATTTTGCCCCCCCTGGAAAATTTCCTAGCTACGCCACTGGATGAAAAACATTGATGTTACCATGACTTGGCTCCCTTCAGCTCATGCAGAGCTCATGGTGTGACAACAGCTTATGATTTCAGCCTGACTTCTGAAATACTGACTTTACAAAAAGAAAATCATCACACTATAACATGTATGTGAAAACAATGCAAGAGCTAGAACTTACTTGGCTGCTCTCGGTTTATACAGATCTCAAGGTATGAGTTCTACAATGTGAGTTTATCTTGACCTATCTTGAAGTAGTAATCTCACAAAAAGGAAATCATTATCAAAGCCTGTGGAACTCACACATGTGATTTCAGAATTTGTACTAACCATGACTCCACTAGTTTGGGCACACATTGAGGTGCAGATCTGACATACATTTGTGAGTTCACCCCAACTTCACAAGCTGTGAACTCACAAAATAAGAAATGATTGGTCATCAGGAGCATACAAGAAAAGTTCACTGTATGAGGGCTGTATGACGTAACCACGAGCAATAGAATGTATCTCACAAAAGAGTCTTGCAATGCTCTAATCCTGTGAAATCTTGATGTTCTAATGAGTGGCTTTTCTCAAGATATCGCAAATTTATACAAGCTAACAATGATATATCTGTGACGTCATATCTGGTACATCATCAATATGACTATTGAAAGAAACTCATTCAGACATCGTGTGAATTCACTTCTTCGCTGGGCAATGTGCCTCGTGTTGAGCCCATATATGAGTTTTACTCCTAAATGCAAATTTCTCAGGCACCATGCAGTGAGTGTGTTTATCAGGATAGTAATTCAAAACTGTTACGATGCACACTCTTGCTCATAAATATGGAATATTGGCAGAGTTCAAAATGTGAATGGAAATTTGAAAACAACATTTCATGAAGGGAGCTTCGAACAGACTTCCAACAATTTAATATCCCTTTAATTTCGGAACTTAAGTCCCGTTAGAAAGAAAGAAATTCTCAAATCACGACAAAATGGGATGTGCCATTGATATCATAGTACTGATTATCCCTAGATGGTTTTATTTCCAATATAAACCATTTTATTAACTCATTTTGACCCCAGTTATTCTTTCGGTGACAATTATTTTCATTTATCCACAATTTTTCATGTGAATTTAACCCTTCGAAAATCTGGAATATTTGTTGTTTTTTCCATATTTCCATAATTGAGCCCAGTTTTCAAAATTTTCTCCAATTTCATAAAATGTTCACTTTGTGATGTTGAAGGAACCCATATTTGTCTAGAAAAATTGTTGGAAGTCTGTTTGTAGCTCCCATAACGAAATGGTGTTACCAAATTTCTGCTCACTTTTTTACATGTGCCTATATTCCATATTTATGAGCAAGAGTGTATTAAATTCATTCAAGCAATGAGAAAGCCTCATTGTTGATGGTTTGTCGAGAGAATGGTTTGAATTGAACCCCTCTGAATTTAGTTGAATAGAAGGAAAACAAACTTTTTCTCACCGTACACTACTTATGCATGTGGCTGTAATTCGCTGATAAATGGATAGAAACACCAGGAATTGAGGATGGGAATTTAGAAGATCTGATGGCACTGTCATATCACAAACCTTGTCAGGAACCAAGAAAACCCCTGTGCCCCAGTTCCCTCTAAACTTCAACTTGTGATAAATACATGATTTTGGGAACTTCTATCAATCTCGATTCCAAAGGGAAAACCTAGTAAGTCACATTTTGGAGTTTCAGTCCTTGCAATAAGAGATGGACTTAACGGAATTTGCCAGTCTCATTCTGGGGTAACGGGCCACTTCATAAAAATCTAAACTTAATGAATTTATAAAACCATGTCTCAGAAGTCCTATTTTGACCTTAACTCAATTTGGCCCAAAATGTGACTTACCAGGTTTTCCCTTTGGACGCTAGCAATATCACACTCCTTTTTCATATATACCTGGCTTACTAACTTTTTTGAAAGCTGTGCCAACTAACCTGCCCTTCTCGGATTGTGTAAACATCAGACATTGCGATAATTACTTTGTATTATTATTTTTTTAACTTTTCAACACATCAGTAGACAATTTCAAAATATGTTCAAAGACTCAATGAAGCAGAAAATACTTCAAATAGGCTTAAGGCGGCCCGCTACTCATGAGAAATGGTAGTTAGCGCACATCGACGCGCAGCCAGGCAGGCCCTATCTATCGTAACGTCACCACAGCAGCTCAGCTCTGCTGACACTGTTTCTGCATCTTTTTTTACTTCTGAGAATTTTATGCGGCGGCCGCTTCGTTTGCTATTTGCGCAGCTTCTATTGGGGTTAGAGACTTCTCGTTTGGAGCAATAGATGCGCTATGACGAGGACTAGTAACCAACGGAATTTCAGCTTTATATTCAAAAGACAAAATTTTTACAGGCGATTTTAGTCCAGCAAGTGCAATTTCTCAAAAATGACTTGGTGATATAAATAAATTGTATCAATTTCAAGTGTGGTTGAGGGGGTTGTCTTTATCATGATATTGTTCCCCACTATTTTTGGAAGTTAATGACAAAGAAATAAAAAAATCTCGTCTATATTTTTTGGCACTACGGTTTACAAAAAAGTTAAAATTTTCAAAATCAAAACTTTTATTCCGAGCCCCTTGGAAAGTCCTTTAAATTGCATATATCTTTCTGAAATTGTCATTACCTTTTCCATAAAATTGTCTTCTTTAATTTCATGCTTCATTGTATAATATGGGATGAATGACCACTTAATGGCAGAACAAACTTCACAGAAGGAAAAAAAATAAAAATAATACGTTTTTCAGGTTTGTGTGGACTGACTTCCTGTTACATACCCCCAAATATTATTTTTAAAAGGCTGGAAGCGACCACTTTTGTTTACATATCCTTGCTATAAACTATATTTTGGATCATTCTAAACTGTTTTTAAGAAATCCTATCTTGGAAAGTTCACGAGTATCGAGCCACCTTAATCATGAGAATTGAACCCACCTTAATATCAGGTTGAGGTACGTCATCGATGATGATGTGCAGCTATACCACAAGAGTCAAGAGAAACGATTGTCCAATCAGCTGCTTAAAATGATATGTGGCCAAATAACTATTCATAGCTTTGCCGCCATATATCAGCACCTCGCAGCTCTAAGCATCAGGTACATCCTTGCTGCTGTAAAGGAGACATAACGAGCATTAAGGTATGTACAATTGTGGTTTACTACTACATAATAATAAGATATATGTTGATAGTCATAGTTATACAGTGGTCCCTGCGCTATAAGACCCCCTGTTGTAAGACCACCTTGTCTTATGTGACCACCTTCCTCCCGCACTAAGTAGTATTTTTAGTGCATTTTGCACCCCGATAAGAGACTGCACCCCCACGAGAGACCGCTTCATGATCGCAGAAGGGGCGGTCTTATAACGCAGGGACCACTGTATATGAATGCATAATATTTAAAAAAACTTACATTTATACATTGTATATACAGCTCAGTCTCCATCTTTTGAGTTTAACTTTCAAGAAAGTGTGTTATACACTCTAAACATTTGGTTGTCACTGTGACTAGCTTGTGACTACTTTAGGGTAGTAATGGTTGCAAAAATTGTGTAGTCACTTCCTGGTAAATAATTTTGACTTTTCTATCATAATCAAAATGACTACATTGCCTATATAAGTGTCGCAAAGGTAGTCAATTTGATCACCATCTGGTAGCTTTGATTACCAGAGTGGTTCATCTTACTAATCCTATATTTGTCTCACTGAGCAATTTTTACCCAAGGAGTTGTCGGTTAGGGCACCAGGAATTACCACTCTAGAGTTGTCATCTTGATCACTCTGTGTTTAGAGTGTATTTGAATTCAGTTTGAAGCTTTTAATCACGTGTTTATCTTCTTCACCTTTATTTATCAAATGTTGTTAATTATGCAACCACTGATTTCTGAAGATGTGGGTTCAAATCCACCTCTGAAATACATCTGGCATTTGCTGGAGATACCATTCTATCAAAAAGTAGACTTCTATTTATGCGCTGTACTGGCAATGAGAGTTTCAGAGGAAATAAAAGCTTAATATATAAATGGCAATGTCATGAAATTTGCACAGCACTTTAAGAAGTTTTTGTAGGACTAAGTGTTACCACAACTTTTACTTGTATTTAATATTCAATATAATAATATGAAAGGCAGTTATGTAACTGTTTAAAAAAAATAGAAAGACAGATAGGCCTACATAGAAAGACAGAGAGAAATGCGAATAGACATAAAATAGACAAAAAAATGTAATAGATGGATAGATAGATAAATAGAGAGATAAATAGATAGATATATAGACAGATAGATAGTTAGATAGATCGATAGATAGATAGACAAGTGAATAGATAGATAAATTGACAGTTACATATATATCAAAATAATATAAATACATAAGATTGATAGATAATCCGCTGACTGCATGGTACAAAGGCAGACAACACCTAGCATTTTTGGGAATATCTCTTACTTTCACCGCATATATCTCAATAATACTCAATTTTTGTCAACAGTTAAGCCTAACACAGTACCAAAGCACTAAATCACTCCTTATTTTTATCCTGTAACAACCAGGCACATGCCTCAGATGGGCGCCCTGCGCCCCTATACAGTATACATCTTGCATTAATTTTTGGCGTGGCTGTCCGAGGCATCAACTCTGAAATATAGAATGGAGGTAAGAGCATGCTGCAATAATGATCAGTCACTGTCAAAAGTAATTGTCATTACTTGTAAACATATTTTAGGTCAATCATGCATATTTTATATTGCTTTACCGACTGAGCCACAGATGGTCGAAATCCTTCCAAATTTGGTCGCAGAAAATACTCAAGCTATCCCCTGGGCTCATATTGAACTTTCTAAACTTACACTTGTTGTAGCCAATATATCCGGGCATATCAATTTCGAATTTTGAGACTTTCCAACAAAAATTACAAGAGACTGAGTTTTTTTGGCAACTCCATGTATTTTTTTCAGCTTCACAAAATTTAGCAGACATAACTTAGAAAACGCATTACTGAGATTCAAGTATTTGCAGGGACCAACTGTTGCTACTATCGTGTTCTATATTAAATTTGGAAGATATTGATGCATCATACAAATTTCTATTGCAAAATTGACAACATGGTGTGCCATCAAAGTCAGCAGCTTCATCTCAATCTGAAAAACCGTTTGAGGAGAATTATAACACATGTCAAATTTACGTCAATATCAGGGTCATTTAAAATATTTCATAGGGATTTTTAAAGAAACTGGTTATCATTGTTGATGTTCCCTGGGATAGACCCCTAAGTACAGTTGTACCCAAATCTTTCTTTTTAATCAAGCAATACCCTGTTACAGATGATTTCCTAATTGTAGACACCGAGACTGTGTATGATTTTTTTAGCACATGTATTCTACAGGAAAAATTAACCAAAAAAGCTTCACTTTACCTAATGGAATGACATGTCCTCTCATTCTCAGTGTGTACAAATATGAAATAATCTGTAAGAAATACCCCAACCAGAAATTATCTTTTTCAAATCCGCCAAAAAATAATTTACTTATCGAACCGATACTGAGCAAGAAATTATTTATTTCAAAAAATAAACTCCCAACCCCCCAAGCAAGAAATTGTTATTTACAAAAAAATATCCCACCCCCAAATCAAATCTCATGGTCGCTAACTTCAGGTGTGGTCAGCAGCTTCCCTCTTAAGGCTAGACTATACCTGTCCCTCTGATCAGAAGCCTCCACCCTCAGTGAAGGCACTGAAGGGACAGTCAGAAATGGAAGGTCAGCTCAAACAAAACTAAAATCAGTATGCCTGCCAAAGCCAAGTCCAGAACGATGGAATTGAAGTGAACTTTAAACAGAGGATCTTGTTAGGTCGAAATCACAAGTTAAACATCTTGTCACAAAAGTGCTCTCTCAAAATCGCTGTTAACAGGATTTAAATATGTCTAAAAACTCTAAGTAATGTTTTGAACTTGTGTATCTGGTAATATCCCCAATGTAGCATGATAAAATTTAATATTTCGCTTATAATAGATAACATGACGTGCACAAGGCACTTTAAAGCGGCGTTCAGTGAAAATTTGCTATTACTCGGAAATATGCTGATAATACTGATGTCACAAGCTGACATCACTGGCTGACATCACCTACTGATGTCACCGGCTGATGTCAACAGACATGATGAACTGACATCACTGACTGACATCACCAGCTATGTTGTCACCAACTGATGTCTCTGCTTACATCACTGGCTGATGTCACCGGCCGACGTCATAGGCTGATGTTACATACTGATGTCACAGACTGACATCACCAGATGATGTCACCAACTTTCACCTGCTGAAGTCATCAGCTGACATCAACAGCTGACGTTAACGGCTGACATCACCAGCTGACATTGCCTGCTAATGTCACTGGCTGACATCACCAACTGACATCACGGGCCACCATTGTCAACCAATGTCAAGCATGGCTGCCATCTTCTGACATCACCAACTGACATAACCAACTGACAGCACTGTCTAACGTCAATGACTGACATCGCATACTAACATCAGTGACTGTGGTCACCAGGTGATGCACTGATGTCACCTACTTCACTGGCTGACATTACCGGCTGACGTCTTCAGCTGATGTCACCCACTGACGTCTCCAGCTGATGTCACCTACTGACGTCACAGGCTGTCACCTACTGACATCACTGACTGATCAATGGCTGACATCGCATACGTACGTCACTGACTGGCATCACCAACTTATGTCACCTACTAACATCACAAAATGATATCACCTACCAAAAGTTCTCTTGATAAACTGAAACATGAGGTGAATGAACAAGCTGAGAAGATAGTTTCTCTTGACGGGTACAGTCGGCGTCAAAATTTGATATTTCATGGCATTTGGCAGAATGAAGAGGAAGATTGTTTTGCTAGAGTGAAGGATGTTATCAATAAAATGGGAGTCAATGGAGAGGATATGCGATTTGATAAGTGTCATCGTTTGTCGGGACAAAAGCCGCAACCAATTATTGTACGCTTTAATTGGTATCAGGATCGTTTGAAAGTATTTAACGCTAAATCCAAACTTGCCGGAACCAAATTTTCACTTTCAGAGGACTTTCCTCGTGAAGTTATTGAAAGGCGCAAGTCATTGTATCCTATCATGAAATCTGCACGAGAACTGAATCACTTTTCCACAATCCGTGGTGACAAACTGATTATTGGCACTGATGTTTATTCTGTTGACACTTTGCATAAATTGCCCGCAGATCTGGATCCAGCAAACTCGTGCACAAAGAAACATGGAGATGTTGTAGCATTTTTTGGTGGACACTCCCCTCTTACAAATTTCTTTAAGTGCAATATTGAAATCAACAACAGATCATACTCCTCAGTTGAGCAATATTTTCAGTATCAGAAGTGCATTTTTGCAGAAGATGTTGACACTGCATCTAAGATCTTGAAGACTCATTCTCCTGCTCAATGTAAACGATTTGGTGACAGTATGACCATCGAAGAAGACATTTGGTTACCCAAGGCAAAGGAATTGATGAAGATTGGCATGAAAGCTAAATTTATGCAGAACGTTCGAGCAAAGAATTTTCTACTTCAGACTGGGAACTGTGTTTTGGCAGAGGCAAGCCCGAATAAGGTATATGGTACTGCACTGAAACTGTCTGATCCAAAAAACAGCTCGATAAATGAATGGAATGGTATAAATGTTACTGGTGATGTTCTAATGGCTGTCCGAGAAGAGATTATTCACTGACTTGCACGTGATATATAGACAATGCTTCGCAATTATTGTAAAATTACATCTGATGTTGAAAGCATCCACATAAACTAATTACTATTATTGCTGTTTATTATGATACTGCTTTTGTGTCTTGACAAGGGTAATTACTGTGCATTTGTTACAGTAGACGAACTTCGAGTGTTTACATGCAATACACTTCTGGGCTGTTACTGACATCCCAGCCCTATCCCTGCCATGTTAAGTGACCATAACTTTGATACCTCATAAACGTGTGACTGACTCATAGCCCATACATACCATGTTGTGTGATAGGTGTCATAGCATTCACCAGTGACCTCACTCCAGTCTCTCTGAGTAATAGCCTGATAGGCCTGTAATCAACAGAGCTTGACCACTGTCAATGCTACTGATCCCCAGCTGATCTTGGTGTCTGCTGCTCCTGGCCATCCTGACCACAAGTGCTTCATTTTAGCGAAGTTATAACAAACAGATTAATCTTCCTCTGGTGTGACAAGCATAATTCACAGTTTGAGATATTCAAAGCAATTGTATCTATGTTTGAATGTTTAATTGTTGTCTGTTTGTTGTTCCAAATATTTCTTTGAGGAAAAACACAAACATTATCTAAATTATGGATATTTCAGGCCAGAAAAAGCTGTGAAGGATTAGAATACTTCAGAATTTTATTGAACTTGTTGGCAGGGCAAGCGTAAATGAGCTATGCAATGGAGTGATGCCCCTGGCTTTCTTGTGTAGCTCCCTTGTTCATCAAACAGGTTGCTACATTTTATATACACAAAAACCTGCTTAGACACAAGCATGCATATAATTCTGTCGCACTTCTGCCATGATTTATAACTCACTATCGCAATTCAGATGGATAAGCTTTCATGTTGACTGACTGTGTCAACACCACATCTTTCATGAAGAGAGCAAAGGATTATTGGCAAATGGGTCAGATTTATGACTCAGTGACTTCATATGACAACTGTTCTACGGCCCATTCACTTAGCATTGCTCTGATACATGTCACTGAGCCAGATGTTTGTCACTGCTGCATCTATACATGTCATTAGAAGTCCTATGAGTCAGTGAAAGAGCCACCAGTTTCAATGGTAAAGATTGAAGCAACAGCTTTAGTGACCTCATTGATACTCTGAAACCAGTCACTTGTAAGCACTCGAAGTTGGTCTACTGTAACGATAGTAGATCAATAACTGCTATGCATATAACTTTAGTTTGTTAATATTATCACTATTATTTATTTTTTATTTTTTTAATCATATAATTTTATCTCTAAAATATTTTATCTTCGATTAATGACCATAAAGCATCTTACTTTTGATTATTGTTTTCCTTCACATGAACTAAATGGGTACTAACATAACTTGGTTGCCACACCTTGCCATATTCTTTTGGCTAAACATCTTTGATGTACATTTTGTTGTTTTTACCTTCAGCGAACGAAGTTCGAAGAAGGTATTGTAATCACTTGGGTAAAAATGCTGTCCGTCCGCCGGGCGGGCGGGCGGGCGGGCGGGCGGGCGGTCGGGCGGCGGGCGGATAGATCGTTTCCGGCCCGGCACTCGGCCTCTATTGAATGTATGGGGATGAAATTTGGTACACATGTAGCCTGTATGGTCTAGTTGTGCCTTTTGATGGTCTGATGAATAGATCTTAAATACTTTTTGAAATAATTAACAAAATATAAAAAATTTTTTTTTTCGTTTCCGGGCCAAGGCTCGGTCACTATTGCATGTGCATGGATGAAATTTGGTACACACGTGGCCTATATGGTCTAGTTGTGCCTTTTGATGGTCTCATTGACAGATATTCTATATTTTCTGAAAAAATGAGAAAAGACATAAAAACATATTTTTTTTGTTTTTTGGGCTAAGGCTCGCTCACTTTTGCATGTACATGGATAAACTTTGGTACATATATGGTCAATATGGTCTAGTTGTGCCTTTTGAAAGGTCTGATGGAAAATATTATATACTTTTTCAAATATTGAAAAAAACATAAAAATTATTATTTTTGTTTCTGGCCCAACATCCGGTCACTATTCCATATACATGGATGAAGTTTGGTACACATATGGCTTGTATGGTCTAGTTGTGCCTTTTCATGGTCTGACAGATGGCTATTCTATAGTTTTCGTAATATTGAGAAAAAATATTTAAAAGAATTTTTTTATATCGGAGCCAAAACTTCCCCACTAGGCTATTGCATATACAGTAATGCATTTTTCTAAACAAATCACCTATGCGATTAATTTAGCAGTGCTTTTTGATGTGTATAATACTTTATGAATCATTGGAAAAATGAGATAATGGAAGGCCACTACTCGCTACTCGACCGCTATTGCATACCTATAAGCAATTTCGGGAACGCACCAATTTTATGATATTATTGTAATCTTCTAAAGGTGTTATTCGCTGAAGCTTGCTGCTGCGCAGCCTATGTTTTTATTGTACAGTTACTGTTACAAGCTGGATTTTATGTCAGAAACAAATAAACATTTTAAAACAGCATCCATTTTGTGTTACCTGCGCTAAAACCTCGGCCAAATGGCGGCCATTTTCATCAGTCGACATGAGCGCCGCCTTGTGCATTTCTGCTAAACGTTCCATTTCTCGCTCCATCTCTCTCTCCTTCCTCCTTATCCTGTTTTTACGTCTCCGGTAGAGGACATTGACAGCTGAATATTCGATGAGAGCGCTGAACACAAATACTAAACATGTGGCCATCCACACATCAATGGCCTTAATATAGGACACCCTGAAAATGTAAAATACAGACAGTTTGGTTAATTTCATTCAGTCAAATGTGCCACTCTCAAATTGAATCTGGGCTCATACAAAAAAATCATGTCCCAATTTGAAAAGCATCACTTTCATTCATGATAAAAAAAAAGAGTTGCATGCCACTGATGTCAATTTATTTATTTTTTTTTTATTTCAAATATGTTTTAAAAGGATAGCCAGTTCAGCACATGCTAACAACTTTTTACCTTCAGCGAACGAAGTTCGAAGAAGGTATTGTAATCACTTGGGTAAAAATGCTGTCCGTCCGCCGGGCGGGCGGGCGGGCGGTCGGGCGGCGGGCGGATAGATCGTTTCCGGCCCGGCACTCAGCCTCTATTGAATGTATGGGGATGAAATTTGGTACACATCTAGCCTGTATGGTCTAGTTGTGCCTTTTGATGGTCTGATGAACAGATCTTAAATACTTTTTGAAATAATTAACAAAATATAAAAATAATTTTTTTTTCGTTTCCGGGCCAAGGCTCGGTCACTATTGCATGTGCATGGATGAAATTTGGTACACACGTGGCCTATATGGTCTAGTTGTGCCTTTTGATGGTCTCATTGACAGATATTCTATACTTTCTGAAAAAATGAGAAAAGATATAAAAACATATTTTTTTTGTTTTTTGGGCTAAGACTCGCTCACTATTGCATGTACATGGATAAACTTTGGTACACATATGGTCAATATGGTCTAGTTTTGCCTTTTGAAAGGTCTGATGGAAAATATTATATACTTTTTCAAATATTGAAAAAAACATAAAAATTATTATTTTTGTTTCTGGCCCAACATCCGGTCACTATTCCATATACATGGATGAAGTTTGGTACACATATGGCTTGTATGGTCTAGTTGTGCCTTTTCATGGTCTGACAGATGGCTATTCTATAGGTTTTGTAATATTGAGAAAAAATATTTAAAAGAATTATTTTTATATCGGAGCCAAAACTTCCCCACTATTGCATGCACAGTAATGCATTTTTCTAAACAAATCACCTATGCAATTAATTTAGCACTGCTTTTTTATGCGTATAACACTTTATGAATCATTGGAAAAATAGAGATAATGGAAGGCCACTACTCGACCGCTATTGCATACCTATAAGCAATTTCGTAAACGCACCAATTTTATGATATTATTGTAATCTTCTAAAGGTGTTATTCGCTGAAGGTTTGCTGCTGCGCAGCCTATGTTTTTATTTCTTACTTTGTATAGATTCAAGATTTAATTGCGAAATATTCCTTATTGTTTTCCTTGTTTACTTGATTCAGTTATCAAGACTAATCTTGGAATGTCATGGGTTGAAAAGGCAATTTGTTGATTTTTCTAGCATTTTGATTGTATTGTGGAGTTTAACAGGATTAAGGTTTTTGCATTTTTCCGTGTGTATTATTGCAACCATGTTTAGATGTTGTGCGCCTTTTTGCAAGATTTCTATGAATTGTTTTCTGTTGTCCTGTTTGTAAGCAACGGGTATTGGGTCATGCCAGAAGTGTCACTTGTAGTGTTTGTCTAACTTTGTATCATATTAATTGTTTGCATGCTAATTTAGAGAATGAACAAGGTGTAGAACAAAATTGGATTTGCATACATTGTGTAAGTGACAATTTGCCATTTAATCATTTTGATGATGATGATGAGTCATTTTTGAGTAGTCTAGACAATTTCTTCGGTAATGAAAACTTATCAAGATTAGAAGAAATGGTTTTTAATCCTTTTGAAATTACCGACCCTGACTTGCATGACTTGATGCCAATGATGGATATAGACCCCGATTTTCAATTTTTCAATGATATAGCTTGCCTACAAAATCGCACTGGGAATTGTCAATATTATCTGGAAGATACATTTAATGCGAAAATAGCTGATCTTGCCGATGAATTGTTTTCACTTTTCCACCATAATATAAGAAGTTTACCAAGGCATTATAATGAATTTCTTAGTTTTATAGATAACCTGGATAATAAATTTACAGTTATTGGGTTAAGTGAAACGTGGCTCACAAGAGCAAACTGTGATCTATACAATATCAATGGCTATAATCACATTTATCAATGTAGAGAGCAACGATCTGGAGGAGGTGTTAGTTTATTTATTTGTGAAAATATACATTATGTTGTGCGATCAGACTTAGCTAGAAATAACTTGCATCTAGAATGTATCTTTTTAGAAATTCCAAAATCTGAGCATTTTCATGAAAAAGATATTCTTATTGGTATGGTGTATAGACCACCCAACACAGATCTTCAAGAATTTAATATTAGCTTTACTGAAATTGTATCGGCTGTTCATACTGAAAATAAGATTGTATATCTTATGGGTGACTTTAATGTTAATCTGCTAAATGTAGATTCTCATGCTGGAAGCGCAGAATATATTGAGATGTTTTACGCTCATGGCTTCCTTCCAATGATATGCAAACCTACACGCGTGCAGAACCAGTCTGCCACTGTCATTGACAACATATTTTGCAATGATATTTTCAGCCATCACTTAGTCAATGGGATATTAGTAACTGATATTTCAGATCATTATCCTATATTTTCTCTGTGTTTGAATCAAAAACTTAAACCTCGTGAGACAATGCAGAAGATAAGAGATTTCAGTGATAGAAACATAGTTAAATTCCAAAATATGTTGACTACTATTAATTGGCAGTCAATTCTTGATATTCAGAATTCTCAGGAAGCATTTACTTTATTTTATGAACAATTTAGAAACACATTTAATCTATGTTTTCCACCAAGGCAAGTGGAAATTAACTCTTATCATTCACGTAAACCCTGGGTGTCTTCTGGTATTAAAATTTCGATTAAGACAAAAAATAGGCTTTATGCTAAATATAAAAGAAATCCGAGTAATCAAAATCATTGTTCATATAAAATATACAGAAATAAGGTAACTTCCATGATACGATTAGCAGAAAAACAATATTATGACAATGAATTTCTTGCTAATAAATGTAATTTAAAGAAGTCCTGGACTATTATTAAACAAATTGTTAATAAGAAAAAGAGTGTCATCAATTCACAATTCTTGATAAATAATCAGACAACGAGCGAGTTAGAGTCTGTAACTCGTCACTTTAATAATTTCTTTGTTAATATTGGTCCTAACTTAAGCAGAAATATTCCTCTTTCGGATACTGACCCCATTGGATACTTGGCTAATAACAATGTAAATGGTAGTTTGTATCTGCATCCAACTGATGTGGCTGAAGTTAATATTTACGTAATAGCAGCCCTGGATGTGATGGTATCAGCGCGAAACTATTAAAATGTACTTCCCATATATATACACATGTCCTGGTTCATTTAATAAATCTTTCTTCAATGCAAGGTGTTTTCCCAAATGAAATGAAAATTGCTCGTGTTGTCCCTTTATATAAATCTGGTGATGTGAGACAAGAACTACCGTCCAGTTTCAATATTGCCTGTTTTCTCAAAATTATTTGAACGCATTGTGTATAATAGATTATCTGAATTTATTGATACTCAAGAAATACTGAACAACTGCCAATTTGGTTTCCGTAAAAAACATAATACAACAGCAGCTTTGATTGTCTTAATAGATAAGATATTGAACGGGTTTAATAATGGGGATATTACATTAGGTGTTTATCTTGACTTTAGTAAAGCATTTGATACTATAAATCATAACATTCTTAAGAAAAAGCTGTATCAATACGGAATAAGAGACAATGCATTAGATTTGATTGTCAATTATTTGAATAATAGGAAGCAGTATGTAACTTATAATGGTTTTGATTCAGATTTGTTGCCAATTTCATGTGGCGTGCCACAGGGCAGTATTTTAGGTCCATTGCTTTTTATTCTATATATAAATTATTTACCCTCTGTTTCTAATAAATTATTTTCGATACTCTATGCAGATGACAGCAACATGTTTATTCAGGGAAAAGATATATCTAATATGATAGCTATTGTTAATGATGAACTGAAGAAAGTTGTAAAATGGGTAAATGCCAATCAGCTTTCCCTAAATGTTGACAAAACTTTTTTTATGATTTTCAAAACCAGGAGAAGGAATATTCATGTTTCTGACGACATTAAAGTACAAAATAGAAGTATTGAGAGAGTTAATGACATTAAATTTTTAGGGGTGATTTTAGATAGTCATTTATCTTGGGATAAGCATGTGATCCATTTGAAAAACAAGATTGCAAAAAGTATCGGTATAATTAATAAGGCAAGAAAGGTACTTAGCAAGGAGACCTTAATTACATTATATTATTCATTTGTGTATCCTTACCTTAACTATGGAATTGAACTTTGGGGTTGTTCATCAAAACATAATCTTGCCTCTCTTCATAAAATGCAGAAAAGGATTTTTAGAATGATTTGCAAGGTCCATTTTCATTATAATACAGCAACACTCTTTCTGGACTTGAAGATGTTGAATGTTGATAAAATTTATCAGTATCATGTAAGTTTGTTGATGCTTAAAGTTTATAAGAATCTGGCTCCTGTTGTGTTAAAAAACATGTTTAGGATTAATTATAATATGTATAACACTCGTCAAATACTGGATTATATGTTGCCTCTATTTAGATTAGCTATTTGTCAAAAAGGGTTTAGATATATGGGTATTAAGATTTGGAATTATATAATCCGTCGTTTCAATGTAGATTTTTCTATGAGTACCATAAAAAAGTATATTAAACAGCATATATTAAATCATGATATTAATATTTTACATTAAACCATGATGTTACTGTGGGTAGTGGACTCAGCTATTATTATTTAATTTCATAATAATAATTGTTTTTTATATTTAGATAAGCCTATGACATTTGTTTACTTTGTAATTTATAGTATAAAGATTTTCAATTGATATCATTTGTGTCTCCTGTGCATATTTTAAAGCTTTATAGCATGTATCGCACACTATATACGCATTTTGCGTCTTGTGTGCAGTTTTGTAGCTATGTATGTATGTTATTTCATTCTTGAATAAAGTTATCTTGAATCTTGAATCTTGAATCTTGAATGTCACTGGCTGACATCACCAACTGAAGTCACTGGCTGATGTAATCAGCTGATGTCACTGGCTGATATCACTGACTGACATCACCGGCTTATGTCAATGATGACATCATCTGCTGACATCACTGGCTGACATTACCAACTGACATCACTAGCTTATGTCACCTGCAGACGTCACTGGCTGATGTCACCAACTGAAGTCACCGGCTGACATCACTAGCTGACATCACTGGCTTACATCACCAGCTGACATCACCAGCCGATGGCATGAACTGAAGTCACTGACTGACATCACCAGATTACATTGCCGGCTGATTTCACCGGCTGAAGTGCTAACGTCACCAACTGAATGCACTGGCTGATGCCACGAGATGATGTCACCTGCTGATGTCACAGGCTGATGTCACAAACTCACGTCACTGACTGACATCACTGACTGACATTGATTGACATTATATTGACAATGTCATAACTCTCAATGGGGGAGCTCCTAAGCACCGGTGGGAATTCCAATAAAGAAAAGGAGAAGAAGAAAGTGGAGTCACCTAGTGTAAATAGACAGTACTACTACTGTGGTCATGGAGATGTTGGGAAAACCCTTGCTTGGAGATCCCGGTGATGTCATTCATGACTGCAGCATTGGGGTAGAATGGATTTCCCTTGATGGAGGCTTTATCACACAATTCACATGCACCAAAAGTTGAATGCTCGCGTGCATGTGCATGGCATGATGTACTGCAAGTGGCATTATGATTGAAGATGGTAGGCAGCAGATAATTCACCCACAAGATTTTCAAGGTTGACAGTAACAATACTGGCTCTCTTGGATGCTAAGAGAGACGCTATAAAGGTGGTGACTTTATTAAAGCCTGTGTAGAGGTACAGGTACAGATGGTGCCACATGTGGCATGAATGAAACAAATAACTGTCATTGGTCGGCTGCTAATATTTAACCTTATAACTACCTCATAAATGTGGCTACAGTCTGTTTGTCAAAAGAGAATGAATGGCTGGATACTATGTATCATTATGAGGGTGGACTGACAATAGAATCAGATGATCTTCAGAAATGTTTAACTACTTACATAATATTGTTAACTGAAAATAACTTCTTGTTGACTTGTTCATGTATTACTTCAGATGTCCTCGTCAGTTACGGAGGGAACGGAATCATTCTCCCTGGTGGTGGTTCTACTAATCGTCTGTTGCGTGTCGGTGATCTTCAACATGCTGATCCTAATTGTGATTGCATCAAAGTCAGAATTTCGTGGCAAGACGGAAGCATTCATCAGCAACCTAGCAGTGAGCGACATCTTACTGGCTGGCACTGCTGTGCCAATCAAATTGTCACAAACTCTCTCGGCGAACAGTGATTTCACTGGGGGTGAGTTATATCAAATTTTGAATTTATGGAATTGGCAAGCTGCCACTGATCCAATGAGTTTATTTGTTTTTTTTTTTAATTCGAAACAAGTTACCTTATACACTGTAAAATTTGAAAACTGTGTTGAAGCAATAATTTGAGCTGTCTGAGAATGTTAATAATTTTCAAGCTATGATAGCTCAATCCTATAAGTTGTCAAGGTATGATAGCTCAATGCTGTAAGTTGTTCAAACGAATCATAACATTAAGCTGTGAAAACATGAAAGCTTCAGTTGTTGCAGATAGCTTGACATCTCAGTCATGCCACACATAGCGCCATCTATAACAAGCACTTCTCATAAGACTGCATTTAGTTGTAAATAATTATTTACTTACAAGAAAAAAGAACATTTATATTACACTATCCCAGAGAAAAAATGAGTAGCACACCACTTTAACTGGTTACTTTTTTATTTTTATCTCTCTTAAATTAATTTGTGGGAGTAATTAGATGCATGCTTTCACACGTCAACCAACATTTCCAAGTCAGAGTGTGTTAAAATATAGCCTTCTAGCACTGTAACAACTGAAATGAGCCACATGCCATTGGGATTTATTCACAAGAATTAATTTTGAAATCTCCTTGTGATGCAATGGTCTTTGTTGAATGCATCTTGGGCCTGTCCATGGTGTGCTAAAATGAAGCATACTGGATCAGGTGGATCCCCTTGAGAGATCAAACAATATTTTAGGATTACAGCCCATATTCATAAATAACTTTATAAGACAGGTCACACAAATATAAATCAAAAACAACTAAAAATAAGTCAACACAGCTCAAAATTTTGAGTTGTGTCAGCTTGGATCAATAAGTCAACAAAACTCAATATTTTGAGCCGTAAGTCAACACAGCTCATTGTTTTGAGTTTCCTCAGCTTGAATACCTCAGTCAACATAGCTTGGTACTTTGAGCTATCTCAGCTTCATATTTCGAGTTATCTCAGCTTAAAACAGTAATCTATGTTAGCTCAATCAACTTGTGCAACCATTCCACTCAATCAATTGAGCTGAATCAGTGCCTTCGATGTTACACTGTAGTTAAGTATTTCAGAGATTACATGTATAGAGTAAGGTCAGGAGAACACTTTAAGACAAAAACTAAATTCTGTCACACTTTCTTTTTGCTATTTTGGAAAATTTTGAGCCTTTAATAATGTTCTAAGAAATTGATCACATGTATGATACACATGTATGTATTACCATTGGGACCTTACTATGGTTCCAAATTGGAAAAATGGACTAAGTCTGACTTAGGCCAATTTTTCTGTAGGCTGACAATTTGTAAAATACATTTAAACTTTAATGGGTCAAAATTTGGTAAGTCTGAAATTCTTGTCTCCAGTGTTTAACAATAATTCATGATGGCAGGAAGGCACATGGAGCACCTCTTGTTGTCATTTGTCATAGACATGGATATTACAAAATTTATAACGCAAAAAAAATGTGGCAGAATATTTTTATCCCAACCCCCCTGAAAATGGCCTGTCTCCGCCAACATTTTCTTTGAAAGATCGCATCACAAAAACGAGTACAGGATCCTGATTAAATTAAACTCTTCCATACGTGGAGACTTGACCGGCAGTCTTCTAAAATCTAGTTACCAATTGCTGATATAATATTCTGTATAAGAGCAGGAGGTTGTTGTGTCAATGTCTTCAATATTGCGTCATTAGCATCACACCGGATTTGTTTCTTAATAAATATTAAAGGGACACACATTCTGTGAGAAAACTTTGTGTCTGACATTGTCTGAGAACCAAAGAAAATAACTGAACTATCTGTAGCTCTATATCATTTATGTAATCCAAAATAAAGAGTATTTCTGTTGGCATGTCAGTTGTCCTATCTCCATTTGTCATTAGAAAATGCCTTCCTGCTCTATTTTTGACTGCATATTTCTGAACCAAAATCGTTGTGAACATGTGTCTGGTGTTAATAAGGTCATTGCATGCACATATTGTCAGACTGCCAGCTTTGCACTGGTCCCTGCAAAGATTTTTTTCCTTAATTATCATTAGCATCGCGCTGTCATTAGCATCATGTCAAAAATGGCTTATTGCCTTTACCTCACTAAAATTTTGTTGCAGGTGACTGGAGTTGAAATTGGTTAAATATATAATGTCAATTAATGTTTCAGCAGAATATTTCATGACATTTTTGCATTTTCCTAGCATCTGACATGCTTAGTATGAAGTTTGGTGCTTCTAATTACTAATCAAATATGGGATGCCAGTGACATTTTACCATTGTCTAGTATCTGAAATATGGCTCAGCAAAGACATTGGGCACTAGAGGGAGTTGTGGAGATCATTTTTGTTATTCAGAATCCAAACTATTGATGAAAAGAGTATTTTTTTTTTTTTGTAAATTTGTCTTTCAAGAAAATGTCCTATCTCAATAACTATTGGTCATAGAGACCTGAAATATAGCTCAATGTGTGCATAATAGCCACTTTCCCATACGTTGGTAATACATTCTTCAGCTCTAAGTGGTACGGATTTCAACTTAAAGGCATGATGCTAATGACACACATTTTCTGTATTTAATTGACCAAAATTCATTATCTCAAAAATAATTGGCACTAGCGACCTGGAACTTGGCTCAAAAGGCGCAAGTAGCTTGCCTAATCATTGGTAATCGATTATTTAGCCCAAAGTGATCAGGATTTTTCATTTATAAGTGTGATTTTAAAGACAGTCAAAAAACATCACAGCTGTATTTATCACCTCAGTACAGATCAGCAGTGCATTGGGACCCTTGGACATGAAAGTGCAGTGATAGCTGATTGTTTGACCTACCCAATGCCAACTTTAAAAGGCATTTCTGGACCGAAAAATTTTCAAATATTTTTCAGCTGAAATTTCAAGGTTTTCAAATTTTGACCCTTAAACAAAATAGATCTATAGTGTGCAGTACATGTAGTTAGAGCTGGTTAAATTGTATTTAAGTTAAAAAAGATGTTGGGAAAAAACACTTTTTAAAACGGAAAACAAAAGTTGTTCACTTTCCTAAGGATAACATTTCAAATAGTGTGGTCCCTGCGTTATAAGACTGCCTGTTGTAAGACCGCCTTTCCTTTTGTGACCGCCTTCCTCCCACACTGTCTAAGTACTAGTATTTTTAGAGCAATTTGCACCCTGATGAGACACCACACTCCCACAAGAGACCACTTCATGACTGCAGAAGGGGTGGTCTGATAACGCAGGGCCCACTGTTACAGTACACCATGTGAATCCGGCAGTCATGTGTCACCTATTTGCCTTTTCAGAGGGTCTGAAGCTTTATAGTAAGATATGCAGCGGTCCCTGCGTTATGAGACCGCCCCTTCTGAAGTCATGAAGCGGTCTCTCTTGGGTGTCTGTCTCTCGTCTGGGTGTAAAATGTACAAACAGTACTGCTGAGTGCTGAACGAAGGCAGTCACATAAGGCAAGGCGGTCTTACAACAAGAGGTCTTATAATGCAGGGACCACTGTTTTGTTTAATTTACAGGAAATGGGGTGTGCAAACTCATGATGTTCCTTCCTATGATGTCCATTATGACCTCGATCTACTCAATGGCCGCAATTTCCTTCGACCGATACTTCAGCATCGTGAAGAACAAACGTATCACCAAAGTGGGCATGATTGCTGTCCTCATCACAATATGGGTTAGTTGATAATTATTATATATGATGTGGTTCTTTTATCTTGGCCAATATAAAGATAAATGCCTGTTAAGTGTGTCCAGAATGCCGGCTAATATTGCCTTGATTAGGTTGAATTGATTAGTTATTACCCGTACTCTGCTGAAATCAAAAAACAATTCCGGGAATAATTTTCGAAGTTGACTTTTTCACACTTTTCTTGCTGTTTGCTTGTATGTGACGTGTGATGGATACCTGCTACTCAGGTGAAGCAGACTGACACAGTCTCTCTTTACCGAACAGCTTCAAACTGTGTACCGTTTGCTCTATGCGAAGCGACATAGTCAATCATAAAATCTCAAATTTTAGGCAAGAAACCAATGTAATTACAATATAACATAGCCAGTATGCTGTATTTATGTATCAGACATCTTGATGTGAAATTTCAAGCTTCAAATATTTAACAATCAAAAGATTTGGTGATTCTAGTAAAAAAATGCATTGAAATTTACTAAAACTGCCTAATCTCGCCGAAAACGTAACTGATTGATTCCAATACTTTTTATGTGCATTACTTGTACTATAAGACAGCATACTGGCTATAATGCAAAGTTTGTTGTTTGCTCTATATATGAGAACTAGCAAAATGTAAACAAAAATTTTTTTAATTAGGTCACTTGGTTGGTACACAGTGTTCAGCTCGAAGAGACTGATGGTTTTCAATGACCCAATTCCATGCATGAGTAAGTCCACTTATTTGCCATGTAAAATCAGCCTGTGTTTTTGGTTACCGACAGCTTAAAGTCAGACAAACAATTCTATACAAATAGCTTTGAGTACGTGTAAATCTGTGTGTACTTTTAACAATAATTTTGTTGACGCCTCAAACCATACACATAGTGTAATATACATTTTTTGTATCTGTTTCACTTGCCAGCTGAGAATGCTTGCTAATCCACTGGGGCAGGTGGTTTCTCATTCCATAGCGTTATTTCTTTTGACAATATATCTGACAAGAACTTTTTTTTTCGAAAAAAAAAAAATATAGCCAACATTATTATCGTTTTCATGGATATGTTTTTTCCAGTTTGCAGAAATTTCACTTTATCTCAAAACCGTGATGTCACAGATTTAGTTGCATAACTTTGTATATTACGAGCACACATTTCAAGAAACTGACTAAATGCATTGACACATGGATTATGTATGTTTCGCTTGTTTAGCCTTAATACCTGCACTGGTTGATAGATGCTTCAATGAAATGTAACTGAAACAAACAGACCACTTATCCTCAAAGGAGAGTTACACTGCTGGGTAAAAGTTTGGAAATGATAAGCTGTTCACCACTGCCTTAGTGGTGCACAAAATGGTATCTGGTTGTTCAGATTGTTACTTGATCAAATCAAAATAGACCTAATGAAATTTGAAATGGATTATTAAAGGTGAATTTGTGAAAATAGCATTAAATTTCAGAGGTTGCTCACAAAAATGGGGATGTGTCAAAGTGAGTAAGCATTGGCCATTGCCATTTCATCGATTTTCCTGGCCACTTCTTTGCGGCATCAGTATTTTGAAAGCAACTGAATCTCATTCATGTAAACTACTCATACAATCCCTCTTCCAATTATGACATTTTTTACTGATAAGATAAGAATCCATGCACCCACAGGCAAATTTCTGTAACACTGATCCGATGGCAAGCAAAATTCTGTTTCCAAACTTTTGGCCTGCAGTCTACAATGACTGACAACAAATGTTATAAAGTGATTTGAAATTGTGATGACTAGTATCTTGTGAAAAACAATAAAACAGGGTTTGTTTGGGAAACATTGAAACAGAAACTCTTCTGGCAAGGTGTAAAAATCGGCTTAGACAGAAGTTGTTTGTTGTGGTTGTATACAAAACATAACATAGCCTGGCAGTTTTAATTTCCTTTGTAATAAACCGTGATGTCAAACTCTGAACTGATATGTCACATATAGAAGATTTCACCAATCACATTCACCGATACCCTCTGATGTCACGGTTTAACTGCAAAACGAACTTTTCAAAAAACACGTAGCAATGAAAACGATAATAATAGGGATGTTAGTGAATAGGAAATTTTAAAACAGATTTTGCTTGGAGGCGATAAGAAATTGACGGCTTCAATTCAATGCATTAAACCTCAGGCTCAAGTGATTGCTTCAACCAGTGAAGCAATCAATGGTTGAATATTTTTATTAAATTTAAAACTTTCTCCAGATACCATTCATAATTACTGTGTTTTATTTATTATTATATGTCCTTTAGGCCATACCAAATTTCGACTAAGTTAACCAATCAGAGCCGAACCTTCCCAAAAATTGTGGAGTCCAGAAGACTTCCTGTGAAATTTCAGGTCTATCGAAGATGTTATTACGCCAGTTCAGCGCCTACTTTTTATTTTTACCGAAGAAGGAGCAATTTTTGGACATTTTCGGGCTGTATCTGAAGGACCCTGCAACCTAGAGAGCAAGAAATCCACTCAAAATTTATGGAACGATCATATTTGGGATGGTCCCCACTTACTTTGCACTTGGCGAATTCCTCAAATGACTGGACTATTGACACATTTAGGCTTAACACAATAGCCAAGGAGCACAATAAAAACAATTTTTTGCAGATATCTCACAAACTATTGAACCTAGAAGGTCAAACTAAGTGAGGGCCAAAAGTGTACCACATTGTCGGTCTGCAAATTCTGGATACTTGATCAAAAAACCATTTTTACCTTCAGCAAACAGCGGGCGGATAGATTGTTTCCGTGACAGAACTCAGCCCCTACAGTCAACTACATGGACACACTTATAGCCTATATTTTGACAAAAAACGTTTTTGCACAAGACAAAAGGTTGCGGTGACAGCGACCCTCCTTGTGGCTTTACTTGCAGGAGATGGCATTGAAAGAGCTTTTAGTTCTATTCATAACACAAATTCATATATACATATACAAGTGAATCAATTAATGTACCACTTCAGTAGGTATCAACCACACTCTAAAAAATGTCGGGACAAAATTGGTTTTTTAGATTCAAAATGGTTTTTTGAAAAACCAAATTTCAATGCAAAACCAACATGGATTTTTAAAAAAATCCATGATGGTTTTTTGCATTGAAATTTGGTTTCTCAAAAAACCATTTTGAATCTAAAAAACCAATTTTGTCTGAAATTTTTTAGAGTGCACACATCAAGTACAAGCAAACAGTAAGAAGAATTTTGTGAAGAGAAGTAGTCAACTGGAACGAGAATTCCTGTAAAACAATGCAGCAATGGCATTATGAGATCAATCCGACACTGCCTAACTTCCATACCAGTTCAATAACCAACCAGACTGTTCTGCCCTGCAAAGGTAAATTACAGTATGATGTTTTTGAGAAAAAGTCATTTAAAGTTTTCCCTGTGATCCAGCTAGTATAAAATGCAAAAAAACACTAATAGTTGCCACATTTTTGTAAAAGAAGTAGAGATTTCCTTGAAAGTTCATTATAGTGTTTTAATTACTTGGCTTTCATGCAGTTTCAAACATATTATCCTACAGTGCTCTAACAGTATTCGCACTTACGGAGTATTAAAATATGAATCTCAAATTTTCTTCAGTTATATAGCCTACTGGTGTTAAATGCTTTTGCAGGCTCTTTCATAGGCTTACACAAGTATAGATTATTGTTATTGAAGATTGTCTACTTTTAAGGTGGCTCGATACTCGTGAACTTTCCGAGATAGGATTTCTCAAAAATAGTTTAGAATGATCCAAAATATAGTTTATAGCAAAGATATGAAAAAAAAGTGGTCGCTACCAGCCTTTTAAAAAAAATATTTGAGATTAGGCACCAGAAAGTCAGTTCACCCAAACCTGAAAAACTGAATTTTTTTCTTAAATTTTTTACTGTGAAGTTTTCCCTGCTATTCGGTGGTCATGCATCCCATATTATGCAATGAAGCAGGAAATTAAAGAAAACACTTGAAGGGAGAAGCTGATTGCAATTTCAAAGAGATATATTTAGTTTAAAGGACTTTCCAAGGGTCTCGGAATAAAAGTTTTGATTTTGACAATTTTTACTTTTTTTTATAAACCATAGTGCCAAAAAAAATTGACTAGATAGGATTTTTTAATTCTTTGTCATTTACTTCCAAAAATAGTGGGAAAAATATGATAATACAGACAAACCTTCCTACCGCACTTGAAATTGATATACCATTTATTTTTTATTACCAAGTCATTTTTGAGAAATTAGACCTGCTTGAGTAAAATCGCCCGTAAATATTTTCTATTCTGAGTATCAAGCTGAAACTTCGGCTACTTGTAGTACTCATCATAGCGCATCTAGTACTGCAAACGGGAAGTCTCTAACCATAATAGAAGTGGCGCAATTTGCAAACGAAGCGGCCGAAACTTTAAATTCTCAGAATTAAAAAAAGATGACAGCAGACCTGACCTGTCGTGGTGACGTTACGATAGATAGGGCCTGCCTGGCTGCGCGTGAATGTGCGCTAACTACCACTTCGCATGAGTAGCGAGCCACCTTAAATGATATTCCATTTTTTAAAATCAAAAACATACTTCATACAGAGGTGAACTACAGTATCTGCACAATGATGCTACAGATACTGTACATCACCTCTGTATCAAAAATTTGCAGACACTGTACTGTACTGTACATTTTGCACCCTGGTATCCCAGTACATGTATCCAGAGGAGTTAACCACAAGATGAAGCTTTAAGTAGGCGATACAAAAGTGACACTAGTCCAATTTCGACCGAAAGTGCAGTTACTGTTTTTTAAAAAATCCATGTTGGTTTTGCATTGAAATTTGGTTTTTCTAAAAACCATTTTGAATCTAAAAAACCAATTTTGTCCTGACATTTTTTAGAGTGTACTTGTATTTTTACAGGTTGTCTCGGTTGTGTTTGCCTCACCAACAGTTTACGAATATTCAGTGAAAGTGGAAATTGAGGATGGCAACACGACTGAAACATCTTGCGGGTCGCACGGAATCCCAGAAAACTTTGAAAAGATCTACGCAACAGTTATAGTGATACTCGCCTATGTCTTGCCGCTGCTGATGATCATGGTGAACTACACGAAAGTAGCTCTTTTCCTGCGAAAGGCTGCCAAACAAGTTGGTGTCCAACAGCCACACGCCGCCCAACAAAATGCAGCCTTTGCCGTGAAGAAACACAGAATCAGGGTATGTTAATTGATATTTTTTTATTACTGATTCAATTATTCATTATTCAATTTATAACAACTTGTGGATTGAGTAGGCTGGGGTTCTGAGGCAATTCTTACTTCGGGAAGACTGGTGAAAACCTTGTTGTTATTTTGTAGGTCAGTCCAAATTTATAAAATTAACTTCAATATGCTGAGAAAAGACTTAACTAAACCAATATGGTTGGCTGCAGACTGAGGATTCTGTTATTTTGAGATTTTCATAAACAATGGTTGTGAGCAGACCTTGTTTATTGTGATTAATTCTCAGTTGCGAACAGTCAGTCAATATCAGATTTTACGGACCTGACCAAGTGATATTCACTTGTCTATATCAGGTTTTACGGACCTGTCCTAGTGAAATTCACTGGTCAGGTCCGTAAAACCTGATACTGACCTCAACTGAAGTCCATAATTGTATAAATTTTGGGACAGTCTGAATGGATTGGTTGACACACAGCAAATTGACATGTGGAATGTTTTGCATTGCCACTTCTTAATTTGTTATTTCAAAGTTTCCTGAATTTCTTCTGAATAGACCAATTTATTTTTTCCATGTCTCAATGTTGCTAGTCTGGAAACAAGGTGAACAGAAAAAATTCTGGAAAGTAATGTGATAAATGAGTGAATCCGTTTATCACTCTACTTTCTATTTCCAAATACACAATCATGAAAATACTATTCTTCTGCATCCTGCAGGTGTGAGATGTATTATCTTGCAGTTAAGTCGCACGCCAAATTCGGCATATATCATGTTGCAATCCAGCTGCGCCAACAAATGTTCAGATAAGCGATTTGCTCAGCATTTACACAAATTTAAAAAAGAAAAATTCATTTGATTTTTTTTTAGTCATCGGGTGCCTATAGTAATAACGTCACCTGTCGTAGGGCGCAAAACGCCCGTCACGGTACTGTATAGTTGTCAGTTTTCAAAAAAGGACTTCAATTTGCTGCCGAACACTGAACTGCTCTTTTTCAATTTCAGTGGATAAGTGAGTGAGGGAGAACCCTAAATATCATTAATTGACAGCGAATATTGATCATCCAAAAAGAGTATTCGAAAAAAAAAAATGTCCAAGAAAAATATTTTTCGAAAATAAATAAATTTCCAAATTAAAAATGAAAATAAAATAAGGAAAAAAAAAAAAAAAAAATTTTTAAAGAAAGCCATACATTTTTTTTTATTATCCATCCAATCACTATGTATGCTTCTTTTCTTTTCATAGACTGAAAGCTTGATGTCATGCCCAGACTGGGTGGCTATTGGTCAGTTGAGGTGTGAGCAGCAAAACCATATGTCATGCAAGGCTTTTTTGGTGATGTCAAGCTATATGAACATTCTCATTGGTCAGGAGAGTCAGCTGCATGATATCACGCAGTTGCTCTTAAATTGTACTAAATTAACATTGTTAATGCTACAGTTTCATTATTATCATTTAATAATATTCACCTGCTCTTTAATCTTAACTATGCTTGGATGATCCTTATAGGCATCTACAATTTCATTCAAGGAACTCTCTGAATTGACTACTTCATTTTTACTAAAACTATCTGTCATAGCGATGTTATAATCATTGAGAATGTTACATACCTCAGAAGTATCACTGATAATGTCACCATTTTCACAAAGATTTATGTCACTCGTTCCTTTACAATCATCCCCGAGAAAAGGCTTAATTGTTTTCCAAAATTGACTGGGATTATGATGCATCGTATCTTTAGTACATTTCTTATCGGAGTATGACTTTAGAGACTTACGTTTTAAACAATTTGGTTTTCTTTAAAGGGTGGGAATCCTTAAATGTTATTTGATTCGTAACAGCAACATTGCATTATAAAATGAATGTTCATACTCTTACTGGAATTCGTGTTGAAGTGGATTTATGGGTCTTTATTCATAGGTGCTGTAGCGAAATTTGTATTTTCATTACTGGGCTATATCTATCAACATAAATCTCAATATTTCAGTCCTGGGGAGGTGGCATATTACTTTAGAAACAAAAGCACCTAATCACTGAGCCCAGAAATAGGAAATAAGTGAGTAATTGCAAATTAAAAATACATCTACTGTATGTGACGTGTGGTAGCCTACATGACGTGTGGTTGCAACACAGTCCATTCCTAAGATTAATATTAGCTGCAGCACACAGATATCAACATACCAATCAAATTAACTAATCAAGTGTGGAAGACAAGCCATAACTGTGAAATAAAATTGTTTTGTATGTTGCTACGTCAATCCTTTAGTCGTCTATAACACTAAAAATTCGATTGGTTGACATGTAAATTATAGGATTATAAATGAGTTTGACTGAAACCTGTAGTGTATCCAACATTTCAGACCGCTATTTTATCTGCTTCTCAGAAAAGTATTTCAATTAGATTCGTAGAAAGATTGCCAGATGGAAGATTAAGATAGAACAACTGAGATAGAAAGAACGAACAATTATATAATGTTGAAAGAAAAGATAGAAAAAATTACTGAGATAGAAAGAACGAACAATTATATAATGTTGAAAGAAAAGATAGAAAAAATTAAAGAAAGAAAGACAGAAAGACAGAAAGAAAGAAAGAAAGAAAGAAAGAAAGAAAGAAAGAAAGAAAGAAAGAAAGAAAGAAAGAAAGAAAGATAGATAGATAGATAGATAGATAGATAGATAGATAGATAGATAGATAGATAGATAGATAGATTGATTGATTGATTGATTGATTGATTGATAGATAGATAGATAGATAGATAGATAGATAGATAGATAGATAGATAGATAGATAGATAGATAGATCTATAGACAGACAATATGTGCCTAAAATTATTGAATATTAAATCTTATAATTGGATTTTCGTTTCAATACAGAGCTAATTGTTCAAGTAGAAGTTGCTGTTACACAATAAAATCCAAAACATCTACCTGCTATTTAAGGAAAATTATGTAACTAATGTCAACATTCTTGGTAGATTTGTATTTCTAGAGTCCCTCTGCCACACAGAGAGTGGCATCGAAAAATACAGAGGGCTTGTAGAGTCTGTTGCTGCGTTAACCAAATGAAAAGTTACAGCAGCACGAAATATGGAAATTCAGGGGGTTTATTTAGGGTGAGGTGCATTCAACCAAAAATTGAAAATTCCTACAAAAAATGTAGTTGAGGCTTTCAAAGAGTGATTAACTTGACCTTTACAATGGACCTTGCTTATATTCACACTCTGAAATTTAATTTTATTTGAAACTTTTTTTCCAAAATAGTATTCCATATTTATGAGCAGGAGTGTAGTTCGACTGGGACAACTACAGCCAAGCCTATACATGTTCAAAAATGGCAATTGCCAAATATGTACGAAGGCATTGACAGAGAGGGCAAAGGAGAAGGTGCAAATGAATTCCAGATTAAATATGGGGCAATTGGTCTGAGAGCTGAAAATGTCCAAGACAACCATCAGGAAAATAGTGAAATTTTGGTGATCCCAGTCTGAGAGCATTGAATTTACAATACAGGCACCTAATTTTAGCTGCCTCTGTGCTGTGGTTCTGTCACAGGGACAAAAATATGTTGCAAGTCACGGGGCAGATTTGTCATGAATAGTTAAGTAATTACGCATTTATACATAGAAGCATGAAACTAGGCACAAAGTTTAAAAACATCTTAAAGAATATATTTAGATAGGGGCCCGGTCAGATTTGACCTGGTTGACCCATGGCAGCCATTTTCCAAAATGGCAGCCAGGGTTGGGTACAAATGCGACAAAATACATTTAAATACAAATGCAAATGTTTTGGAGAAGACCAAATGCAAATGCAAATGTAATTGCCGTCCCAGCAAAAAGCATTTAAATGCCAATGCAAATGTTTCAAAATGATCCAAATGCAAATGCAAATGCAAATGTGCTATTTTCAAAAGCATTTAAATGCAAATGTAAATACATTTGCAAATGCATTTGCTATTTTTTTCAAATTTCTTATTTGTTTGATCAAAAAAATATTTATTTCAATCATTAAAGTTGCCAAAAATTCCATAATACACCTTTTAAGAAGATTTCTCAGGAGAGCATAATATCAAAGCAATGATATTTGATTTTACTCAAGTAACACCAACAAATAAGTTTCTGGTTGGAAAATATCCCTTAGTAGCTATGAAAATGTTGGAAAAATCATTGGAAAATGGGTCATTAAAGGTAATCAAGTTCAACTCAGTAACAAAATAAAGCCGATTATTTATCCAATAGGATCAATCAGTCAAACAATCAATTAATCAATGAAGTCAATCAAATTGTCTATCTATCTATCTATCTATCTATCTATCTATCTATCTATCTATCTATCTATCTATCTATCTATCTATCTATCTATCTATCTTGTTGTTCTTACTAAATTTTTCCTATTCTGTTAGATGCTTTAGAAAAGTATATACCAACATTAGGCCTACAACTGGCTGGTTTACCTTTTACATGATATCTAGATAGACACTACTGGACAAGTAATTTTGTTTTATGATTGGATCCGTTGTTTGGACAATTATTAAAAGTTAAAAGCCTAATTAGTTTGAGTCAATGACACTGAATGCAATTAGGTGAAAATGTGGGATTTTGCCATTTAAATGCAAACTGCACTTGTCTTCAATTTTGCTGTATTGCCAAGTCAATAGATTAAAAAAATCAAAATATGAAGAAAAAATCATCATATATTTAAATCATCCATGATCTAATAATAGACAAACAGGTAAAATTCATAATGACTCTATTGTTTGGACTGTGAATGCAATTAGGTCTAAGTTAGATGTGGGAATTCCCCTGATTTGGGGAATCCCACAATTTGCAGCTGATTTAATTTGAACTTCTCATTGGTTCTGCTATTTTGCAAAATAAATTGAGATAATGACAAAGATAAATATTTGAAGGCATTTGATAAATTTTATTATTTATCAAATTACATAATATATAAACTATTATAATTCATATAAAAGTAGATTGTAAATGCCAAATTGAATATATTTTGGCAATTTTGTAAATAAATGATTTTCCACTCTTTTAATATGAGCCTTTAGCAGATCAGACTTTTTTTAGTCAGGAGCTATAAAAAATTGAAAGTATAAAGAATTAAATCAATTGATCAATTTGCTTCATGCCATGGAGACAGGTACGACTCTATTGTTTAGGCAATGAGTGCAATTAGGTCAAAGCTTGTTACCCCCCAAAATGTGGGAATTCCCCTGATTTGGGGATTACCCAGATTCACACATTTGCTTCACTCAGAAAGCACTGCTGACTAACAGATAGGATAGAAATTAGTTTTAAGAAAAACTATACTAATATACTTTTCTTCACAAAAATAACCACCAACAAACCAAATTTGAAAAAACAAAAAGTTTCATGAATTTTGGTCCTGCAATTTGCAAAATAACATTACATCATAAAATGCATGTCATGACACTTTTTCCATTTTATCTTCATGAGTACTTTCCATATTAAGAATAATGATAGAGAATAGAACAGAAAAATAGAATAATAGAATTTCTGAAATCATAGAATATAATAGGTTACAATGCCAGCCAGTTTGTAACTAGTTCTCTATTAAAAGATAAATTACCTCACATTGCAAATAACAGGTTTAATAATGTATTTTTCAGTGCAATGACAATATTAGAGTTTTGTATTTGATGCAAATTAAACATTTCCAGATTTTAATTTTGCATTTTGCATATTTGTTCAATTTTGATTTAAAGTAAAGCTGATAATTAATATGACATTGTGTAGGCCTATATCAATATCTCAGGTAATCTTCATAATCAAAATATAACTTATGCATTTGATAAAACATTTGCAAATGCAAATGCTTTTTATTCAAATGCAAATGCAAATGCAAATGTTTTCATTTCTAAAAATGCAAATGCAAATGCAAATGTTTGGCATTCAAATTCAAATGCAAATGCAAATGCATTTGAATTTTTGTAAATACATTTAAATGCGTATTCAAATGCGACATTTGCAAATGCAAATGCATTTGCATTTGTACCCAACCCTGATGGCAGCTAATTCTATCATTTTCCTGCATTCTGTTGAGCAAATAATCACAAAAAACATAATAACTTGATTTCTCGATTGAACAGAGACATTTCAGGCGGTTAGGGTCCATTTTGCTGAATTGTTTGTGAAATTGAGCATTTTCGCGGTGTCCCATAGGTTTCATGGAATCTCAATTGATATTTAAATAGATTACATACTTGAATTCCTTGAAAGTAGAGCTTTCATATGAATGGTATCATCGATTATGTACGTGAAGTCCTTGTCAAATGAACTTGCTAACCGAAATCTTCGAAAAACAGTTTATTTACATTTTTGCCATTTTTCCGCAAAATCAACAAAACCCATGCGGGTACTCGTTTGAAAGCTCTTCTTGCAAGGAATCCAAATATGTAATTATTTTTTTGGAAGAATTGGTGAAACCATGCGAAACCGTGAAAATTCAACATTTGAATCAATATTTCTACCAAAATTGATGCCAACAAGATCGAAATGGTTCAGGCTACCAAATGTTATAGTAATGTTCTGAGTACCTAAAGAAGCAATAATAAACACCATTTGCATGTATTCTAATTGCAGGAACTGCACAGAAAGCAGCAAAATGGAAAAATTGACCACCATTTTGGAAAATGGCTGCCAGTAGCCACCTAAGCTAAATCTGGGGTGGCTCCCTATCAAGATATGTTCATGAAGATGTTTTTTTTAAGTGTACACAAAGTTTTATGCTTCTATATATAAATGCACTATCTTTTTTACATACCTGCCTCGCTAATAGTCATATTAGCCCATTGAACTTGGCTTAAAAAGGTCGTCTTCATTTGGAGATCCATAAATGAAACAAGACTATATATACAAAAATGTCTCATTATTTTCAGATCACGAAAATGCTGGCCTTGATCTCAGCCGTCTTCGCAATCTGCTGGGCGCCCTTCTTTGTTTTGTTTACAATTGAGGTAATGTGTTCTTCATATTATGGTCAATTTATTATAAAGACATAGATAAATATGGTGAGTGTGTCCCTAAAAGTCCCGTTCTGGGTGCTCAAGAGGGTTGCATAGGTGCAGGGGCGGACTGACGTAATTTTAGGCCCCGTGGCAAAATAAGTTTAGGGGCCCTCGAAGTTCCGCTGTCATTATTCGAATAGAGAAAAACAAAATACTGTGGCATTTTATATTTTGGTAAATTGTTATTAGTATTTGGCAACTTGTGAGAAGCTTCTGTTCAGTTAAATTGACTTTGTTTCGTCACAAAATCATAAATCCGATGGCAAAGTGGGAGCTACTAAAAGCGGGCTGGAAGAAAGCGGTTAGCGGGTAGCGGGTGGATTCTGGTACAACGCAGAAGCTACTTGATACAACTCCATCCGCTACCCCTCTGTCATAGCTTCATCCGCTAGCTATCCCCGCTCAGTCTCTGCTCAATTCTAGGCCCCAAGTGTCAGGCAATCAATGGGCAAGGGCAAGGTAGAATTGCCATTCACTAATTGCTCTTTTTAGATCTGACACTATTGAACATTCGGCACTTGTGGCTTACTCAATGGCAATCAACTTAAGGGAAGGCAGTTCTCTCAATTCAAATAAAGCAATTGAGTAGAGTTAATAATGCATTAAGTTCATTTTAAACTTGAAACTTGCTCAGTCTTTTAAAGTTTTTACATTATTTTTTATAGATGCATGTTTTATGGACAATCTTCTATTCGATTCTTAATATTGATGGAGTAAAATTCCAGTCTTGATATATAGGCCTACATTGTATGTTCAAAAGTAATTTGTGCCTTTTTTCACTGTACTATTTTATTAATTTATTTTTCAACTCCCATAATCATAAGAAAGTATAGCCTATAGGCCTAAAGTAAAATAAAATTATTTTTCATTACATTCATGAAATCAATTTAAACTTTCAAAAAAGGTTAATAAATAAATGCACATGGCCTACAGCCCCAAGAAGTTGATGCCATTTAACTCGAGAAGTGTCAATGATGGTGTTAGGCCTAAATGAGAGAGAGCTAAAGTGCAATCCGCTTTCAACAGCAGGGGAGGATCCAGAAAATTCCGGTGGGGGGGTCTATCGGGCTGTCGAGTCACAGAACGCATAATTCGCGACATAACGTGACTGTGCGCAGATAAAATTAACATGTAAAAATGTATAAATTTTGGTCCGGTAGGGGGGATGCATCCCCCCCATCCCACCCCTGTGTCCGTCCCTGTTCAACAGTTAAAAAAGAGTTCATTTAAAAGAAAACAAAGATCCTGAACAGATTGCAAGTAGCGGGAGTTAGACAGTAGCTGATGGACATGTGTTGTTCTTCAGTCTATTGCACAATCTTCTGTTAATCAAGGTGCTTCCCATTGTTCACTGTGTTTATTTGACGCGCATCCGCTACCCACTACCCCGCTACTTTTAACCCGCTTTTTAGTACGTCCCTGGCAAAGTTTTGCTTTTCACCTTTTTTTGGATTTTTAAAATTTTTCGACATCTTGAATGGGCCCCTTGAGTGAATGGGCTCGTGGCAGCTGCCACTTTGCCACAGTACAGGTTCTGACACAATCTCAAAGGAGTGATGGCATGTGACAAAGCCTACCTTTCACGATTTCACGATTTCACGATTTCACGCCATTTTCAATAAAATCCTCTCCTCATATCCGGATGTTGATTTTTTCTGTTGACGTTTTGTGTAGCCGAGAATTCTCTCTGAGAATGGGGCATGAGGCCACTTCACTGGGGCCTTGAAGCTGCTTCAGGAACCATTTAACAGTGTGAACTTTACCTTAATCCTGATAGAATAGCTAATTAAAGTAGAAAAAAAATGACGGAAATTGAAACAAAAAATATTTATTAAAAAAAATGTATGAACAAAAAATTTAGAAATTCGGAAAGAGTGAATAGAATGCCTTAAAAATGCCTTAAAAATGATAAAAGTACCCCAAGAAATAACTTTCAAGCTGAATGCGCTCACAAAATAAACTGACATTGGATTATGATAGGGCGGCTTCTTGCCCGATGGCTGGGGCAAGGGCCATTTGCAATTTTTTACAAAAATGGCCGTAACTCCTTTATTAAAATTGGTAGACATTTGTTTCACTAGTTATAATTAGAGTCAAGTGATCCCTTCCCGACAGCATAAGCCTTCAAATAATCAACCATAAAAAATAAGTCAAATCGCACCTCAAATTTAAGGGGGCTGCATGCCCCGACCTACTCTATGTGACCTGAAAAAAAAACAACACCCCGACAAGGTAGGAAAACTTTGTTGGTGTGTGATAGGGTGACTGATACACCTCCACTCATTTCACTAATTTCTAGTGTATACATATGCTATCAAGACATGTGTGCAGGCAAATCTTCAGCTAATCTTGGAATTCATTTTTGTGATGTACCAGCTGTAAGAATAATAAAATAAATACAACTTGTCATTTTCATTTATTGCAAAGTTCCTCCGAGTGTCCTTTGCAACTGAATGTGACATTACTAGAGTCCAAAGGAAAACTTAGTAAGTCACATTTTGGAGTTTCTGAGAAAATTGACTTTTAAGTTCCAGTCCTTGTCGTAAGAGATGGACTTACTGGGATTTTTCAGTGTCGTTCTGGGGTAACGGGCCACTTCATGAAAATCAAAACTTAATAAATATACAGAAACATGTCTCAGAAGTCCTATTTTTACCTTAACTCAATTTGGCCCAACATGTGACTTACTAAGTTTTCCCTGTAGACGCTAGATTATGACAGATTGATTTTTGCTGACAATACAGATAATGTCACAAATTTTATTGCATTTAAGCCTGGGTATAAATTTTACTCGTGTCTAAATAAAGTTCAAAGCCATTATGGAAATTTGTAGTGCCATCAGAACCTGAACAAAATATCCTACAACAAAGAAAGAGATAATAATGACAATATACACTCTTGCTCATAAATATGGAATATATGAAAACACCATTGAATTGTGGCTATCCCATTTGAATCCAATGGTTAAAATTGCACTTTTAAGAACTTAAGTGGATTCGTGAAGAGTTATTTGAAGTCCTCACTTTAATATTTGGTTAAATTTTTGAAAATTTGGGAGGCTGGAGGAAATTGAAAAAATGATGCAAAAAAAGTCAAAATATGAATTTTGTTTAGGGTTAGAAATCCATCAAAAATTGTTTATTTGTGAAAGTTGCTGGTATCAAAGGAAAGATTAACCTTTATATGAGTCAATTCAATGGTCATTAGCATGTGGAATCTCCGAGACAAATAATCACAGCACAAACAAAATGGGTCATATTTATGCTTGGTCCTATGGAACAATTTTTTACTCCAAGACTGCATGATAACCAGGAACGTTTTATTGATATATGTTTAAACACCCTATGTGTGCTCTACCAAAATGTACTATAATTTCAACTTGAAATTGTTTTGGCTGCTAGCAATTGAGAGTTTATCACAATAAACACGGTTGGTTTATCACCATTGTTCACGACAACCTCAAAATAAGAAAAATCCACTCCATCCATTCATATCGGGCTAGTTGAGCCTCTTCTCAGCACGTTGAAGTTAATTTTCTGAATCTGGACTCACCCAAAACAAGGGTAAAAAATAAAACAAGGATCGTGGTTATTTAGGTATATTCCATATTTATGAGCAACAGTGTACATTATATGATGTAGGGGAGAGTGGGGACCGATGGGCCGCTTGACAAATCATTGACCATGGAGGCAAATCTGCTTCAGATAAAGGATTCAAACTGTGCACCCTAGTAGCTTGTGTAATACTCTTTAAAATGATATAAGATTCACATAGATCAACCAAGGAAGAAAGATTAGAAAACACATTTTCTGTCAAGAAAGATGGTGGCCCATCGGTCCCCAACCATGGGGACCGATGGACCATCCCATGGGGTCCGATGGACCATGTTAATAACTTGCCAAAGGGTGGATAAAGAATTCAAAATTTGTTTCCTATATGTTTTTGTTGATCCATCTGAGTGTATAGGACAATAAGAGATCGAAAGAATATAGATATGCCCAGATTTTACACTTTGAAAAAAAGCTTGATTTTCACAAATGTCATGAGTTGCTTTTTTGTAGTTATAGTCAATCTATTGAGATGATATTTTAGCAGTATATGAAGAGATGCATTAAAAACTATATTGGAGAATTCCAAAACAATTGGTTCATTGGTCGCTAAGAAAAAAAAATTATTTGATATTTGGTTGATAAAGAAGTTTGACTACCACCATGATCATCAAAATCCTTTCTAATACCTCAAATTTGTTGATGAATATTAAAAGTGAGAATATTTTAATTGTTTCTCCATCAATGAATCATTTCTGTCAATCATTTAGATTTTTAGGGGAAAAGTAAAATTTTCCAATGATACTGTACTAGTATGCCACCTGCAGGAGAAATCTTGAATCAAAACAATAAAATTCATCAATAACCTTCCATTAGCTTATATTTTGGTGAAAATTTAACTTACGCTCAATATTGCATCAATGTCTAACAGGGTCCTTATGTTTATTATATCCCAAATACTACCTAGATTGAAAATTTGTGATTATGGATATTTTAAATTTCCACCATTTTGTGTTTGAAGCCATTACTAAGGCAAATCTATCACAGTAAATTCGAGGGCATTCATTTAAGTCAAAAACTTATCATTTAAAGATGCAAGCTGAAGTTCTATTGTGCTTTTGCCAATAAAAGACTTTAATATCCAGCCCAATGCCAATACGCCACGTGGGCAGTTTTACAGTATTTGCACTCAAAGTGTCTCATGGGGGGTCAAAATAAAGTTTGGAATTTGAGAATTTCCATCATCCTATCATAAAATTAACATATTACTGTTTCTATAATCAAAGAGGACTGAAGTGATTTGGTGTTTCACTACCAAAATACCGCTACTTAAAGTAGGCAAGGGTTGATTCTTGAAAAAACTGTTTATCAGGAAAAATGTCCGTCCAGAAACAATTTTCACCCATTCTTACTCTTGGAAATCAAGCCACATTGTTGCATAGGAACATCAAAACCCATACAAAACTTAAATTTTGATTAAACATGCCACAATTTTTTTTTTTACCATTTTTATTACGAAATTACGGAAATCTGGTTTGCCATTACCTTGAAAGTTTCTGTTGAGTAGGGTACTAGTCTCAAAAGACACATGATTTCCATGGTTAATAATCCCTAGGTATCCTATTAACCCCATGTCAAGTTTTGTAACTGTACGATTGAAAATCACGGTGTTCGGCTGTGTCAAGCATAGTGTTTTGGAGCAAAAAACCGCCGAAACTGACCGAAAATCAGGCGCCTTTGGAAAAATCATCTTTGATGGCCCCATTAGCAAGATATTTGGTTATTATCCTTTAAAGTCATTCAGTTAATAGTGAAAAATTACAATTATATCGATATATGACACAAATAAATAAACTTTTTTCTCAATTTTGATTTTCTCAAAATAGTGTAATAGATAATGAAAGATAATATATTTGACATTTTCAATACTTATCAAAACCCTTTTTAGGCATCCAGGTTTACTTAGTTTGTATAACCATGGCCGTTTCTTCAATGAATCCAGTGTTAAAACGCACAAATCAGAGCAAAATTTCTGATGGGTTGGAGAGGACATTTTTTTGACATCATGAATTTTAATTTCTAAGAAAATGTATGAACATGGCCTGGATATCTTTTTAACTTGTATTTGTCACATACTTGTAAAGGCACATGATTGAGCAAAAGATACACAAATAGCTTGTTTTTCCTGCAAAACACTTAGTGTTTTTTCTATGGGTTGGAGAAGACATGCTTTTTTTGACATCAGATTCAAGCCTCACATTCTGAAAACCAATTAAAGTTAGTGAAACAAATGTTTCTGTTTTACCTTGAGATATGTCTCAAGCTTCAAAATTAACACAAACAGTATACACATTCTTTGATACCTACTCATACCAGCATATAAAGCAACTGATGGTCCATCGAAAACAAAGTTTTTGACATCTGTCATTTTTTACATTTTAGGACCCAAGTCATGTTGTATATAAGTTATCCAGATGAAACCTATTGTATTTTATGCCCAAGACATGGGTCTAGACACGAATCATTAACATGAATCACAAGTGCCTGCCTTTGCTTTTCTGTGTTGCCATAAAAATATGTGAAACTCTCCGTGAGACACAAAAAAGTGCAAGAATTGGTCATAAATCGCCTACTGTTTCAAAAGTAAGCATCGTAGCAAGGTAATATTTGGTACACATATACTTCAAATTAGTGCAAGACTGCCACCAAGACAAATTTCTGCGTACCTGTCATACTTTTCTCAGAGTAATTGCTTAAAGACAAAAAATCGGCCGAGTGCAAATACCGTAAAACTGCCCACCTATAGAAAATCTCAAGAAATAGTGGCCCATCGGTCCCCATGTTGGGTGGCCCATCGGTCCCCAAAAGCTTTCTGATCAGTTAAACCCCTCTTTTTTGGTGAAATATGGTTCTTGTTCCTAAAATTCAATGTGTAAATTCTCACCAATATATAGGACAAATCATCATAGAAAATATATTGCGTCGAGTCTACACACTTTTGAGATATTAAACTTTTACTGAATCAGAAAAAATTTTTTTAGATGATGAAAATTTCATTTTGCCTCCTACACACTTGTGCTATCACTTATTGATCAGTGGTCGATATGGTATTCATAGATGTGATAAGCAATACTAAAAATGCTAATTAGATGTTATGACACGTTTTTGATGTGGAGTTAAGAGGATGGCCCATCGGTCCCCATGGCCCATCGGTCCCCATTTTCCCCTACTTACGCAGTGTAGTAAGGTGCAGGAACCTAACTTATCATTCAAAGAAGTAACTTATATAACATTATGATTATCCTGTGTTTATTTTTTCAGGAAGTGACTGACACGGACAACACTGACTCGTTTGGTTCCTGGCCGCACACTGTCAAAGAGGTCTCCATTGCGATCAGCACTATGACAAACTTCATCATCTACATCATGTGCAATTCAAAATTCAGACGGGCTTTTCTTGGAATGGTATCTGGAGGACGCTGTGTACGCCAGGAGCAAGAGACCTCAGGAGGCCCCGATGGTACAAATGTTCACAGTACTTACATGTAAACCCGGCTGTCAGAAGTTACCGTGAAAAATTTTAACTGAAATTAAGAGTACATCCCATAAAAACAATGGTTTTCTGAAGTAAACAGACCCGTTATATAGCTATGTGCTACAGATTGAGATCCTGCTACAAAAACAACATTATTCTGGTGTAAACACTATAGAAATGCAATGGAAAATTTGCTCTGACCTAATTTGGCACTGAGCATGTCCGGGAGTGACCTGATTCTACTAAGCATGCTCAGACCTATTGAGCATGTGCAGAGAGCAATAACAAATGGTGGCCATTTTGAAATTTCCCTGATTCAAACTTTCAAGGCCAGTTTTCATTACAAGCATGGGGTTCACTCATCAGACAAGGCTCATATTAATCTAAATTTTGTAATAGCGGGGAGGGAATCTGTCAAAATCCACATGAATCGTGCACTTGGTGACAAGTTTTTGAAATTTGGCATGCGGGTTTATATGACCAAAGGGGTTTCAAAAACCACCGCACACAACGTGAGACTCCCCCCTGGTGGTCGGTATGCACAAAAACCAAAATGGCCGCCACGAAACATGAAAAACACCATATCTCGGTCACTATTTGTCCTATATTAATGTGTAATACATCATTTTCCACTATTTTGATAATGGAAAATGTGTTTTTGGGGTTATTTTGTAGCTCAAATGTGAATTTCGATGTCAAAGTCAATGTTCATTGCTGCAACAAGATGTGAAAATTACATCTCTTGATATTTTGTCTTTTTTGGGATTTGTCACTTATATCTGACTTGCATGTGACTTAACGACATATTTTCATGACTTAACATTGTCATGGAAAGTTATAGGGTGAACAGATGCTATAACTGTGTTGTTCCTAGAAGATTGGATAATGGTCTGTTTAATGTGTATGAAGCACAAAAGGTACGCTTATTATAATGCATACTCAATAACCTATTATGCACATCAGAGGTTTAAAAAATGTTAATGTACCTTTTATTTAATAAATATGTTACTATGTGAATGACATGCCCCAAGTCATTTATAACTCTCATGAGTCTCATCACTCTTATACACTGTTTAATGTTTGATAACATACATCTGAAAAGTGTGAATCTTAAAGGTGAAACAAATGACATCAACCAGATATTGTTATCACTCAGGACTACTGATAAATCAAAACAATGGTAACTGAGAATTGCTAATTTATATCAATACCTGTGTGTCCTTGGTCAATTCTAAGTGGGACAATACAGGCATACAGACCTCACTCGAAAAACTTTAAGAACCACCTCTTCTCTGAATCACTCAGATGACTCAAACTTGTCTGTTGTGTCTAACTGTCATGCTTATGGTGACGAATATACAGGTTAAAATGGTAAAGAGAAGCCAGAATTCTCTTCAAACCCTTATGAAAACATTCCTGCCCAAGTAACCATGTCAAATGACTGCTTGCTCTTAACCAAGGAGTGTTTGAAAACATGCAAAAGGTGCTGTCACATATTCGGGCTTTTTTTCTCATAATGTGATGTCGCTCAAAGGGCCGGTGTACACTGTACATACAGTTTTCCACAATTTTGTGAGATAGCCAAATCCATTGCATTGCAGAAGCATTCATGTAATACTTGCAGTGAAGAATGCCATGCAGTTTGTAGATCTAGACCAGTTCCGGTCATGGAATTGTACTGCCCATGGCATGCACAGAAGAAGTAATGTCAGAGATGTTTCCATGCAACATTGAGGAAACAAAGATCAATGGCTTGACAATTTGCTTGTCCAATAATATTGAGATAGGTATCCCAGACCACAAACCAGGGTAAGCTGTTGTAAGTACATATTTAATCAAAAACATACAAAAAAGGCAAGGTATGTATACCATTTGACACTTGCCTGTCTCCATATCCCTAGGGAAGATAAAGTGATGGGGTGACTCACCTCAGCTGTATGTTAATTGTGACAAGGTAATGAAGGTATCCCTGCCATTGATATTGTTTTTGTATAATTGTGAATGCGTGTGCCTGCATGGCAAATACAATTATTCTCTCTCTCAAACCTCTTGTCATTGTCTGGGTATGTAGAAGTGAAAAGAGCAACTTGCACTTTTGCACTTGGTAGCCCAACAATCTCTCACTGGTTTATACGGCGAGATATTACCTTCTCATCAACTGCCAGTGGCCAGCAAGTGGCGTAACTTCCTAGAATCATGTAGTGGACACTATCCATGATTCATGTTTGGAGACATAGGCCTAAGCTATGCAAGGTGAATTCCTGCCCTTCTGTGTGACATAGCACCAACTTCCAAATGAGTGCCCACTGCCCCCTCAGTCAAACAGGCCTTCATGAAAGATGTTCGTTGTCTTGCACTGTAAGAAAAATTTCTCTCTCTTGGCCCTTGTCAGATACTATGAGCACTGCATCAAGTTTGGAAAGTGGATGAAGGAGCAAAGGGTCTTTATGGACCACAGGAAGATAAATAAGTGATTGAGCAGTCAAAGCCTGAAGTCCTTAAAGCCGTTGAGGAGTTTCAGAAAAAATCTGACATGGATGAGTTCTTCAGGCATGAGAGACTCCATCCCGATCAGTACATGGTAAACGTGTGTCCAGGACTAAATCTGCTGCACTGCATTGTCCTCCTGGTATGCCTGATGCTGGTGGCTATCCTGCAGGAAAAGAAGCTACTGTGGCATTGTGACATATGGCAGAAGTAGTGTGAAACCTTTCCATAAAAGGTAATTATTAAGTAAACACAAAGGCAGTTATTACCTCACTTGTGGAGCTTTGTGACAAACAGCACACCCTGAGTAGATGCATTGTGAGCTATTGTGGTTCATTGGGACACCCATAACGACTCAAATCCCAGACATGAACCGAGGGATTATAAGATCAGAGAGTCAGTCTTGAGTTTCCCAAGCCCCAACCCCAAAAGAGTTGTATCATGGCTGAAGGTCTTGAAAGACAGCCAAAAGGAAGACGTCTTGCTGTTTGTGAGCAAAGATCCAGAGCCAGAATACATTAGATTCTGAATTGTTGTCAACAATAGTGGTTAAGCTTGTCCTGAGCACCAACCAAGTTGACCTAAGTGTCTTATCACCCTATGAGCAGGAAGACGGTGACACATAATGTGGACACCTACAAGCCATCCAAGGCCTTCCTCAGCCCTTTCAATGACAGTGTCATTTAAAGCTCTTCAATAAGTTTTACCCATTCAAACTGTAAATCAGACTTTGCATGACAAACCTTAAGATATGTAAGTCTGAAATCTCAGCATGTCAAAGTGCGTGCATTATTTCCTGTCAAGATAGGTAGTGATTGGACATCATGATCTGCTTCGAGAGGCTTTTTGAAGTCAATGTGATATTTTCTTAGCATTAATCCGAGATTCAGCATGTGACAAACTTGATTCTTAGCACATACAAATAAATATTGATGGTGTATGGAGTTATACTTATGAACAGCAAAGAGGGATATAGTCTCCCTGAATGAGATATAACAAGTTTTTATAAGTTTTTTCTTCTTGCATTCAAAGTAGACACTCCTGGTGGGCGGGCTGGAATGCTGCCATATCGAGATAGCTGGTCCCACACTGAACTGACTGGTCAGATGTAGTACCAGCATGTTCTCTGTCACTGCATGCTAGATGTGCAGTAGCATGATGATGCAACAGCAAGTGCAGCAAAGCCAGCTACCTGCACTTCCCTGTGTTAATGCATAGGAGATGGTCCAAATTGCTCCATGAAGTTTCTTGTTTCACAGCTTATGATATTTTGTTTTGACTGCCATCATACAAAATGGAAGTGTTGTAGACAATTTTCTAAGTAACTGTCCGGCAATCATTATTATTTTTTAATTAAAAAATAATTTTGTGCTAAGCCTTTGATCACTAGCTACCATTTGCCTTCAACTCTAACTGCCTTCATATTTCATGCCAGTTCTACATTTGGCCTAGGAAGAATGTTGACTATAGATATGCAACATATTCAGTCAGATATGATTAAATAGTTAATTAGTTAATAAGTTTAATATGGTTTATTCATCTAAGAAGAGTTAAAGTCCTCTTTGAGAGTTACACCACAATATTTCAATTATCATTGTTGCATAGTATGCAATGATCATCTGAATAAGAACGGACAATGACTCGAAAAATACTGCAGCGGTTTGTTGTCTTGTTGAGTCTTTAAGAAGTAAAGACACTTTTTAACCAAAACAGGTTGTAGGTTGGACCTTGCTTTCAACTCTGATGAAGTAATATCCAAATTTGATTAAATTCATATGCAAATATTTCACAAAAAATATGTTGAAGTTTTGACGAAAAAAAAACCCCAAAATTGTAAAAAAGATCACCTGGAGCTATTCCAAAGACTCTTAAATCAGATTTTACAAACAAACTAACCCCAGAAACAGATTTGGCATCATCAAAAATATTGGAAATGAGGTATTGCACTTGAATTTAGAACAAATATTGACCAAGACATGGCGTTTTTTGTTTTTCGTGGCAGCCATATTGGATTTTGCGCATACCGGCCACCAGGGGGTACTCCCACTTTGTGTGCGGTGATTTTTGAAAACTCCTTAGTCATATAAACCACCATGCCAAATTGCAAAAACTTGTCACCAAGTGCACAATTGTTACGGATTCCCTCCCCGCTATAAGGAATTTTTTGGTGTGGGTCTGATCAGTGAACGTTATGTAGTTCACTTTTGGGTGATATTGGATCAAATTTTACCATGAATGATAAGGACAGTTTTCATAATGGTAAAGTAGCAATTTTATGTATTCATCACGGTAGCTATCGTTACAGTTGAAGACATTTGTGGCCAACAATGAACTCACAACAGGCCCTTGACTTTGAATTTAAATGAACTGTCAATTGTCATTGAGTGACTTGTGACCCCATTACTAAGTTGCTGACTTGTTTGATACATTGAAGTGATATGAAGTATAATATGTAATCTGCCAAGCCAGGAGAGAGCGGTAAGCAGGTCTAGATTTACAAGGCCAACGCTGTTGTATTGCCATGTGGGATCTATCAATCAGATCAGAAGTTTTGTTTTAATTTGCGTCGTTTTTGCCGATTTCGTGAACGGCCGCTAGGGGCGCCACTGTTTCGGCACGCCCTCTGTCGTATTTTGCGGCGCCATGAACGGAGTCATGCTACACTGTGCTGCGCATGCGGTTTAGATTAATGGCGGCGGCCATGCAGATCAGGTGGTCAAAACAAAGATGGCGAATGACACGTTTTGATCGAAGAGACAGATTACCATGACTTTTCCGTACGTGACTAGTGTGGGAAAGATCGCTAAGCGATCGCAATTTGCGCCTTCGGTGCAAATTGCTCTCGCTTAGGCCTACCGCTCTACAATATGACCTCATGAATTGCCTAGGAGGAAAAAAAAAGCTCCCTCCCCCCCGGACCTTAAATGGTCTCCACCTAATATCCAAAGGGGAGGGTGAGAAGATTGATGGATGGATGTTTGGGGCTTTAGTATATACGTCCTGTATTAATGCACTTGGTAGGCTAATTAGGACAAGAGAAGGATACGGTAATGAGAAGGATGGAGTGGGTGTGAATATTCTTCTAAATAATTATTATAACACTTTCCTCTCTAAAGGTCCGCTATCAAACCAGTTGAGCTAAAGGGGCCGGCCACAAAGCCAAGTGCTTAGGCACAGCGAGTCTGAACCAAATTTGGGGTTAAAAAACGCCCCAGCATAACGATAGGCACCGTTACGAAGCTGAAGATGAGATGAACAAGCAGATGTAAAAAACAAAAAAATCTGTTGAAAACTTTTTGTGATATTGCAATTTTTCAATTTCTGGTTTGTCACATTCCTTTCCTTGGGTGATATTCCATCTAACTGGGGTGCAAGTTACAAATTCACGTGAGCAAACTTCAAAGCAACATTTCTGTGTGTTTTAGATGATATTTTAAAATTAAACAGAATGTTTTCTTTATTTGGCAAAGTCTAATATTTATGTTGTGTGTGATAAACTTCTTTTGGTATTTATAAAAATTGTGTCACAAGCCCTAGAGAATTATTTGCCATCTTTACCTTAGTCTTTACCACGGAAATACCAAAATGTCTTGATAATTGACACAAAACAAATTATATAATAGTTGTGGTTTTAAAAAATTGAAAATTAGAATTATAAAACATATGGCTATTCGGGAAATATGTTATTCTTCATTAAATGCATGGTTATAAATACTTAGATGTCTGCCTGTGTGTTTGCCTTTGACAGTTTGGTATTTAAAAGAAAGAAGAAGTGCGCAATTGGTTTTATGAACTTTGGTATCTTAGTTTTTATCAGTTTGTTTCACATGCATTTTATGAATAAAATCACTGAATTATCAAATAGGGTGATTGGATTGGATGTTAGGCAGTGCGCAGGTTTGGAACCTCGAGTAGACATTTAATATACCGTGTATTAGCTACTCATAATGCTATGGTTTATCAATTCGTAATTTTATTCCTGTACCGAGTTGAAGTTAATGACAGAAGACTATGGATGTTCTTCTACTCAAAAACCTATTGTTATTCAATTGGATTGTAGTCAAACAGTATTATACAGGTCAAGTAATGTAAGATTATTCGGCTAACATTGTTGTCTGTTTCATAAAATTAAAATAAAGTGAAGTGTTTTCTCCTTACTCTCCCTAATTGATAGGACAAGAAAATATCAGTACAAAACCTCTGTCAAATTTGTACACACATACGTTTCATAATACTACCTGCTAATGCCCAGAGAATAGTTGAACATGCACATTTTGGCAATTCTTATGAAAAATTTACACTTTATTTGGAAATTATGCATACATGAGTTTGTCACACCTTTTTTGCTTTAAATGCAACATCATAATATTTTTTTTTCGAAAAAAAAGGATTACTATGTCTTTTTAATGATATTTTCTATAATTGAAACTGGTTTTCCAAAGGTTGTGCACATTGAACAGACTTTCCACATGACTTGTGATGTTAAAAATGGGGTGTGATAAATCAGAAAGTGAAAATATTCAATATCTCAAAAAGTTTTCAACAGATTTTTTTGTTTTTTACATCTGCTTGTTCATCTCATCTTCAGCTACATAACGGTGCCTATCGTTATGTTGGGGCATTTTCTAACCCCAAATTTGGGTCGGGCTCACTGTGTAGGAGCAACCTATTATACCCAACCCACAAAACTATACCATGTAAAGTAAAACTGTTCAAGTGTTAATTCTCATTGGAAGATTATGTCAGAAAGTGTAACTCTAGAAGACAGCGTTCTTTATTAGCACAACTTTGTATTGGAGTATTACCTTTACATATTGAAACAGCTCGTTTCCAAAATAAGCATTTAAATCTGAGAATTTGCGAAATTTGTACTAGTTTTGCTATAGCAGATGAACTACACTTTATTTGTAATTGTAAAGAACATGAAGAAATTAGGAATGAGTTATTTAATGCTGTTAATCTTTTGTTTCCTAATTTTAACGATATGTCTATGGAAGAAAAATGCATGCATTTGTTTGAGAAACAATGGAAAAAGGTGTCTTTATATATAGAGAAAGCATGGGAACTTAGGAAACATATTTTATATAACTAGTAAAGTTGTAATAACTATGTTATATATGTAAACTTATATAGCCACCTGGTGATGTTTATTGAGTGTGATTTGAAGTGGCAGATAAACCCCTGAGGGGTTGGGTACCACCTATATTTTTGTGTGATTATGTCTGTACATGTTTTAAATTGTACAGTACCAAGTGCTTAGGAGCAACCTATTATACCCAACCCACTATACTATATTATTTACTGTACACCCTTAACGCAAAAGGTTCTTAAGGGTATATTATAAAGAACTAATAGCTGAACAAATTTGTTAAGGGTTCAACTGAATTGAAAAGGTTCAATACTGGCGGGAAGGCCCAATGACGGAACTCGAGAGAAAAAGAGTTCCATTGTGGGAGTTCCGTGCCGATGGATTATCTAAGTGTTGTTTTTTTTCCTGTTGGATCCTTTTTAAAAGTTTAATGATGAACCTTTTGGAGTTCCGTATCTATACCAGCTTATAGAACCCTTAAAGGTTCCAAATTGAAGAGTTTTGTTAAAGAGAATCAATTATTGTGATTGAGTTTCTTCTGGTTATCAGTTGTTAAACATCGATTTTTCTAAAGATTTCTTCAGACTGCATGTATATGTGTATTTTGTATGTTTATTAATCATGATTTATTACCATGCATGTTACTGTGTGCTATATGATGCTATATGATGATATATGATGATATATAGGGGTAGCGGGGACGTAGTGACACCTGGGTACAGTGAAGCCTTATGCTAAGATCTCACGGCACGTTACGGAGAACTTTTTTACCACTGAGGGGCATAGCTTCAGTTGAATTCTAGGAAAAAATGACCATCCCGGCGACATACAATGTTTATAAAACGATTTTATAATTAATTAAAAGCATATCACAGCGGGATAAGATCGTAAATCGGCGGGATAACATCATATCCGTGTGGGAAAGAACTAAATGCCTGGGGGGCAAGATCTAAATGCCTGTGGGATGTCAAAGATCGTCGGCGGGACGTCAAAAGACCGTCGGCGGGATGTCAAAAGACCGTCGGCGGGATGTCAAAAACTGCCGTGAGGCTGCAAATGTCCCCCCAGGGGCAGGAGAGGTCCCTGCAGGGGCAGGAGAGGTCCCCTCAGGGGCAGGGGATGTCCTAATATACCGCCGGAGATGTTTTTGAGACGTTCTCACTGAAAAAATCCGTACCGGACATCCAGAAATCCGCCATCATGAAAAAAAAAGTTTGAACTTGTTGAATCTTTTTTGAGATCCACGGCGCAGTTTTTCCATTTCTAGGAAAACCTGAGGGGAACAAAAACTACCACTGGGGGATGTGAAGAGTCGACAGCGGATCACCCAAATTCATCCAAATTTCCAGGAAATACCATCCTGCCGACGCCTGAAGTTCTCCGTAACGTGCCGTGAGATCTTAGCATAAGCATGGTTAACCAGCCATTTTCACGGTTTTTATTTTGTTGGCACACACATTTATTGATTGCCCATATTTATATGGGACAATCTCTGTTTTCATCCTGTCAGCATTGCACGACACGGCGTCCACATTATTTTGTCGTACGCATTATTTTGTTGTACGCATTTGTGTGTCATGCATAAGACTGCCACAATAGGCTTATATAAAGATTCCTGCAGCAGGTCCAGTGACAGTCAAGGATAGCAATCTAGGATAGCAATCAAAGATTCCTGTCAGCGATTACACTGACACTGCAATTCACTTTCACGCCTCCCAGTCATCTTTAAACTATATCATACAAATTATATTTCCTTCAATACAGATTCTGACCTGGGAGGTTTTATACTAGGTCCATGTTCTGAATCTGTCAATTGTGTATATCCATTATTCTGCACATAATGGGCAATCACTCTTCCCAATGGGACAAACAGTCGTAATAAAAAAATTGCATATCACTGGAGAAGTGCCATTTTTGAATGGCCCCAATTCTAGTTTGGCACTTAATCTTTCTTTGAAGCTATCCAATTTAAACATTTATGAAATTTTATAATTCATTAAATCAATTGATAAATAACATGTTTAGTTTTTCTGTGCCCACACTGCTCCTAACTTTTATTGTTCAATGATATATTATGAAGTTGTGGTTTTGGTGTAAACAATGAGTTGTATTTGCATAAAATAAGTTGTTGAAAAAAAGGTACTTGTGGGTGTCATGGAAGTTGCAGTAAGTCATATATATTCATTCAGTATTATCAGTAACTCTTTCAAAATATTAGGAGTTATGTAAATGTACTCGATTGTAGGTGTTTTCTATATAATATTTCATATTTTGTTGGTATGTACCATCATTTGTGAAATTATTGTCGATTGCTGGGTCTTTCCATCTCCTGTTGGATACTATCTAAATAAATCAAGAGGCCTCATGACAGGATACACCCCCCACCCAGTGGGGTAACACTAACATAAGAAAATGTTATTAGTGGTAATAAGGGGGCAATAAGGGGGAAAGGAGGTTATATAGGGAAAATGGGGGCTAGCGGGAGGCAAGTGGGGGCAAGTGAGGGTGAGTGAGAACCAGTAGGAGGTAAGTGGGGTTAAGTGGGGGTTGTGGGGTGTAAGTGGAGGCATGTGGGGTAAAGCGGGGCTAAGTGGGGCTAGCGGGTTGCAAGTTGGGGTGATTGGGGGATAGGAGGGAAGCTGGGGGTAAAATGAGGGGTAACTGATATTACGGGAATAACAAAAGGGAGCAGGGGGCAGATCCTGTTATAAGGCCTATCAAGAATATCTAATAATTTGAGTCAAGTTTTGTGAAGTAATTGATGCTCAGTATTAAACATTGATTAATATAAATAAATAATTATCACACTGTGTATCTGTTATTTATTTGTTTTTAAGCTCTAGTCATTGGACGTACATTTTAATATGGTAAAGTCTAACTGATGTCCTGATAAACACTCATGTAATAATAATTTGACAACTTCCGGTCGGTGAAAGAATTAAATTAATAAGCCACACTCCGGAGAACTTATTCTTCAAAGAAAGTTTAAAACTTGGGTTGATTCACATTACCAGGAAAAAAAGATGATTGCTTGGGTTGGTTGACTTCACCCGAGGGGGAGACCACTTAGTGTCTGAGGGTAGGCTTGGATTTTTTTTTTTTTTTAAATAAAATAGTTTGTTGCTCAGTTTTCTTTAAATTAATTGTTTGTGGCACCCCATAGATACGAATGAGATCTTCCGGCACGATTTTGATCCTCATGGGGCAAATAATGATCCTCCAAGGGGAATGACGATCCTATGGACCATTTTGGGGTGCTCCGCAGAGAAACAATTCTTTGTTTTTAAATAAATCCAAGAAACGAAGCTGTGTAAACTTGTTCTCCTGCTGAATAATGTTGTTATTAACTCATACACGAGCAATCATACTGATGTGTGCAGTAATTTAGATATACTAAGACCCCCCAATTGGGCAAGTGAAAGGAGCAAATGCTTAGAAGAGTTGTGCTCATGACTAAAATGCAGCTTTTATTAGAGTAAAAGTTCATTCAAGGCATTTCTTAAGAGTCAGGGTAACTGAAAATGTATTCAGAAATTGTGTCGGCAAACTGAATAATGTTGTGGACCTTCAAAATTCAAATAACAGCTAAATTGCTGCAAGCATGGAGTGAAACAATCCTATCAGTTTTTGTTTTGAATGGAGAAAATCATGAAACACATCCTATCAGAGCAGCTGACACATGTTTGCTGCTTCTGGGCAGCCAATTACAAGCTTTAAAACCCAAGTAACCTGGTCAGCAGTTGACTTAGTCTACCAAACTGATATTTTTTCATTTACATTAATTCATTAGATTATTAGCCCATTTTGAGTCACCATCGAATTGACTCTGATGCACTTAGTAATACTCATGAAGGATAGAGTTTTTTTTCCTCTACAGGATCGTTTCACCTTCTCTGGTAGGGTTATATTCAATATACTGGAAACACTTTTGGTCTAATTATGTTACAAAATATGATTTTAACAGAGTTGAATGAAATCTGAAAGCAATCAAAGATATTGTAGAGTAAGTCTTCCTGTAACTCTACTTGTCATTGAATTTGTTCTGAACTGAGAAAAATAAATGCAAAATGACCAACTCCATAAACATTCACTCAAACTTGAAAACTCGTAGAACATATTGTGAAGTAACTTTGCAAATATCAGCATATAATAGTACAGTGCCGCCTGTAAGTAAGTGAAACGCATGATATTGTGCCATTGCATCAATGTTAAACATCCTTAATCAAAATGCTTCTGGAAGGACGAATTCTCATCCGATAAGAGGAAAACATTTTTGGTCATAAAGGCCGATATGTGAGGCGTGTGGGACAAAAATAGCAGCCAATTTTCTTTGCTGTAGTTGGAGTTAGGTATGGGTCAAAGTCTTTGATAAGTAAGTGAAACACAGGCCCAATGTTAAAAGATAGGGAAGGGTGGTTCACTTACTTATCAAAGACTTTGACCCATACCTAACTCCGACTACAGTGAAGAAAATGGGCTGCTATTTTTATCCCACTTGCCTCACACATCGGCCTTTATGACCCACTTTGTTTCCCTTTCATCTGATGAAAATTCATGCCTCCACAAGCAGTTAGGCTGAGGATGTTTAGCATTGATGCAATGGCACAATGTCATGCGTTTCACATACTTACAGGCGGTACTGTACCTGATTCAAAGCTGTCCATAAGAAGTTAATCCAACAGGTGGTAGATTCCTAAAAGTCAAACAATTTATAAAAGGTTAAGAAAAGTCCAATTATTTGGCATCCTGGCACTCTTGCATCTGGAGATTGTTCTGGAGGATCTGTTACAGCGTCATAAGGATCAAAATGGCTCCGGAGGATCTCATTCGTATCGATTGGGTGGTTTGTAGGCAGTCTTGAAATAAATAATTTCTAGCAGGAGTATTTCTTAACAAGGTGTTGTTTTATTTAGGAATGCATATTCGGAGACTTCTGGCGCTTGAAATAATTAATGATTACCGAGGCCTTCACAGTGAAATTATACTGATGAAAACTCCCAGGCCCCCCCCCACCCCGATTATTAAATGATCATTCCCTAAATACTTAATCCTGGACCATACAAAATGGCAATGCTAGTAAGCCATGTGGCTGATGAATTGATGGATGAGTGGGCTTTACGTCCTGTATTTATGCACTTGGTAGGCTAACTAGAACATGAGAAGGACATGGCAATTAGCGGAAGTATGATTGAAACAGCTGTCCAACATAGGCCCAGGTGACCCGGCAAGAGCTGGATTCGAACCCTGGACCCAGCGATTGGCAGTCCAGTATGCTACCACTAGACCAACCCCCCACCTCCCCAGCCAGATTGTTGAATACCCACCACAGAGTAGGATGTAACATCTCTCCAAACTTTTGAAATTTAAGTATGTGCCAATATAGTCAAAAACATAGTATGCCGAATTTCAGGAAATTCTAAGCTTTTCTATGGGGTCCATAGATGCATAAAATTTTAAGAAAATTAGGTGTTTTTCCAATCCAATCTTCTTGCCACATTCTCACAAATTATCAAAGATATATCTATATAAAAAGGTGATTGCCATGACTGGATTCAGGCATTCATTCTGCTCATCATACAACAACAAGACTATATTCCATTTATTTTCAGCAGGCACACAAGATTAAACCTGTTGATGTGCACAAATATTTTATTTTCTCTGAACCAAACCGCTGCACTTCAGGTGAACCGCTGCAATTTTTCATTTGAAGAGAGGATTTTTTATTATCCTTCAAAATTAGGTCTATGCTAAGGGTAACAAAAAATATATGTCCACTGATGCTTCACTATATATAAAGCCTGCAGCTCAGAACAACATTTATATGATCAGTATTGCAGTGTATTTACATTTCACCAAGGTATTTCAGACCTGTGAAAAGTCAGGCATCAACTGACAATTTTGCATGCCAACAGCCGACTATAAATAATGCATTAAATAAACAGTCATGAACATGTGGTAAATCTTGAAATAACTATGAATTGGATGCAAAGCTGAAGAAGTATATAAGTCTCGGTAAGTTAGATACCTCATTTTCAGCTTCTTACATGCTTTTTTGCATTTTGTGCATCATTTTGCATCATACACATTACCTTTTTTTTCACATTTTGACAAATTTCTGAATTAAAGTCGTATCTGACATTTTTGTTGACCATTAGAGATTACTAAAGACATGGTATGGCTGGTTACCTATATAATAGGCCTACCTACTCCCCTGATCACTCTAAAAAATGTCGGGACAAAATTGGTTTTTTAGATTCAAAATGGTTTCTTGAAAAACCAAATTTCAATGCAAAACCAACATGGATTTTTAAAAAAATGTTGGTTTTCTGCATTGAAATTTGGTTTTTCAAAAAACCGTTTTGAATCTAAAAAAAACAATGTCCGAAATTTTTTAGAGTGATGTCCTTTTAGTTTGCAACTTTCAAATTTGCAATGGTGTAATGGAAACTTGTCTGGATCGGTGGAGAATGGATCGATTCACTTCCAATGTCCACAATCATTATAGATTAGAAGTTTTTAATCAAATTGTACCTATTACATTACAGGCAAACACTTTGATATAGGCACAATGAGGATCAGTTCACTGTGAAAAATGCATTTCTTGACTAATGATAGCTGATAAAGTGTCATTTTCTCTACTTCAACATGGGAAACATAGAGGCTGATTGATTAGTCATGATCAATAGAAGGCCATTTGACTTGTCAAAACTGATTTCAGAGTGAAAATCAGATACATAATCCTTTCGTTTGGCTGTCACAAACAAGCAGGATTAGTCTCCTTAAATCAAATTAACATTGAAAGTATTGGGTATGATCACGACAAATCATCAGAATGATGACACACCAAGTGCCATTTACACAGTGCAACAGTCCACTCTAATTCTATATCAAAGTGTTTCACTGTAAGTTCAACCCAGTAGGAGGGCCGGATTAAGGTAGCATGAGGCCCCAGGCTGAACCTCAATGTGAGGCCAATTGCAGCCACTTCAGCAAAGCCTTCAGTGATTAAGTCAGACACACCCAGAAAGCTGACCAATGACCAGGCCTTCAAGCATGTTATGCAAATGAGGCCGATTTCGCTTTTTCGCACAGTTCTGTAAGGTTTAGAGTGGGTCGGGGCAAGAAGCCCGGGTTAGGTGAGAAGCCCCCCAGGGTTATATCTAAACTTACATTTTTGGTGCTTTTTCTTATGTATAGGATTGAAGCTAGAGGCTTTTTAGGTGACGTCACAAATTTACAAGGCATTCAACATCAAACCATAGTCGTAATTAAAGAAACAAAAAAAGGTTCATGGTTTTTGTAACTTTGATTAATGCTTTGAAAGTGGTTGTCAGAAATAACTTTGGCAATTTTTAAAAGTATAATGTATATCTGCATTGCTTCACTTTATGACCATCACATAAATATGATTTGGATCATGTTTTTTGCATTTTAGCTCAAAATATAGAGGTCAAATTAAAATATGTGGGTTTGGGGCGAGAGGCCCCACATGGTATGGGGCATGGGGCCCCCTACACTGAGACCTCGAAGCTGCTTCCGGAACCATTTAATAATGTTTACTTTACCTTAAATCTTGATGGAATAGCTAATTGAAATAGAAAAACTTTTGGCCGAAATGCAAAACGGGCAAAAAATATTAAAAAATAAATGCATGAACAGAAAAATTCTGAAATTCAGAAAAAGTGAATAGAATGCCTTAAAAATGATAGAAGAACCCCAAGAAATAACTTTCAAGCTGAATGCGCTCGCAAAAAAAATTGCCATAGGATTATAATAGGGGGGCTTCTTGCCCGATGGGTGGGGTAAGAAGGCCATTTTAATTTTTTTAAGAAAAGGGCCGTAACTCCTTTATTAAAATTGGTAGATATTCGTTTCACTAGTTATAAGTAGAGTCAAGTGATCCCTTCCTGACAGCTTAAGCATTCAAATAATCGACCACAAAAAGTAGGTCAAATCGCATCTCGAAGTTAAGGGGGCAGCATGCCCCGCACTACTCTATACAGGTGTGATTTTAAAATATGCAGGTAGATCTCTTTGAGACGTTTAAAATGATAGGCCATACATCTCTGAGAAGTGAATAGTTGCTTCGCGAATTGCCAGTAAAGTTTTGAAGTGGAGAGGAATCCTGTTCACATGGAACCCTTCTCCACTTCATCTGTGATTCCCATTTTCTGTTTGTGAGATAAGCAATGTCACCAAAGGAAATTTGTAGGCTCAGTTTTAAAATTGTCAAAAAAGTCAATAAACTGATCGCTAGCTTGTACATAAGTCATCCTCTAGTGCAACTGACCTTGTTCTACTTGATTTTGATGCACATTTGCCTGGTCAATTTTAATGAGACTACACAGCTCCTATTATCTATATCTATGAAGCTCCTCATAATTATCTCTTGTAAAAATGTAATTGCAAGAATTAAGGCGAAACATGGCTTTTTTTTTTTTACAATAATCATGAAAATAGCACATTTTCAGCCAATTATTGCACAACTATTTCTGGGAAAATTATACAAATTATTACAATATTCAAAGATTCTAAATAATAATTATTACTAGAAATACAATTGTATCATCAAGTAGAAAGACGATAAGGTATGTACACTAATTTCTTTCGAAAGACTAAATGCAGGATTAATAGAAGGCAAAAGGTGATTTGATGAAATAGAATAATGAATTATTCAGTGGTTACACAGATAATCATTTTCTACTCTCCATATAGCAGCATAATTATTTACTATAGTCAGTTTCCCGTAGATTGGAGGGTGCAGAATAGAATAGAAATCAATTAGGCCATGAATCAGTTGCATATTATAATATATGTGAAACAAATGAAGTGTTCCCAGAGATATATCCTGGTGCATGGTCAAAGGAGAAGAACTGGCAGACATCTTGCAGGTGCTGCCCTCTTGGGTATTGTACATGAATGAGCTTAAAACTAATTCTTATTAAGGTGGCTCGCTACTCATGGTCCAGCAATGGCGACGTCACCATGACAACAGCAGTCTTTTGAGCTCTTTGAGCTGCTTTTTTGGTTTTTGATAATTTCGTGCGACGGCCGCTTCGATGGCCATTTGAACCACTTCTATCAGGGTTAGAGACTTCTGGTTTAAAGCATTAGATGCGCTATGAAAAGGACTGCAATCAGAGAGACTTTCAGCTTTATAGTCTAAACGGAATATTTTAAATGGTGATTTTCGGCAAGCAAGTCTAATTTCACAAAACTGACCTGGAGATATAAATAAATTTTTATAGTAAAATCCATCGCGGTAGGAAACCTTCTCTTATGCATTTTATTGTGCCTCACAACATTTGGAAACAAATGACAAAGAATTGAAAAATCCTATCCCGCCAATAATTTTTAGCGCCATGGTTTATAAAAAAAGTCAAAATTGTCAAAATCAATTTTTTGAATCCGAGCCCATTGGAAAGCCCTTTAAACTAAATATATCGCCTTGAAATTGTAATCAGCTTTTCCATTAAAGTATCTTCTTTAATTTCATGCTTCATTGAATGATATGGGATGCATGACCACTGAATGACAGGGCAAATTTCACAGTAAAAAAGTTAAGAAAAAAATTGTGTTTTTCAGGTTTGCGTGGACTGACTTTCTTGTGCATAACCTCAAATAATATGAAAAAAAGGCTGGTTGCGACCACTTTTTTTTACATATCCTTGCTATAAACTATATTTAGGATCATTCTAAACTATTTTTAAGAAATCCTATCTTGGAAAGTTCACGAGTATCGAGCCACCTTAATTAGGACATTTAGAGAAATCCAGTGTCCTTCAAAAGGGGAGAGTTTTGCCCTGGCGTCCATAGAAAGGCACAGGGAAAATTAGAGGATGATTGAGTGAGTATAACTTGAGATAAATCCCGTACGCTATCATTTTAATATAGAAGATGGTGTAAAATATAAGATAATAACACTGTTTTGCACATTACCATAGAACAGGGTAATTTTGAACAACCGGGGTGACTTTGAACACTTTTCCGAAAAAGATTGATCCCCTGTGCATGCAAAGTTAACTGAGAAACTTGAAGTATTTCACTTCTGATTATATTCAAGTGAAGTCAAGTCTCTTTCTGCATAAAGTCATTGCGACTGGAATTTTTTTTCTTGATTTTAATGAAATAAACTCAGCATACTTTTTTTTTCACAAGACACCATAGCCTGTAGCCTTCAGTTACGACAACAGTACTGAATGACCCTGGCCTGATAAATACCTGACTTATTACAATGTCACTCAAATACTTCCTAAATCCACCAGAAATTGTTCGAGGCTATTCAGAAAGACCGACAACAAAATATATAAATAAATGATGTTGAATTGTATCACACATTCAAAATCACCCCGGTTGCCTTTTCCCCATGCAATCCTTCTTTTTCCATGTCGTCTAAGAGTCAGAAGACCACTGTCTTTGATCGTCCAGGGTCCTGCCCCCCGACTTCACCTACCTCCATCTTTCACGTTTTCTTTCCCCATTCACTTACTTCCAACCGGTTTTCAACGCATCTAAGCTGTTAGAAATTCTGGTGGAATTAGTAAAGGTTATTCGCCAACAGGGAGAGGGAATAGGCCTACGGGATTTATCAATTGAGGCTTAAAGGGCCAAGGTTTGACGAACACATAGGCCTAGTCCTCGTCCCATGCTGATCGGCTGACAAAGGTGTCACCTGGTATAAACAGTTTTATTCCATAGGTCATATGGTCAAACATTTAAATTAAGTTATATATTGTAAAACTGAAAATTGTAGCTTTATTACTCTCAACATTACTATATTAAATATGATAATATGGATTTATAAGGCGCTAATTTCAGTAAACTGTTCATCAGCACTTTCTCTACTACTTGAAAACCATTAGGGGCACATTGGGACGCTTTTAACCTCTACTAATATTGCTTTATGCTGAAAGCACTGAAGAACTCAGAAGTTTGCATGAATATCACCAATACTATGGAGCTTAAATGCAAGGCATAATAAACTAGACTGCACCTACCCTTTTGCAGCCAGAGAGCAAAATGTGAGTCGTAAAAATGACTGTCCCGTTGTGCCCCGGTGTGGCACATTGGGACATCAGCCGGGGCACATTGGGACATCAATTAAAAAATCATTTTAACACTCTTCGTGCAACAGATTTACATATAAGTATATACATATATACCTTGCCAGGAACCAAGAAAACCCCACCGTCCATAGTGCCCTGCGTCCCAATGTGCCCCGGTTCCCCCTACTGAGGTCTGATGTAACTTGAGTGTTGTTTTTCTATGAACTTTTGTTGAAAACAAACCGTAACAAACTTGCCTGTTGGTTTTTTTGTTGCCAACCAAAACGTCCAGTCAACAGCAACTTTCCTTTGACTGTACTGGAATGTCTAACAGTCAAAGAGTGCAGTGGCGGATCCAGACACTATAGTCCAGGGGTTGCCTGGACGTGTTTCGGCATTCATGGGCCCGCGCTATTGCAATTTTTCTTCAAAATGCCACTATTAATCATAGTGGTCTCTGGAGGGGGAGGGGGGCCCCTCTTCCTTTTCTTCTGCTTCCTTTTCTACATACATGCAGAAGAACCAGAAAAAAAGAAGATGAGCCTGGCAGTGGCTGCAGCCTTTGCAAAGTAGCTGAGAGGCATATGCACCCACTTGTCAAAAAAAGATATTTATCAGATGAGCTGGTTTTCAACACAGTATGGAAAGAGAAAATAAAATAAAATCCTCCTGAGGAAAGATTTCTCACCCTCTTAAAAACTGTTAGGATCTCAGCTGATGCTTATAAAAGACAGACGACTTGGGTTGTGTTAACTCTCTGAGCTGCATCTCTCTGCTCTTATGACTAAGCTGTAAGGAAGCCCCATTAACACAGACAGAAGGCTATCGAAGGTGAGTTTTGATATTTATGTTTCTTGTTGGCTAAGTGACTTATTCTTCTGATGATTATTTTGCATTTGCTAATCCCATGATCTTTCTGCCTGTTAAAAGGCGTAGGGCGATTTTTTGGGGGCGAGCGACATTTGCCTGAATTTCAAGGACAAGATTTAATACCAAATGAAATTGCCTGGAAATTTTTAATTTTCAATAGTTTTTATTTAATCATTTGCCCAAATTTTCAGAATTTTATCCCCAATCTTACTGTTTCCCAAACTTTTTTGGGGGGGGGGCAACCCCTCTATGTGCCTTTTTGAATACAAACAGGCATAATATGACTATAAAATATCGTACAATGATAGCTAATCAGCTGAATGAACGGAAACCTCTTCCTATTTGTGATTATATTAAATGAAGCGTAGTACATCTAAATTAATTTAGAAAGCAGATAGTAATACCAGGGGTGTACCTAAAGTTCTGAACATTTTTTTTGGCAGACCTTTCTATTTGAGGCAGTTAAGTGAGCTAACTTAGCAAGAGTTTACAGTTCAGGTCAGATGAATTAATACATACAGTTGCGATTTCAGGACATCATATGTGGAAACAGACCAATGGTTTGAAATTAGGGTTACAAATAGAGTTAGGTTTACTGGGAGGGGGGTTAGGGTTTAAGTTTTGGTTAACCCTGTGTTTTCAATTAAACTTCTGTAACAAATCTTCTCGCATGTAAATTCTCTCTCACATTTTTTGAATTATATTCCACTGAAACAGCCATAACTGGCAAAACAAATTTAAAAATAACGTGCAAGCACTTTAAGAGATGCTTGTAGATAGACTGCCCATGATAGTATCTACCCCTTTGCCTGTCACCTGCACAAGGGTATCTGGCATGTGGCCTGTGACCTACTTTTGGTGATTGACCTTTGACTTGCAGAAACTCAGCCTGTTTGTTTTCTTTATTAATTTCTTCATCTCAGAAAGACACCAAAAGTTTATCAACGCAAGAAAAAATGCTATTGAGACTGTATGCAAAGTTTTAATGACAGAGATGAAACACCATGACCAAGGCAGTTGTCATAAGTTTCAGAGCCATCCTCCCACAATAAGCAAGCGAGCATCTCTAAAAACCTCCTGCTCATATGATTTGTGTGAGCAGTGCATCTCCAACTGTTGTTGCCAGCTCCTCTGCAGAGCAGCAGTTCATTCCAATCTTTTTCTTCACGCTACAACTCCTTGGGCCAACACTGCCCAAGATCCTTTCCATGCCATCATCACCTCTCAGTGTAGCCACGTGTTAGGCTGCCCTCAAAATAGCACAAGCTAAAGTACCAGTCATCGATAGATATGATCACTGCAGGGTATGTCAATCTCATAGTCTGCAGAATTGCGAAAGAGAATGACTACTGAAAATCCAGTTTTAAAGCTGAAAATCCAGTTTTAAAGCTAGTACAGGGTGTCTACAGAAAAAGAGGACAGTCACTTGTCTTCTTTTTTGTACTCATATAAGTTCAGAATTTGGTGATAAGTCTTGACATAAGAGTGGATTTGATAGTCAGCCATATTAGATATATTGCAAATATGTTTATTTGTCAATTAGATCACTACTAAAGGCAAAACGGAAGCATCATACACCAAAGTGCTTGCATTGCTTCAAGGTAACTACAGTTGTCCTGTCTTCCTCATTGTTGATGAGGAATTTGTCACCATTTATGGTGCTCGTAAGAGAAGGAATGAATTATTTGTGAGTAGTGGGACATTTGCTGATGCTCCAGCTGCCGGCAATTCAAATTAGGGACCTAACACTTGGACTTCAAGTTGGAGTCATCTGATGACAATAAAATCACAAAAATTACTGAAATAGTCATTGATCAGAGCATCGCAATCAATGCAAATGCTTATAACAACATTGTGAAAGAATTTGTGATGCCATGGCGTCAGACAGAAAACTCCTCTTTTTTTTGTGGCAAAATCATCTTCCTACAAGGTGGAGCACCTGTTCATACTGCATAGAAGACTCAGGAGTGCCTCAAAACAAACCTGCTGAGCAAGGTAGAGTGCCACCCCTTGTCTCCTGAGCTGGACCCAGTGGATTACTCAGTATTGGCAAATTGGGAGAAAGCATCCAGCAAGTTATCCCATATTGAATTGATGGATGATTAGGGCTTTATGTCCTGCATTTATGCACTTGGTAGGCTAATTAGGACAGGGGGAGGACAAGGCAATGAGGCGAAGGATGATTGAAACAGCCGTCCAACATAGGCCCAGGTGACCCATCAAGAGCTGGATTCGAACCCTGGACCCAGCGATTGGCAGCCCAGCACACTACCACTGGACCAACCCTCCCCCCAGCAAGTTATCCCAACCCTTGCAGTAAAGTTAAAGGCCTCTATCATGTCTGCATGGGGCAAAATTTTGGCGGAGTGCATCAAACATGTTTTCACATCATTTTGGTCTCATCTGCAGGAAGTTACCACTGCAAGGGGTGCGAATATTGGGTAATTTGACTCTTCTGATTATAGTGTTCATATACAAATCATGTGCTGTTGAGTAACGATGCTTGACACAAAAATAATGAACTGTAAACGAATTAAATTGTGTTGACTGTCCTTTTTTCTGTAGACACTCTGTATGTCGCCAAGATAAACAGATGTCAAAAAGAAAGCTTAGAGTCATATTATACCTATTATAACAACCATATTTACTTAACTGTTTATCGAAGCTCAACATGAAGATAAATTCCTTCAAAAATGTAAAACAGTATTTCATTCTGTGAAAAAGTCTTGTTTTTTTACAAATCAAGCTGCAATGCAGGGCTCTCCTTTGGTAGTTTAAGGCTTTACAATCGATTAAGCATACTTAATCATGGGAAAAATGGAATTCCGTTTCTTGGAAGTATATAGTATACTTAAAATTGATTAGTTTAAGATCTATAAATGCAAACTTAATTTTTACATAGAATTGGTGGACTTACTACTTCAATGGACAATTTTCCAAATATTTTTTTCTTCCTCTTTCAACAATTTTCAATTTCTTTTGCATTAAAATATCTTTTCAGATGTCCTCGTCAGTTACGGAGGGAACAGAATCATTCTCTCTCGTGGTGGTTCTACTAATCGTCTGTTGCGTATCGGTTATCTTCAATACGCTTATCTTAATTGTGATTGTATCAAAATCGGAACTTCATGGAAAGACAGAGGCATTCATCAGCAATATTGCAGTGAGTGACATTTTACTGGCTGGAATTGCAGTGCCAATTAAGTTGGCACAATCTCTTTGTTCAAACAATGATTTTACTGGAGGTGAGTTCTATTTAAGGTTAGTAAGTCCACATATCCTATATAATTTTAAAGTTGAATCCCACAGAATACAGCTACTCCACCTATTGTACTCCACGTAACTAAATGGTTCAACAAAAAATACCCCAGCTGGTGGCTGCCCCACTTGGTCTAATGGTTCATATGCATTGGAAAAGCCGCAGATTTTTTGAAAACAGGGGTAGGCTCACTCGAAGGCTGCTGGCTCAGCCGTGAATAATGGCACTAAACTATAAATACTAAATTTTCGGTCGATATACAGGCCTATAATCCAATCCAACTTTCATGAAAATCGCAGAAGGAATCTTTGAAATATTCAAGTTTATTTTAGGGGTGACTTGTTTTTGTTGAACTGTTTTTCATAATTTTCTCATATTGTACATCAAGCAACTCTCAAAAAACATTGGTTACCCCCCTTCAAACACTTGTTTTTCAAAAAGTGTATTTTCAGCTATATTCCTTTAATTTTTCATTAATATCATTCTCTTGGATATTGTTCGAGTGACGCTGCTTTTCGTTATAAATCCCACACTTTTTTTAGTATTTAATGTAATGACATAAGATTTTGAAAAGATCATAGTTCGAAAATTAGGTTGGATAGCCAACCAATTTTTTTTTACGTTGGAAAGCTTTCTTTTTGAAGAACTTTTTGGCAAAGTTTGATGAATATCTCATGGGTTTTAGATTTCTTGCCAAGTGTGGGATTCAACTTTAAAATTCAACTTGCAGTTACAGAACATAAATTGGTATATTTAAAGTATCACTTCATAGCAATCGAACACCTAGCACAATCAATATTGTCTTTGTAACATTAAACTCATATATAGTTATAGTATATGCAGTACTGCTTGTAAGTAATTGAAACAGGTGATTTTTAATATTGGAAATAGATTGCTGCCAATTTTCATTGCTCTGCAGCCTCTGCAATAGCTTCCATTTGGAACCATATCATTGACATAAACAGTGGCCTTGTTTTTCACCTACTTATCAAATAATTGCACCGATAATGTAACTCTGAATACAGCAAAGAAAATTGACAGCCATTTTTGCTTGACATACAATAAACATAGAATATCTGCCTTTTTGACATAATATGTTTTCATCTCACTGTTTAAGAATGCTTACTTCCAAGGCAGTTCGGTTGGGGATGTTTAGAATTGGCCCAATGGCAAAACGTCCCCAGTTTCACTTATTGCAATGAGCACTGTACACATAAAAATATCCTGTATTTTGCAGGGGATGGTGCTTGCAAACTCATGATGTTTCTACCAATGATGTCCATAATGACATCCATCTACACCATGATGGCTATATCGTTTGACCGATACTTCAGCATCGTGAAGAACAAAAACATATCAAAAACGGGTATGATTGCCGTGTTGGTTACAATATGGGTTTGTATAATCAATTTTTTTTTTCACTTCATGGCTATTTACAGTTCTTGTTATATTTACATGGAATCTCAAGTTTTTTCTCTGCTGTTGAAGTTTGATGTCAGAGATGACTCTGTTCTATTGCATTGTAATATATGTAAAATAGCCACAAGCTATGTTGGATGGCTGTTTCAGTCATCCTTCGCATCATAAATGTGTCCTCCTCCTGTCCTAATTAACCTACGAAGTGCATAGGCACTGGACGTGAAGCCGCAATCATCCCTGGCTTCTTGCGAATGTAAATCCACCCAGGGGCGGACTGGCGGCATTTCGGGCACCGTGGCAAAATGAATCAAAGGGCCCCTACATCTCTACCATCGGTTTTATAATTTGCAATTAAAAAAGAAACAATTACACATATCTAATTTTGAAAATTGTTTTAAAATATTTGGTTGAGGCCTCCATATGAGAGGAGGCTGTCCTTTCAGTTTGTGTAATTTCAACTAACAATCATGAACTGAATAGCAAAATTTTGCTCTTTTCTTTTTTTTTTTTTTTTTTTTTTTGACATCTTGTGGGCCCCCCTGAGTTGATGGGCCCGTGGCAGTTGCCACTTTGCCACATAGACCAGTCCGCCCCTGAATTATCCACCTAATCTAAGCATCACAGATTCAGCTTAATGTCAGAGTGAAAATTTGGTCTGGAAAAACCCATGCATGTTCCACATACTTTATTATACAAACTATATATCACATAATCCATGTGTTTACAAAATCTGTCCATTGAAGTTTAAAGCTGTAAAGTCACAAGTTCGCAGATTAATCAACCGTTATTGTCTTATGTGAATGCTCATGAAGCTTGCTATTTATTTGGATTAGACTGGGGATTGCCAGCGATAGATTATCGGCATCGCATCAACAGTAATGTACTGAACACAGAATAAAATTTAATGCTTCCTTCAATATAGCAATGTTGAAACTGTGATGGTCATTGGCTATCAGGCTGTGACGATGTGGTTAATTTTAGAGGCTATCTCTGATAAAATGCTTTCTCTGACATTGTGTTGAAAATGTGATGCTCAGTGGAAGTGGGTTCACATTGGCTAGACGCCGGGGAACCTGACCCAATTCAAAATGACATCACACTTTGTAGTTCATTTACATATATTGCTATTCTAGAGAATAGAGTCATCTCTGACATCTCACTTCAACAAAAAAGAAAATAACTTGAGATTCCTGTTTAATATGATAAAGACCATAAGTAATACATGCTCAAAGTGTCTATATTATACATTGTAGGCCAGTAGGTTAATTGCATTCATTTCTAAAGTCTGAATTGCAGAGGGGCCCTTTAGAGTATTTCTGATTTATAGGGACCCTTCAGAGTTTATGATGGGGTTGGGAGTTTTGCCTTAACTTCCTGTCAAAGATTGATGTCCCCTCTTCAGTTTCATGCACATTTTTAGTGCCCCTCCCACAGGTTTCACACCTAATTTCAGTACCCCCCCCCCTCAACAAACAAATTAATCCACGCATAGATTCAGTTATACATGCCCTTAGGCGGTGGCTTGTTCAGGTTTTCCTGTAAAAAAGCGAGATAAACTTAAACTTTTTTTCTGTAAACATTTCAGAAATTCTGAAAAGTCTCCAACATTAAAGATAACATAATATAATATAATATTCTTTTAAATTACAACAATAAGGCCACACATAATTGATCTTTAGCTTCTCGGATCTTCTCAAGACACTTTTTCTAGGGTCGGTCAGTAGGACAAAAGAAAAGGTGAAATCTAAATTTTTTATGATGTATATTTGATAAGAAGTGTGGGTATGGCCTTGTTTTTTTCCCGTTGCCAGAAAATCTATTTTGTCAGCAGGTCTGTGAATCATAGAATCAACTATGTGTCGCCTAACATGGCAACTTCTTGTGCTTTTCTTTGCAAACAGGTTGTCTCAATTGCATTTGCATCGCCAACATTTTACGAATATTCAGTAGTTCATATCAAGGGGGATAACACAACTGAAATGTCTTGTGGATCGCACGGAGTCCCAAGCAGCTTTCAGAAGATCTACGCGACAGTCATCGTGATTCTTGCCTATTTCCTGCCACTACTGATGATCACTGTCAACTACAGCCAAGTCGCTGTTTTCCTTTGGAACGTTGCCAAACCATCTGGTTTCCATCAGAACAGAGCTGGTGCTGTGAAGAAGCACAAAATCAGGGTATGCTTTTGTTAATACACTCCTGCTCATAAATATGGAATGATTTGTTTGAAAAAAGCATCAAATAAAAGTAAATTTCAGAGTGTGAATGCAAGCAAGGTCCATTGTAAAGGTCAAGTCATCTTCTATAATCACTCCTTGAAAGCCTCAACTGCATTTTTTGCTAGAATGTTTAACTTTTGGTTGAATGCACCTCACCCTAAAAAAATCGCTGAATTTCCATATTTCGTGCTGCTGTAACTTTTTCTGGGTCTAACACTGCAGCATGCCTTTTATACTACAAGCATGTTCTTCCCTTTAGCGGTCATTTTAAGTAGCTACCATTGAATCAGACCATCACATGCTCCAGCGGAAGTAACTAAAGCTATCAATTTCGATGGAGAGTGTTGAAGTATTCCATATAAAATTTTGTGAGCAACATTTTTGTTATCATAGGACTACATTGTACCAAGCTCAAAATTCTTGGTAGGGGGAAGCAACATTTGCCCTAATTTCAAGATTAGATTTCATACCATTTCAAATGGAATCGCTTGAAAACTATTGAATTTCAATAATGCTTAATTACTCATCAGCCTGAACTGTTCGGCCTTTTTGGCAGAATCTTAGATTTTCCCAAGGGTTCCCCTACTGATCCCCCTGACGAGACCAGTACGCCATTGTTTATGGGGAACATTGTGTCATTGGTGTGTGATTGTTTTCGTGTGGATAACATGTACACACATACAGAACTAGCGAGTTCTTCGCCCCAACTTCATCTTGTGTTTCTATTTGTTAGATCTGTATTTCCTCATATTTCTCTATTCTTCCTCCATGTGTACATTACGCGAAAGATTTTTCTCATCATCGTCTTCTTTTAGCATTGATCAGTTCAGGTGGGGCTGGTGGTTGTGACAAAGTCTCTCATGCCAAAATGCCAAATAGTAAAAAGTACTTTTCAATAGACCAAGTAGTACTACATACTAGGGGAATATGGGGACCGATGGGCCATGGGGACCGATGGGCCATCCTCTTAACTCCACATCAAAAACGTGTCATAACATCTAATTAGCATTTTTAGTTTTGCTTATCACATCTATGAATACCATATCGACCACTGATCAATAAGTGATAGCACAAGTGTGTAGGAGGCAAAATGAAATTTTCATCATGTAAAAAATTTTTTTCTGATTCAGTAAAAGTTTAATATCTCAAAAGTGTGTAGACTCGACGCAATATATTTTCTATGATGATTTGTCCTATATATTGGTGAGAATTTACACATTGAATTTTAGGAACAAGAACCATATTTCACCAAAAAAGAGGGGTTTAACTGATCAGAAAGCTTTTGGGGACCAATGGGCCACCCAACATGGGGACCGATGGGCCACTATTTCTTGAGATTTTCTATAGGTGGCGTATTGGCATGGGGCTGGATATTAAAGTCTTTTATTGGCAAAAGCACAATAGAACTTCAGCTTGCATCTTTAAATGATAAGTTTTTGACTTAAATGAATGCCCTCGAATTTACAGTGATAGATTTGCCTTAGTAATGGCTTCAAACACAAAATGGTGGAAATTTAAAATATCCATAATCACAAATTTTCAATCTAGGTAGTATTTGGGATATAATAAACATAAGGACCCTGTTAGACATTGATGCAATATTGAGTGTAAGTTAAATGTTCACCAAAATATAAGCTAATGGAAGGTTATTGATGAATTTTATTGTTTTGATTCAAGATTTCTCCTGCAGGTGGCATACTAGTACAGTATCATTGGAAAATTTTACTTTTCCCCTAAAAATCTAAATGATTGACAGAAATGATTCATTGATGGAGAAAAAATTAAAATATTCTCATTTTTAATATTCATCAACAAATTTGAGGTATTAGAAAGGATTTTGATGATCATGGTGGTAGTCAAACTTCTTTATCAACCAAATATCAAATAATTTTTTTTTCTTAGCGACCAATGAACCAATTGTTTTGGAATTCTCCAATATAGTTTTTAATGCATCTCTCCATATACTGCTAAAATATCATCTCAATAGATTGACTATAACTACAAAAAAGCAACTCATGACATTTGTGAAAATCAAGCTTTTTTTCAAAGTGTAAAATCTGGGCATATCTATATTCTTTCGATCTCCTATTGTCCTATACACTCAGATGGATCAACAAAAACATATTGGAAACAAATTTTGAATTCTTTATCCACCCTTTGGCAAGTTATTAACATGGTCCATCGGACCCCATGGGATGGTCCGTCGGTCCCCATGGTTGGGGACCGATGGGCCACCATCTTTCTTGACAGAAAATGTGTTTTCTAATCTTTCTTCCTTGGTTGATCTATGTGAATCTTATATCATTTTAAAGAGTATTACACAAGCTACTAGGGTGCACAGTATGAATCCTTTATCTGAAGCAGATTTGCCTCCATGGTCAATAATTTGTCAAGCGGCCCATCGGTCCCCACTCTCCCCTACTATTTGGATATTCCAAATAGCACTGTGCACTAATTGGATATTTAGGAAAAGGTCAAATATTCCAACATGCTATTTGAATGAACTTTGCTTTTCATTAGAAAATAGTTTATCTGAGCTATTTGGTCAGAGGATATTTCATCTAAAGCTTTGGCATGTGGGAACAGTTGCCCAAATAAACAAAAAAAAGTTCTTCTCCCCACTTTAAGACTGGCTCAGTTCTACGATTATCCACAAGAGGGCTTTCTATCAAAACAAGAGCTGTCTGGCTGTGAAGGAAGGGTAGTTGAGATTACCTAACTGATCAAACTATAAGATTTATTTGTATACATTGTATGCACTTCAACGAATTAATAGATAGTAAGGTGGAATGGTCCTTGATGATGTAATGGTCATAAATTTTGCGTTTTTGAAGTGTCATTTGTCAAAGTAGCATAAATTCAAAGAGACAAATTGAGCGCCGAAAAGAGCGCCGTATGGCAAAAGAAAGACATCTTTGGCATTTGGGAACATTTGCTGGAAATTGTCAAAATAAGCATTAATGTGAGAGCATAGAAATATATAGAACAGACATGAGGCTGTATCAATAATGATGCCACCTCAAGATGAGGTCACCAAATCTGCCATATTGGAACTGCCCTGAGACATGACGTCACAATAGACTAATTATGATGTGACGCCATGCCATTGTTTTAAGTGACATCACAGTTATTGGTGACGTCACGATCCATTGTGCCAGTATTCAGGGCAGTTCCAAGATGGTGGATTTGGTTGCTTCATCTGCCAGAGCCTCATGTCCCTTCTATGTATTTCTATGTGTGAGAGGGCCGATTGCCAAAAAAGCGCCAAACGGCAACAATAAAGTATCAGTATAGAGTTTGACCATCTTGATCAATATGCCTATTACAAAGCAACATGTCAGTTTTTCTGCGAGGGAATTCATGCATTTTTCAGCATTCTGTCATCCAAAAAATCTTGGCAGTCTTGAAATAAATAAGTTCTGGTGTTGCTTGATTACAGTCCTTGTTATATTACGTGGAATATCAAGTTCTTTTCTATGCTGTTGAACTGTGATGTATGAGATGACTCTATTCTAGCATTGCAATATATACAGTAAATCAACTACAAGCTGTGATGTCATTTCAAACTGGGTCAGATTCCCCAGCTTCTGACCAATGCGAATCCACCAAACTGAGCATTACAGTTTCAACTCAGTGTCAGAGTGAAAATTGGGCCTGGGAAAACCCAGAGCAAGTTTGACATCTCAGCCTCTCAGCCAATGGGCTGCCAGAACAAATATGCATAACATAAGCCATGTGTTTACAAACAAATTGTCAAAGCCTTCTGTTTATACCTACTTCCATTAAAGTTTTAAGTTGTAAGTTAGAAAGTTTGTAGATTAATCAAACAACTCTGTGGGGATTATAACAGTTGCCTACCGTGAATGCTCACAAAGCTGACATTTGGTAGGATTAGACTGGTGATTGCTGTGATCATCGGGATCACAAATGTAATGCTTCCTTCAATATATAAATGTTTGAACTGTGATGCATTGTTTACTGTCAGCCCATTGGCTATCAAGCTGTGATAACGTAGTTGTAGGGGCTATCCCTTATAAAACTCTTACTCTGACACTGTGTGGAAACTGTGACGCCCAGTTCAGGAGGACCAACATTGGCTAGAAGCTGGGGAATCTGACCCAGTTTGAAATGACATCACAGCTGGTAGTTAATTTAGATATATTGCAATGCTAGAATAGAGGCATCTCTGACATCACAGTTCAACAACATAGAAAAAAAACTCGAGATTCCACGTAAGTGTGACAAGGACTGTAATTTGGGTGAGAGGATTGCACGAATGATTTGTGTCCTATAATGTAGGGGAACAAGGGGTAAAACGGGCCGTCTGACTTCAAAGGCTCGCTGCACGAAGGTGGTATGTCATGCGAATGCCAAATGTTCACTGACTATGAATTATTTGGCTTTGAACGTCATTCGAGGTACTGCACCATTTCCAAAACTATTGATTTTTTTAAAGAAAATCGATCAAAAACTTCAAATTAACGTAGTTGCATACGTATAACATTATCATCCACGAAACTTTCAGGAAAAGTTGGTCATGTATCCAATTTTATTTTCCAAGTGAAAAATTAGAAGGTAGGTCAAAACTTTCTGAGAAAACTTGAAAAACCATTTTGCCCCACCGGTCCATTTTGCCCCTCGTTCCCCTATCTTCAGCACAAAACCAAGAAAACATACTGTAGCACTTCATATGGCACACTATAACACTGAGCGAATTTGTATTTTTCTGACAACAAATTATGAAACTTTGGCAGAGGTCAGCACCAGTCAGACAAATTGACATGAGAGACACCACACAACAATCAGAGTAATCAATTTTAGCATTAGGAATTTTCTTTTGCAGATGACACACTGTAGCACAAACACACTATGGTACTTACCCGCTCGCTGATGATACAAGACTAAATTTGATATTTATTATTTTCAGATAACGAAAATGTTGGTCCTCATTACCACTGTCTTTGCTCTCTGTTGGCCACCATTCTTCTTGTTATTTATAGTTGAGGTGAACATTTTATGCCCTTTATTCATGTTGTGCACCAAAATTTAAAGTTGTATTGATAAATTGTTTCTTGAAGGTAGATACATACGAGGGGCGTTTAGAAAGTTCAAGGCTTTTTTTATATGAATTCAGCATTATTTGGAATGGATTTCCAAAATTTTGGACAATTCGAACATTTTTCTGTGGTTGCCATGGAAACTGAAAGTTCAGCTAGGTGGAGCAGGTAATACTGAAACCAAGAAAGCCAATGAATTTTGGCTGTGAGAGACCTCTCTCTATCACTTGTATTAGTGAAATTGACAATATATTACACAAGAAATATAATATTAGCCTTTGAAAATGCTCCAAAGCTTTAATCATACACCTGACCCATTGAAGTAAATATTCCTAGAAGTCCTCCAAAAACTTTCTGTGAAAGCATTTCGGTCATCCAAAGCCTTTTTTCCTCCTGTGCCTGAAACTGTAGTCCCCATGGACTAAAGTAAGGGAAATCCAAGATTTATATATAGCAACATGTCACCGGAATAACTGGGATGGATAATTCTGTCCATTTGGGTTTCTTGTTCATACCAGTGAATCCACGCTTTCACAAGTCCTGAATATGTAGTCAGTAAAAAACACCCTTGCCGTCTGAATTTCCCTTGTCATATCTGGCATACAGGAGTGCTTTCCTACATGGGTTCAGTGTAAGAATACACACATTTGGTGTGCTTGAAAGTATATTTAGAAGCTAATATTATATAGTGTGTGTCAAATATTGTCAATTTCACTTATACAAGTGATAGAGAGAAGTTTCTCACAGTCACGATTTGTTGGCTTTCTTGGTTTCAGCATTACCTGCCCCATGTATAGCTGAACTTTCTGTTTCCATGGCAACCACAGAATGACTTTGAAACGTCCAAATTGTCCAAAATTTTGGAAATTCATTCCAAAGATGCTGAATTTTATCTCATGTAAAATTCATAGTTCCAGATGGAAAATAAGTGTCCATATAAAAAAAAGCCTTGAACTTTCTGAACGCCACTCGTACTTTCTGGAAGGATAGTAACAAAGATATCTCATAACATATAATGATTTGCTGTACTTCTTTTTGCAGGAAATAACAGACACAGACAACACAACCTCATTTGGATCTTGGCCACACACCATCAAAGCTGTCTTTATTGAGTTCAGCACCATGTCAAATCTGATCATCTACGTCATATTTAATTCAAAGTTCAGAATGGCTTTTCTTGGAATGATATCCGGAAGATGCTGTGTAGACACAGACCAAGCATAGAATTAAACTTTATTTTGAGCAGAACCAGGGAGGCACTGTATTAAACTGACGCTTTAATACTGTGGGAAATTCACATGTTTGCATGGGAGTTCTGGAGTAAAATCTGATTCAGTTTATTATTGAAAACTGACATTTTTTAAAGAGCAATTTAAAGAAATCTTGGTTTCTTCACCACTATAGTTGTTTGAAACCATCAACTGTATATGTACAAATTTGTTACAATTTCTTTAGCCAGTTTGGCTGCCTGATATTGGTTTTAGGCCATGTATAATAGCTCTTTCAGGTAATGTTTTTTATATTCTCTACAAAAAATCATGACTTTTTTAAAAGTAAATTTCATTGTTATCGTTGTCGTTGTTGTTGGTAGTGTGACTAAGATTATTTATGATAAATTTATGGAAATTTCTTCCTCTGTCTGTGTTTGATTGCAGAAAGATGGATCTGTCCAAAACATCAGCCAATTAGTAATACAGACAATAACCTTTCAGTATTGAGGAAGTAGGAAAAAATATATAATTATCATGTTAGTAATTTAGAAACCCTAAAGGGCCGATTTCACCAACATGGTATTAACAGTTAGTCCTAGTCTTAGATCCTTTATGCATGGTTTAATTAAGTCCCTTTCACCTAGAGTGTGCTAAGCATGTACAATGTAAACCTGTCAAGGTTCAGTGAATAATACACGTTGTCGCAAAATCGAAGGCTCAGCAATCTCAAACAGATTTTGGTGTGAACAAGTGATTAGGCCAATGAAAACAGAACATTAGTTTTTTATGAGATGGCATGGCAGATCATTATTTTGGCCTTTTTTAGTACATGTATATTTGCAAGTTTCTCTGTGATTCAACAGTTACCACTCATATCAAAGATTTTTTAAAGGTAGATATGTCACATCACTAGATGTAAACCAAGAACCCATGTCTACCTTGACAACATTTTCGTTGAAGTAACTGTTGGGAATAAACTGGCCATGCACAAGAATTAAAGAAGTCTTATTTTATAAAACTATGATTTTGTTGCATTCGCCTATGATAGTCATACCATAGCGGCAATTTTTTGTCAGTTGGCTGCAAAATGGCAACGGCTTTTTTTAATCATTAGTCGAAGTGACATTTAGAGCAGGAAGCTCGATGCCAATACTACTAGGAAAAAAAAAGGCTAATGGTGTAGATGTTCCCGCCACAATTCAAGAAATTGTTGCTCAATGCATGTGCCTATGGAAGCGACTGGACGTGAACTCCAAGAAGGAGATGGTTACTGTTAAAAGGACCAGCAAAGCAACCGATGGAGGCTATGGCTGTCAGTACTCGTACAGAAATTGTTATGGTTGTGTTATAGAATTATGATTTTGCCCCGAATGTGAAATTCTTAATTGGTGAAATATTTAAAGCTGCTTGGCCATTTTTGAATGACTGTTTTTCTCTGCCAGTGCAGCTCCTTTGTGTTATAAAAATATCAATGTTATCATGATGCTTGATGCTGTAACTTATTGCTGATGTATACGTCATGCAATGTCCTCATCTTTGAATTGGCCATTTCGAATTATAAGCTTTTGAAGAGTCTTATCATTCTGATATTCATAGGGATTTAACCTTAAGTGCGGTTTCATAGTGCAGAAATGCATGACTAACTATCTGGCTGATTAGTATTTATTGATTGTTTGACCTTTAGGAAAATTTTTTTTGTCACCAACACTGGACAGGCAGCCTTTTATTTTTTTAAATCTACAAGCCCACCCTTCTCTTGCCGTTGCCATATCATTTGGCCTTGTTTTAGAACTTCAGAGATTAATTGTGTTTGTAGCAGTTGAATTGTTTAAATACTATGTGTAGACTTTCACTTAGTAAATGTTCCTTGATCTTGCTCCGCTTAAGTGATTGGCTTATGCTTCATTCTCACGGCAGCTCCCGGAGAACTTTTTGAAACGGCGGCGAAGTATTTTCAGGAGAGACGGAAAAATATTTCCTCTTTTTACGTATCGCGCAGGGGCATTTTAGCTTCCCGCCGGACATCTTTTGGTTGCACGCCGTCGAGAATCCTGCTTCTTACCGTCACTTCAAATCGCGACGGAGCAGAAAAAAAGTTTCAACCAGTACAAATTTTATTAAAATCGACGGGGGAGCAGACCAGATAAATTGTTCGACGCCGCGATCAGAAAAGTAAGACTGCGTCGAAGTTTTCGCGCCACTGAGGGGCAAAAAGTTTCCCGCCGTTTAGGAAAACAAGCGGGATTCTCTGCGTGGCGCCAAAAAGGTCAACCCCGCGGTTCTTCTGCACTCCGCCGTCAAGGAAAATGCTCCGGGACGTGTGCAAAACCTTCGCGCCGTCGTCTGGACCCCCTCCCGGAGCAGACAGAGTGGCGCCAGAGGGGCTATTTTTAGCAAAATCCTTTGTCCGCGGGGTACTGAAACCATCACGGCGTCGACCTTTTGTGCCACGGCGGGAAAGGGGGGTCAGCCATGGAGACGCACTGGCGCGCGCCTCGCATATAAATAGAAGAGCAGCCACTAGAGCACCATAACCACTCTGAACTTCAAGACGAACGCATCTATACTCCATGACACTCTGCTTCACAGCCTACTGAATTGCTGCTTCATTGCTGAATCCCTGCTTCATTGCTGATTGATCCTGCTTCATTGCTGATTCATCCTGCTTCATTTCTGATTGATCCTGCTTCAAGATGGGACCCAGAGGAAGAGGGAAGAAGACCTTGAGGGCACCAAGCAAGGGCATCAATCCAGCCAACACTCCACTGACCACTCCATCTTCAACTCCAGTTGGTTCACCAGCTCCTTTCATAGACTACACAGCTGTTACATTGTCTCCAAGCATGTTCAGCTTGCCGGACAGCATCGTGGCAGTGACCACTGCTACATCAACAGTGACCAGTGAGACCATCTTCGAGGGCCCGCCACCACCCAAAGTGCTGCAACAACCTGATGAGGAGGATGAAGATGATGATGAAGAAGCTGAAGATCAAGTCCTGGCCAAGCTTGCTGCTGCTGTCAAGTCTCCAACCAAGCGTGGCAGGCCTGCCACTGCTGCTGCAGCCAAGAAGAAGCGTCCCAAGTCTGCTGATGCTGATGTCAAGTCTCCAACCAAGCGTGGCAGGCCTGCTGATGCTGCTGATGCTGCTGCTTCTGTCAAGTCTCCCACCAAGCGCACCCAGTCGGCTGATGCTGCTGTCTTCAAGACTCCCACCAAGACTGCTCCAAGGGGAAGGCCTCGCACTCCTGGCAAGTCTCCTTCAGCCAAGCGTCACGCCACCTCCAAGTCTCCAACCAAGTCTCCAGTCAAGCCTCCAGCCAAGTCTCCAGTCAAGCCTCCAGTCAAGCCTCCAGTCAAGCCTGTCACTCCAGCCCAGACCCGAGCCAAGACTGCAGTCCAGCCTCCACCTCCACCTCCAGATGATACTCCTGCTGATGATGAAGATGATGACTGTGTTCTGACAGCTGCAATGATCCACCAGCAGACCCTGGACTCCAACTACGATGCCACCACAGAGGAAGATACTCCCAAGAAGAAGGGTGCCAAGTCCAAGGGCAGCAAGGGGAAGAACCAGCCAAAGGAAGATTCTGACAACACTGGATCTGAGGTTGAGCTGATCCAGGAGGCCGATGGCCAGTTTGTCCACAAGGAGAAGAAGAAGGGCTACAGGAAGGCAAACTCCAGGGACCTACTGGGCATCACAGAAGAGCAGGAGGATGACCTGATCGACTGGTACCGGGAAAACAAGCAGCTGTACACCAAGGGCTCAACCACCTTCAAGAGTGGACAGAAGGACAGACTGGATGCAGAGAAAGCAGCAGAACTGACATTGCTAGTGGGGAAGGAGATCACAGCAGCTAAAGTCTACAAATGGAGGAACAACATCAGGACTACCTTCTCAAAGTGCATCAGACCTCAACCTTCTGGAGCTGGCAGAAAGAAGATGTCCGAGCGAGACAAGTACATCCTGGCGAAGTGTGAATTCTTGAGGTCCTCCATCATTCCGAAGGGTGCCGTGGAAGTCTCCAGCTTCACTGGACCAGGAGGAAGTAACCGCCTGTCGTCCGATTCTGATGCCCCCATGGACTACAATCCTATGCCCGACCTTGATGACAGCCTCCCAGCCAGCCAGCAGCAGTCCTCCCAGGAGATGTCCCAGCAGTCCCTCCAGCCATCCCAGCAGCAGTCCCAGAAGAGGAAGGACACAGACCAGGAGATGGCCTCTGCCCTGACTTCAATTGCTGGTCACTACACTTCAGACAGGCCCAGGAAAGCAGCACCACCTCAGCCGGCAGGACCATTCTGTGACATGTGCCCACAAACTGCTCACAGGCTGGATCCAGAAGTACACCAGTTGCAGAACATGTGCAGGAGTATCTTCACATCTGGGAAGAACATGAACCGTGCCCTGAGACTTCGCCTCCTGCACTCCTTGAGCCAGACGGACAACTACTTCGTACAGGCGGCCGTCCAAGATAAAATCCTGATGATGCAGCAAGAGAATGTGGAGATGATCCTAGGGCAGCAGCAGCACCAATACATCCCTCCTCCTGGTCCAGCTCCATCCTTTGTCAACGAGGACTTGCAGCAGCCTCCAACAACTCAGCATCAGCCCCAGCAGCCCCAGCAGCCAAGTCTTCAGATGCAGTCCCAGCCTCCACGCCAGCAGTTGCAGTCCCAGCCAAGCAGCAGCAGCCAGTTCCAGTCCCTGAAGCCAATTCGAAGCCAGACTCCAGCCCTGCAGCAGTCATCTTTAAGCTTCAGCCAGCTGATGCTTGACAGCCCCCAGAAGCTTGGCTTCCCCGGACCCTCTTTTGGGCAGCAGCAGCAGCCAGTACAGCAGCAGCCACTACAGCAGCAGCAGCACCAGCCTCTACATCAGCATCAGCCACAACAGCAGCAGCAGTCTCTACAGCAGCAGCAGCCACCACTACAGCAGCAGTCTCTACAGCAGCAGCAGCCACCACTACAGCAGCAGCAGCCACCACTACAGCAGCAGCAGCCACCACTACAGCAGCAGCAGCAGTCTCTACAGCAGCAGCAGCAGTCTCTACAGCAGCAGCAGCAGCCGACAGTTGTCCACCAGCGGCAAACTCCATTGTCGTTCCAGTGGAGCCAAGTCAACATGCCCTCTCCAAGGAAGTGATGCCTGTTCAAGTCGTCTGAAAAAAAAAAAACCCCCTGGCCCTTTTAAGGGCCACCAAATCCTCCAAAAAGAGCTGGCCACGTACACATCTTATGTTGACTAAAAAAACTCTTGCGATGACAAACAAGAGCAAAAATGAAAAGAGCCCCAAAAAAAAAAAGTTGACAAATTCCCCCAAAAAAAAAATCCGGTCCTGGCCCTTGTAAATTTTAAACACCTTCATAAAAGCAAGGTGCTATTTCCCTTCTTTTTTTTTTGGCCCATTTTCACTTTCTGCTTAACCAGTACAGGTGGCATTTCTGCTTTCTTAATTAAAGTTTTTTCACCACTTTAATTAATATAGATAGATAGATAGATAGATAGATAGATAGATAGATAGATAGATAGATAGATAGATAGATAGTCAGACAGATAGTCAGATAGATAGATAGATGGATAGATAGGCAGATAGATAGATAGATAGATAGATAGATAGATAGATAGGCAGATAGATAGACAGATAGATAGGCAGATAGATAGGCAGATAGATAGCTATATAGAAGAAAATATTTGGACGTCGCATATACACTGCAGCAAAGAAAAACGAGTGATCGTCATTTTGCAGTGATGACACTTGGATAGATAGATAGATAGATAGATAGATAGATAGATAGATAGGCACATAGATAGATAGACAGATAGGCACATAGACAGACAGATAGACAGATCGACAGATAGACAGATAGATAGATAGATAGATAGATAGATAGATAGATAGATGGAACACAATGCTCGTTACATATATACACTGCAGAAAACAAAAGCAGTTATCGTCACTTTGCAGGGATTGCACTTGCATAGATAGATAGATAGACAGATAGATAGATAGATAGATAGATAGATAGATAGATAGATAGATAGATAGATAGGCAGATAGATAGACAGATAGATAGATAGATAGATGGAACACAATGCTCGTTACATATATACACTGCAGAAAACAAAAGCAGTTATTGTCACTTTGCAGGGATTGCACTTGAATAGATAGATAGATAGATAGATAGATAGATAGATAGATAGATAGATAGATAGATAGATAGGCAGATAGATAGACAGATAGATAGCCAGATATATAGCTAGATATATAGGCAGATAGAGAGGAAGTGAAAGTGATTTAAATGGGTTGTACAGATAGATACAAAGCTAAAAATTTGCTATTTTATGTACGTCACAAAATATGTAGTTGTTGCAGGGAGGGCTTTTTTTTGGGGGGGGGGGGGTTTGTCAACATAAAGATGTGTACAAGGCCTGCTCTTTCTGGAGGAAGTGGTAAGCCCTTACAAGGGCTGGGTTAATTTGTGGTTTTTTAAGGGGGGCATTGAATTGCTGTTGCTGCTGCTGCTGCTGCTGCTCTGCTTCATCTTCAAATTCTGTCCATCTGCCAGGGGACACTTCCTGCTGGGCTGTTCACGTAGTCTCGTAGGTAGTCTCGGTACTGTTTGGCTTGTCTTGTGGCATTTCCATATGCTGGAGCGAATCCAAGGTCATGCAAGGGGTCTCCTCTCCACAGTCCTTCAGTGACTTCATGGGTTGCAGGATCTTCTCTGTCCATTACGTCGTTGTCCATGGCTCGATGAATTCCTATTCTGTCTCGCAGAAGATTGTGTAGAGTGCAGGCTGCCAGAGTGATGGCTGCCACTCTGCCGGGTTTCTGGGGCATCGTAGTTAGGAAGCATCTGAACCTGTGGGACAGGATACCGAAGGCATTCTCCACCACTCTCCTGGCTCTTGAAATTCTGTAGTTGTAGACTCTGGAGGGGATGTCAAGGTTTCTTCTTGGAACAGGCTTCAGCAACCAGCTCTTCAGGGGGAAGGCCTCATCTCCAACGATGAAGTATGGAAAAGGATTCCCAACTGTGCCAGGTAGAGGTTCAGCAGGGGGTAGCCCAAGTCGTTCTTCTTCCAGCAGGTCCCTCAGCCTTGTGTCCAGGAAGACTCCTCCATCCGATGAGCTTCCTTGGCATCCAGCCTGCACGTACAGGAACTTGTAGTCAGAATCCACCAAAGCCATAAGCACAATGGAATGGAAGCCCTTGTAGTTGAAGTAGATTGACCCAGCTTTCCGAGGACATCTGATGCCAACATGCTTCCCATCCAGTGCTCCGATGCAATGGGGCATGTTCCACCTCTTCTCGAAGCCCTTGGCAACTTCCTTCCAGGATGCTGGATCCATTGGCAGGGCCAGCAGATGTTCGTAAGCTCGCATGATGGCAATGCAGACACTGGGGATAAAATTGCAGATGGTGTTGGGAGCCACTCTGAAACCGTAGGCCAAGGACTTGTAGCTCTCTCCTGTCGCCATGTACCGTAGGGTGACTGCCAACTTCAATCCAGGTTCCAGAGCCCTCCTCATGTTGGTGTCTTGTTTTGTAATTGCAGGAGCCACAGCAGCCAGGATTTCAGCAAAAATGTCAGGAGGCATTCTGCAGAAGTTGTAGTAGCCAGAGACATCATTGTTGGCCAATTCAGGCAGCAGCTGGTAGAAATGGCCATGTTGTTCCCTCTGCAGCAGCCAATTCCGAATCCACCATCTCTTCATCTTCCTCCTTCTCCGTATTCTTCTTAGATAATAAGCACCAGCAACAGCAGCAACAACAGCAACGTCAAGGTCTTCCCCAGCATCTTCATCAGCCATCATGTCTGTCCAGCATCAAGGAGTGTCCCCTTCAAAGGTCAAGCAGCAAGTGAAGCAAGGCGGCCCTCTGCGGCCCTTTTTATTGGCTTTCGCAGCGCCCTCCTCCGCCGCTGTGCCCTTGACAACGGCGTCATGCTTTTCATTCCCGGCGATGTGCCCTCGGGCCTACAGACATCCCCGTGGAGAACAAAACCATTCCCGCAGTCGTAAAAGCAATCCCCGGCGTTGTGAAAATATAGTCCGCCGCGGTGAAATAGGTTCACTGAGGGGCAGTTATAGGTTCCCTGCGGGGTACTTTTTATATCACGAATATAAAAGTATCCCACAGGAGGAGGAAATTTCTTTCCCCCGGCGAACTTTTGATGACGGCGTACAACGTTTCTTCCCCGCAGGGAACAAAAAGAACCCCGCCGTGGCTTTCGCTGCATGGTTATCGATTAGCCTTAATTGATTACATAATTGCCCTTCGCGCCGTCCTAACTGAAAATCTTGCAAGAATTCGTCTGGCTCTGCGCCGCCGTTGATAAAAAGCTTACCGTCATCTCCGTGAGACTGGGGCATTAGCCAGACCAGGTCTTAGCTACGAACTGGCTTAACTCCTAGTACCATGTTGGTGAAATCGGGCCACAGTGTTTTGAAGGGCAAAAATAGAATAATCAGTTCACAAAGCATGTCTCGAAAAATCAGGTCATCGGAATGATTGGGAAAATGAACTACATGCACTAAAGAACAAATACATCCATACACATTCATACATACATGCAAGAACATTCTAGAAACATTGACGCTTGCCCATGCTGCACATCCTTTGATTCGTGTTTTTTCATTATAATCATGGTTGTTGGGTCAACTGGCGGCTACAAATGTTAGGGCCTTGCAGGAAAGAGACTTTATTTTGGGATTTAGCCAATTGCCTCAGGATTGTTACCTGCACTTCTCAAATTATTGAATGGAGCAAAGTGGCAATCATTGTCGTTTCCAGTTATGGCTGTGTCAGAGAGATGTGTTTTAAGTTTGAACAGCCAAAAATAATGAGTGTGTGAGAATGTGTTTTACAAAAATTTAATGACGAGACACAGGGTCAACACTTCATATCAGAAACAGATCCAAGGTTAGGTATAAAATAAGTGTCACAAATAAAGTTAGGTTTATGGATAGGGTTAAGGTTTGAGTTTTGGTTAACCCTGTGTTTTTTAATTAAACTTCTTTAACAAATCTCCTCGCTTGTCAATTGTCTCTTACATTTGGTGAATTATATTCCACTGAAACAGCCATAACTGCCAAAACTTGAAAAAAAACAACTCTGCTCCATTAATTAAAGGATATGTACAGAGAATACCTGTCACTGCTTTGACAAATTAAATTTTGTGCATGTTGCCCTTGGTACAACTGCAGGAGAGCTTATTAGGGACCATTCAGAATTTATGCTGGGGGGCTGTTAGTTTTGCTGAAACTTTCCCCCCAAAAAATTGATACCCTCTTGAGATCCATAAAGATTTTTAGTACCCAACCCCTTAGAGTTCATGCATAATTTTATTACCCCTCTCCTCGAAATACAAATAAATACACACATGAATACTGTTATGCATGTGCCCCTCGGACGTTCATGCGTAAAGATCTGTGGACTTTTGCATCATGAATATAATGAGTGCATAGGAGTTTATGACATTTTTGATTAGTTAAAATTTCTTCTCCCCCTTGGACATGTCAAAACTTAGTACCCCACTTGAAACACGTTTGAATATTAAGCACCCCCTCAAGCAAAACTCCAACCCCCCCCCGTCATATATTCAGAACGGTCCTCAACGTACATCTTGTACAATGAAATATTTCGCATATTGTCTCTTCATTTAGTTTCACCCAATGATATGCCCCTTAAAATTTGATATGACAGCACAGCAGATATAAAACATATAAAATATTATGTCATTTCAGCATGTATTTAAAATCGTTATCAACTACTTATCTGAAAATAGGCATAATCATTAAGAATAAATTTTGTGCAGCTTAATTTATGGTTTGTTATGAAATACTGACTACATAGTATTACATTAAAGCTTGATATCACAGGTCAGAAGAAGGATATAATTTGATAACAATTTATTGTTTGACCACAATCGAACATTTCAACCAAACGTTCTTTTAAACTAAATATGGCAATATTTTTCAGTCCAATTAATCAATAATAGCACCAGTGTCTTATATGTGAAAATAAAAAGATTTGTGAAGTTGCACGAAATTTCATTTTAAACTTAAAGAGTCAAGAGGCACTCAATTCTTCGTGGCTTTAATACCTCAAAAATCCTCTGATGCATAATTACAGTGTGTTTGTCATGTGAAAGAGTGGACTGTTTCACTGTGAAAATGGCACTGATAATTTATCATCATACCCAATACTTTCATTGGTCATTTCATTAAAGGAGGCTAAATTACCGCTTGTTGGTGACAGCCAAAATAGGATTAATGTCATTTTTTACTCTTGTGACAAGTAAAATGGCCTTCTCTTGATCATGACTGGTCAAATACCCTCCAGGGTTCCAATGTTAATTGCTTGATGATGGCACATTACCTGCTATCATGATTTACCATGTGCAGTTTTCACAGTGAAATGGTACTCTCCTTTTGCATAACAAATTTACGAACTGTAAGGGACCGTTCAGAATTTATGACTGGGGGGGGTGGGAGTTTTGGCCGAGGGGGTACTAACTTTTCACACGTGTTTCAAGGGGGGGGTATTAATTTTTGACAAGACTTCCAAGGGGGGGGTAAGAAATTTCAACAATTAAAAAATGTTAAAAAACACGCATAAATTCATTATATTTGGACTTTTTTACGCGCAAAAGTCTGCGAAATGACGCGAATCTGTACGCGTGGCCGTGTATAACAGTATATATATGTGTGTATGGCTTTGTATGTCGAGGGGGGGGTACTAAAAATATGCATGAAACCTAAGGGTGGGGTACTAAAAATCAGCATGAAACTCAAGGGGGGGGTATCAATTTTTGACGGGAAGTTCCAGCAAAACTCCCACCCCCCCCAGTCATAAATTCTGAACGGTCCCTAATGTCTAACCAGTAGACTGATAGGCGACTAGGAGAACGACGGTTGCTGTAAGGGCAATTCCCGCCTGTCGCAAGATTCTCATTCTGTGAAAAAAGAATGTCAAAAGTATCGTCGCAGAAGCGAAAAATGTCACAAATGGTAAAGTCTCCCTGCAATATCTTGGTCCTGGAGAAGCAGTGTTGTTTCCGCCGCCCCCTGGTGGGTTTCTGCGGATGGGTGGATTCCTGATTGGTGGAGTCCTAACTGGACTTCTGCGAAGAAGGAAAAGTTCAGATTGAAAATATGATTTATGGGACTAATATACAAATACTGACTGATAATGAGGACATATGCCCCATTCTCACGGGAGATGACGGTAAGCTTTTTATCGACGGCGGCGCAGAGCCAGACAATTTCTTGCAAGATTTTCAGTTAGGACGGCGCGAAGGGCAATTATGTAATCAATTAAGGCTAATCGATAACCATGCAACGAAAGCCACGGCGGGGTTCTTTTTGTTCCCTGCGGGGAAGAAAAGTTGTACGCCGTCATCAAAAGTTTGCCGGGGGGAAAGAAATTTCCTCCTCCTGCGGGATACTTTTATATCGCCCGGTGATATAAAAAGTACCCCGCAGGGAACCTATAACTGCCCCTCAGTGAACCTATTTCACCGCGGCGGACTATATTTTCACAACGCCGGGATTGCTTTTACGACTGCGGGAATGGTTTTGTTCTCCACAGGGATGTCTGTAGGCCCGACGGCACATCGCCGGGAATGAAAAGCATGACGCCGTTGTCAAGGGCACCACGGCGGAGGAGGGCGCTGCGAAAGCCAATAAAAAGGGCCGCAGAGGGCCGCCTTGCTTCACTTGCTGCTTGACCTTTGATGGGGACACTCCTGGATGCTGGACAGACATGATGGCTGATGAAGATGCTGGGGAAGACCTTGACGTTGCTGTTGTTGCTGCTGTTGCTGGTGCTTATTATCTAAGAAGAATACGGAGGAGGAGGAGGATGAAGAGATGGTGGATTCGGAATTGGCTGCTGCAGAGGGAACAACATGGCCATTTCTACCAGCTGCTGCCTGAATTGGCCAACAATGATGTCTCTGGCTACTACAACTTCTGCAGAATGCCTCCTGACATTTTTGCTGAAATCCTGGCTGCTGTGGCTCCTGCAATTACAAAACAAGACACCAACATGAGGAGGGCTCTGGAACCTGGATTGAAGTTGGCAGTCACCCTACGGTACATGGCGACAGGAGAGAGCTACAAGTCCTTGGCCTACGGTTTCAGAGTGGCTCCCAACACCATCTGCAATTTTATCCCCAGTGTCTGCATTGCCATCATGCGAGCTTACGAACATCTGCTGGCCCTGCCAATGGATCCAGCATCCTGGAAGGAAGTTGCCAAGGGCTTCGAGAAGAGGTGGAACATGCCCCATTGCATCGGAGCACTGGATGGGAAGCATATTGGCATCAGATGTCCTCGGAAAGCTGGGTCAATCTACTTCAACTACAAGGGCTTCCATTCCATTGTGCTTATGACTTTGGTGGATTCTGACTACAAGTTCCTCTACGTGCAGGCTGGATGCCAAGGAAGCTCATCGGATGGAGGAGTCTTCCTGGACACAAGGCTGAGGGACCTGCTGGAAGAAGAACGACTTGGGCTACCCCCTGCTGAACCTCTACCTGGCACAGTTGGGAATCCTTTTCCATACTTCATCGTTGGAGATGAGGCCTTCCCCCTGAAGAGCTGGTTGCTGAAGCCTGTTCCAAGAAGAAACCTTGACATCCCCTCCAGAGTCTACAACTACAGAATTTCAAGAGCCAGGAGAGTGGTGGAGAATGCCTTCGGTATCCTGTCCCACAGGTTCAGATGCTTCCTAACTACGATGCCCCAGAAACCCGGCAGAGTGGCAGCCATCACTCTGGCAGCCTGCACTCTACACAATCTTCTGCGAGACAGAATAGGAATTCATCGAGCCAACGACGTAATGGACAGAGAAGATCCTGCAACCCATGAAGTCACTGAAGGACTGTGGAGAGGAGACCCCTTGCATGACCTTGGATTCGCTCCAGCATATGGAAATGCCACAAGACAAGCCAAACAGTACCGAGACTACCTACGAGACTACGTGAACAGCCCAGCAGGAAGTGTCCCCTGGCAGATGGAAAGAATTTGAAGATGAAGCAGAGCAGCAGCAGCAGCAGCAACAGCAATTCAATGCCCCCCTTAAAAAACCACAAATTAACCCAACCCTTGTAAGGGCTTACCACTTCCTCCAGAAAGAGCAGGCCTTGTACACATCTTTATGTTGACAAACCCCCCCCCCCCCAAAAAAAAAGCCCTCCCTGCAACAACTACATATTTTGTGACGTACATAAAATAGCAAATTTTTAGCTTTGTATCTATCTGTACAACCCATTTAAATCACTTTCACTTCCTCTCTATCTGCCTATCTATCTAGCTATATATCTGGCTATCTATCTACCTATATATCTGCCTGTCTATCTGTCTATCTATCTGCCTATCTATCTATCTATCTATCTGTCTATCTATCCAAGTGCAATCCCTGCAAAGTGACGATAACTGCTTTTGTTTTCTGCAGTGTATATATGTAACGAGCATTGTGTTCCATCTATCTATCTATCTATCTATCTATCTATCTATCTATCTATCTATCTATCTGTCTATCTATCTGTCTATCTGTCTATCTGTCTATCTGTCTATCTGTCTGTCTATGTGCCTATCTATCTATCTATCTATGTGCCTATCTATCTATCTATCTATCTATCTATCCAAGTGTCATCACTGCAAAATGACGATCACTCGTTTTTCTTTGCTGCAGTGTATATGCGACGTCCAAATATTTCTTCTATCTAGCCATCTATCTGCCTATCTATCTGCCTATCTATCTGTCTATCTATCTGCCTATCTATCTGTCTATCTATCTGCCTATCTATCTGTCTATCTATCTGTCTATCTATCCAAGTGCAATCCCTGCAAAGTGACGATAACTGCTTTTGTTTTCTGCAGTGTATATATGTAATGAGCATTGTGTTCCATCTATCTATCTATCTATCTATCTATCTATCTATCTATGTGCCTATCTATCTATCTATCTATCTATCTATCTATCCAAGTGTCATCACTGCAAAATGACGATCACTCGTTTTTCTTTGCTGCAGTGTATATGCGACGTCCAAATATTTTCTTCTATCTAGCTATCTATCTGCCTATCTATCTGCCTATCTATCTGTCTATCTATCTGCCTATCTATCTATCTATCTATCTATCTATCTGTCTATCTATCTATCTATCTATCTATCTATCTATCTATCTATCTATCTATCTATCTGCCTATCTATCTATCTATCTATCTATCTATCTATCTGACTATCTGTCTGACTATCTATCTATCTATCTATCTATCTATCTATCTATCTATCTATCTATCTATCTATCGATCTATATTAATTAAAGTGGTGAAAAAACTTTAATTAAGAAAGCAGAAATGCCACCTGTACTGGTTAAGCAGAAAGTGAAAATGGGCCAAAAAAAAGAAGGGAAATAGCACCTTGCTTTTATGAAGGTGTTTAAAATTTACAAGGGCTAGGACCAGATTTTTTTTTTGGGGGAATTTGTCAACTTTTTTTTTTGGGGCTCTTTTCATTTTTGCTCTTGTTTGTCATCGCAAGAGTTTTTTTAGTCAACATAAGATGTGTACGTGGCCAGCTCTTTTGGGAGGATTTGGTGGCCCTTAAAAGGGCCAGGGGTTTTTTTTTTTCTTTTTTCAGACGACTTCAACAGGCATCACTTCCTTGGAGAGGGCAGGTTGACTTGGCTCCACTGGAACGACAATGGAGTTTGCCGCTGGTGGACAACTGTCGGCTGCTGCTGCTGCTGTAGAGACTGCTGCTGCTGCTGTAGAGACTGCTGCTGCTGCTGTAGAGACTGCTGCTGCTGCTGTAGAGACTGCTGCTGCTGCTGCTGTAGAGACTGCTGCTGTAGTGGTGGCTGCTGCTGCTGTAGAGACTGCTGCTGCTGCTGTAGTGGCTGATGCTGCTGTAGAGGCTGCTGCTGCTGCTGCTGCTGTAGTGGCTGCTGCTGTAGTGGCTGCTGCTGTAGTGGCTGCTGCTGTAGTGGCTGCTGCTGTAGTGGCTGCTGCCCAAAAGAGGGTCCGGGGAAGCCAAGCTTCTGGGGGCTGTCAAGCATCAGCTGGCTGAAGCTTAAAGATGACTGCTGCAGGGCTGGAGTCTGGCTTCGAATTGGCTGCAGGGACTGGAACTGGCTGCTGCTGCTTGGCTGGGACTGCAACTGCTGGCGTGGAGGCTGGGACTGCATCTGAAGACTTGTCGAAGGCCTTGTTTCCTGGGGCTGCTGGGGCTGCTGCTGAGTTGTTGGAGGCTGCTGCAAGTCCTCATTGACAAAGGATGGAGCAGGACCAAGAGGAGGGATGTATTGGTGCTGCTGCTGCCCTAGGATCATCTCCACATTCTCTTGCTGCATCATCAGGATTTTATCTTGGACGGCCGCCTGTACAAAGTAGTGGTCCGTCTGGCTCAAGGAGTGCAGGAGGCGAAGTCTCAGGGCACGGTTCATGTTCTTCCCAGATGTGAAGATACTCCTGCACATGTTCTGCAACTGGTGTACTTCTGGATCCAGCCTGTGAGCAGTTTGTGGGCACATGTCACAGAATGGTCCTGCCGGCTGAGGTGGTGCTGGTTTCCTGGGCCTGTCGGAAGTGTAGTGACCAGCAATTGAAGTCAGGGCAGAGGCCATCTCCTGGTCTGTGTCCTTCCTCTTCTTGGATGGCTTTCGTCCTGGGAAGACCTGGGACTGCTGCTGGGATGGCTGGAGGGACTGCTGGGACATCTCCTGGGAGGACTGCTGCTGGCTGGCTGGGAGGCTGTCATCAAGATCGGGCATAGGATTGTAGTCCATGGGGGCATCAGAATCGGACGACAGGCGGTTACTTCCTCCTGGTCCAGTGAAGCTGGAGATTTCCATGGCACCCTTTGGAATGATGGAGGGCCTCAGGAATTCACACTTCGCAAGGATGTACTTGTCTCGGTCGGACAGCTTCTTTCTGCCAGCTCCAGAAGCTTGAGGTCTGATGCACTTTGAGAAGGTAGTCCTGATGTTGCTCCTCCATTTGGTGACTTTAGCTGCTGTGATTTCTTTCCCCACTAGCAATGTAAGTTCTGCTGCTTTCTCTGCATCCAGTCTGTCCTTCTGTCCACTCTTGAAGGTGGTGGAGCCCTTGGAGTACAGCTGCTTGTTATCCCGGTACCAGTCGATCAGCTCATCCTCCTGCTCTTCTGTGATGCCCTGTAGGTCCCTGGAGTTTTTCTTTCTGTAGCCCTTCTTCTCCTTGTGGACAAACTGGCCATCGGAGTCCTGGATCAGCTCAACCTCAGATCCAGTGTTGTCAGAATCTTCCTTTGGCTGGTTCTTCCCCTTGCTGCCCTTGGACTTGGCAGCCTTCTTCTTGGGAGTATCTTCCTCTGTGGTGGCATCGTAGTCGGAGTCCAGGGTCTGCTGGTGGATGATTGCAGCTGTCAGAACTGGTACACAGTCATCATCTTCATCAGCAGGAGTATCATCTGGAGGTGGAGGTGGAGGCTGGACTGCAGTCTTGGCTCGGGTCTGGGCTGGAGTGACAGGCTTGACTGGAGGCTTGACTGGAGACTTGGCTGGAGGCTTGACTGGAGACTTGGCTGGAGACTTGGAGGTGGCGTGACGCTTGGCTGAAGGAGACTTGCCAGGAGTGCGAGGCCTTCCCCTTGGAGCAGTCTTGGTGGGAGTCTTGAACACAGCAGCATCAGCCGACTGGGTGCGCTTGGTCGGAGACTTGACAGAAGCAGCAGCATCAGCAGCATCAGCAGGCCTGCCACGCTTGGTTGGAGACTTGACATCAGCATCAGCAGACTTGAAGCAGGATCAATCAGCAAAGAAACAGCGATTCAGCAATGAAGCAGCAATTCAGTAGGCTGTGAAGCAGAGTGTCATGGAGTATAGATGCGTTCGTCTTGAAGTTCAGAGTGGTTATGGTGCTCTAGTGGCTGCTCTTCTATTTATATGCGAGGCGCGCGCCAGTGCGTCTCCAAGGCTGACCCCCCATTCCCGCCGTGGCACGAAAGGTCGACGCCGCGATGCTTTCAGTACCCCGCGGACTAGGGTGCATCTAACCCCCTTACATTGTCGGATCACCTCTGACTTTTTTTTGGGGGTGAGGTTTGGTGTTCTGAATAAAACTCTCAAATTTCATTGAAATCCATTAAGGCCTAGGGGTGGCTGATTGCAATTGAAAATTACGCAATATTTATGTTTTTCGATCGTTAAAATAATCCGCGGTTCTCCGTAACTCTGTCAATATTAGAGATACATCAATGATAATGACTTCTTTAGAAAGCGCTGATCAAGAGCTTCAAAATGAATACCAACAATCTATGTTTTGCTGCATTTTAAGCAGTGGTAGTCATCATTTTCAATCAAGAAATGGGGCTTTTTCTCATGACTCTATACTGACAGGCATGTCAGAGGAGAAATGGGCTACAAACTAGTATAAACTAATTGAGGCAAAGTTATTTCACATTTAAATGTTACTACTTCCCATCTCTGTTGTTTTATTGTGAAAACTGATTCAAGGAACTATGGATTTCTTTTATAAAATCCCACTCTGGAAAGTGATGTAAAGTCCTAATCCTGATGCTGCAACTAGAAACACGAAGAACTAAAATTCCATTGCATCTCTCACTTTGCATGCAGGCTTGATGTGTCCATTGGCAATATAATATTATTTGAAATTCAAAAAGTCATTGAAGTCATCCAAGTGACAAAAGATGACAGAGCATTATTTGATAATAGACTGAGATTGTGCATCCTTCTGCTAGAAAGGATTAACAGGTTTGGCATGACCTGCCACTGTTTTAGCACTTAGGAGGTCTAGTAATAATTCCATAGCTATTGAAAACTTTCAAAGAGAAAATGTTCATGTGACAGCTGTAATGAGCTGAGTCTTTTCTCCAATTAAATATCATCAAACCAATGTTGCCTCTAAATAGCCCACACCGGTGCTGAGGGGCGTAAAACACAAACTCACTCACTCACTCACTCACTCACTCACTCACTCACTCACTCCGATTAAATATCCACATACAGCATAATAAAATAATAAATGCATTCTCCATGCCTATTTTATCCTCAATAGCAATTCAATATATTTGCCATACCCAAATCAAAATCAAGTCTTGTGTTGCTGACACAAAAGGGTCCTAATCAAGTCTTGTGTTGCTGACACAAAAGGGTCCTAATAGCATCTTCTCAGTCAACTTCATCAGCCAATAGGCCTACAGTTGTCATTCTCTTTTTGTGAGCAGCAGGGTCACTCATATGAGCCTCAACAGCTTTGTATTCTTCTAAAACATCCAGCAATTTAAAGTCAAACGCTATTGTGACTGAACCTTTTCCTGTGATTTATGGTGACCGAGCTGAGGGGAGAAATTCATCCTTGTCAATATGCAGTCCCACCATATTTTCTGGTTGTGGTTGCAGAATCAGCAGCATGTGTAATGGTGGTTCCAGCAGCTTTTGTTTCCATGAATGTGTCATTATGAATCAAGAAAAACATCATTATCATTATAATCAGTATCTTGCACATGTACATATGCTCCATGGCATTGCCCACTAGTGGCTGGACATGGCTTTACCACAGCATTTTTTCAGCAATATCATGTTTATATTAGCATGCTTTTGTTGAGGAAAGATGGCCATTGGTGCACCTTCAGACAGAATAGTCCTGAGAGTTAGAAGGATCATCATCTTCACAATGGCATAATTAGTTTGATGGATTCCCAATGTTGAATATTACCATTTCAATCAACTCTTTCTCAGTTGATAGCTTTTCTTCATTAAACAGTTTCGAATTTGGATACAGTTCCTGAAATCAATCTCTCGACATTTTCTTTACCTCCCGCTGACCATGCTCCTTTTGGAATGGTCCATGATTACATTACAAGATTTAACTGCCATTGACTCACAGCCTTCACCAAAGATTTAAATTTCTGCTTCTAACAGCAAAACAAAAAGTGGTAGAGACAATGACAGTCTTATCTATATGCAAGCTCCAGTTCATAAGAGCACTATCTTCTTCTCTCTGATCGACAATGTCTTCACCCTTTTATTTGCTCCAACTTGCCAAGCCCAAGCCCTCAGTCCTTGCAGTATTTAAACATATCAGTAGCTGAATGAAGTGGCACTGACTTACAAATCAAATGAACATCTTTCCACTTCTTTAAAATGATGCCTATGTATTTCCAAGACTGTCCCAGATTATTGTCTCGTATAATATAAAATTCTTTTAAATCCCAGTCTCAAGCGATGAGTTTATTTCATAATTTTTCAATGACTTTTCACCAAAAAGGCCATATCTCAATAACCATTGAACCTACAAAGACATAATAAATGCTAAAATGTTCAGAATACCCATTTTTGTATTCAATATCAATACATTTACATGACCTAAAGTCACTAGTTTTCCTATTTTGATGGAAAATGCGATTTTTGACATTTTAATATGCGCGGTTTGACATTTAAGCCAATAGAAGCTGGAATAAGCCTTGAAATTTGGTTTGGTAATATTTTCCTTGTTCCTGGCGACAATGAGCATGATTTATGAGGGTACCAACAAATTTCCATGATGATAATCTGTCTACTTGTTCACAAAATGTAAAGATTTTCGGCGTTTTCCTAGCTTTTTGGAGTTTGCAATCTTCAATTGAAAACAGCCACCCCTAGGCAACCTTCAAAATTGATGAAATTTGGCAGAATTACTCTTTTCTATGAACCTCACCACCAAAAAAAAGTCAGAAGGGATGTGACAAAATTTTGCATTTTGAGGGGGATCAGACACACCCTACCGCGGACAAAGGATTTTGCTAAAAATAGCCCCTCTGGCGTCACTCTGTCTGCTCCAGGAGGGGGTCCAGACGACGGCGCGAAGGTTTTGCACACGTCCCGGAGCATTTTCCTTGACGGCGGAGTGCAGAAGAACCGCGGCGTCGACCTTTTTGGCGCCACGCAGAGAATCCCGCTCGTTTTACTAATCCGCGGGAAACTTTTTGCCCCTCAGTGGCGCGAAAACTTCGAAGCGGTCTTACTTTTCTGATCGCGGCGTCGAACAATTTATCTGGTCTGCTCCCCCGTGGATTTTAATAAAATTTGTACTGGTTGAAACTTTTTTTCTGCTCCGTGGCGATTTGAAGTGACGGTAAGAAGCAGGATTCTCGACGGCGCGCAACCAAAAGATGTCCGGCGGGAAGCTAAAATGCCCCTGCGCGATACGTAAAAAGAGGAAATATTTTTCCGTCTCTCCTGAAAATACTTCGCCGCCGATTCAAAAAGTTCTCCGGGAGCTGCCGTGAGAATGGAGCAATAGGCTCATAGAGGGTTAAATGTTGAATAGGATTTTACCCGGACCTGATCTCTTACTTAGATTTATCATCAAAGATAGTTCTGTTCACGAATAAGTTTGAATATCTTTAAACGGTATCAAATAATGTGATTGAAATTACGAGAAAATTGGCATTTAGTAATTCATTAAAAAAAAAACAGAGAAAATAACATTTTTTTTCCTTCCTACTAATTGATCATAGAAATTGTGATATGGGAAAGTAATGATCGATAACGTCTAGCCCGGTGGTGTATTTAGGGGGGGGGGAATTGGGCCATGGCCCCCTCCCTCAAGCCCAGAATTAACATGGAAGAGACAGGAAACACCACTGAGCTCAGCATGTTACCCCATATAAGACCCCCCCTCAGGATTTCTAGATATGCCCCTATTCTGGCCTGATGTAAATATGCATCACAATACCTTCCACCTCTCCGAGCTGCACCATTGAGATTTTTAGAACTTCCAGATTTGTCACGTTTGCTTGGAATTGGTGTCAATCTCTTCTTTGTGTCTTCGATTTCTTGTTCATTTACACTTCGACTATTGTCAATTACGAAATCCGAATTTTGATGTTCGACATATTTAGCATATTTGGTCTTTTGAGCCTCCTCTTCAGAAATGGAAAATTCTTCGCTGAAATTGAAAAATTTTGTAAATTATCATCTTCGTAATGATTGAATGTTCATCGAAAACTTGTTTACAAGTTGAAGTGTGACATCATCTAATTAATAGAATTGTGATGTTGGCAGTGTCTGTTCAACACAATTTATCATTTTTGTAGACTACATGCTAAATAAAAAATAAATAATGTATACCAACCTTTTATCAGCCTGTACGCCATGTGTGATAAATACAACAGTCAGCAACAAAAAACTGGTGAATATGCATTTTGTCCCCCCTCTCATTCTCAGTCGTTCTTTGTCTAACGGAACGATATAACGTGTGTTTATAAACTTAACATGATCACTCCATTATATTTACTTGGCGATAGTAATCTATCTATCTTATCAGCGAATGGCCTATTATGATAACAATTTCATTATTCTGCCAAATCAGTTTTGTTTCATCCTAAGATGAGATTTTGGGAAACAATGACTTTTTTGTATACACTGAAAGAATAAAAGCATTTTCATACAGATACAATTTTTTACAACTTGTGGGAATTATATACAAGATTCTGATTGCAATTCCAATATACAGTTTTCGTAGATGTTTGAAATTCTTGGATGCTTTAAAAAAAAATTTTTTTGGAGATTTTTTCTAGTCCAGTTATTGTGAAATATATATTTTAAAAAATTGCACATACATGAGCAATCATGAAACAAATATATTTGTAATTTTTGGGTGGGGATATTTCTAATCATAATGTTGTTTGATTTAGAAACAATTTATAATTAATTATTGAATTAATTGAGGGTGCTGCACACCGCAAATAAATCTTCACTGTCGCTGTTACCTTGAAATAAAACATTTTCTGAAGAGGAGCTCCAAGGCCCCCTGTGATTATCTAATTATCTCCGGGTAAGATTTTTTTTAAACTTTTTGAAATAGGCCAATAGACCTATTTCACTGAATGGCCTGAACATGGACCCCAAATAACTTTTTTGCAATTCAACAATTCTTAATTTGCTTTTCATTCAAACTTTGGAAAATGTCATAAAATTCAACTTACTGATAATTTCATAGAATATCAATATTATTGGATTTTCAATCATTGATCCAAAATTATTCAGCCATATGTAATGCATCGTATTTCACATTTGATTTGCCTATTATTGAGAAAAATTTTCCTGAAAATAGAGAAATTGGTCATTTTGCATTGGGGGATGTCAACTTTAGTGCAGAACTGTATTTGCTGTTTTTCATAGACCAAGAGGTCAGCACAAGTTCAACACTAGATTAGATAATCAGTTCTGCAGAACTTCCTCATTATGAACTTCCCGTAAATATAGGGAATGGTTTTAGTAGTTGTAAAGGTCAAATTCTTTGTTGGTTTTTCTCAGAACTTCAGTCTACTTATAAATCTTAAAATCCCACATTAAGTTAATTTTTAAAGCCCTTCATTGGCAATACTTTCTTTGTTTACCATTTAATTGTAAATGCACACGTAAGAAGTTCTAAAGTTTGTGGCAGTTGTGAAAAATATATAATTTTAGGTAGGAACATGTACGGATATATGGTAAGTGCAGCCCTCTGAGCCCTGGGCACTCAGGTTGATTGATGAGATGAGGGAGGTTCCAAGAGACATGTTACACATATTCCCCTAGCTTGTATATATGCAAAAAAAAAAGAAATCTCCTTAAACCATCAATTTGAAAGTAAAAATTGATGACCAGTAATACAAACACATGTATACAAACTTTCACGCAAAAGGGTAATAATATATATATATACAGAGGTCGCACAGAGCCTTTGAAGTTTATCATGTACAAGGGCTTCCTTCTGTCGAATACATTGTGTGTGTGTGTGTGTGTGTGTGTGTGTGTGTCGTGGAATGCCTGCTGGTGAGTTGAGAAACGGAGTTATCAGGCAGAAAATACCTTTTGTGATTACAGGACTCTATTTGTCAATGATTTGATTTCTACCACTCTTAAAATGATAAAATGATCATTGATTTTTCTCTTGCACCGAACCCAAATTTCAAAAGGTCATTCGAGATATCACACCATTATTCAACCAATAAACATTTCAATTCACGCAATTGTCTTAATTTTCCAAGTTGACAGTGGGCTGATGTTCCTGAAGATAATCTATGACCAAACATGGTCCATGTATCACACTTCTTACAGTCTGTAAAAGATCAGATGTATAATCCTTCCATTTGGGTGTCACCAACAAGCAGCATTAGTCTACCTTAGAAATCCAATTTGCATTGAAAGTTTTGTACGATCATATAAAATCATCGGTATAATGATTCGCATACTGATTCGCAAATAATAGTGCAACTACCTACTCATTTTGCATAACATACATATTTATGGACTGTAAGACCAAGAAGAAAACCTGTATTTAAGAGCTATGCTTGATCAAAATGATGACTGAAACAGCTCACTTTTACATCATTGACAGTTTTAAGTGAAAGATTTTGATGAATAACCAAATAAATATATGAATTAAACTGGATAAAAATAAACTTGAGCAACACCTACAGCTTTGTAATTATTTTAATTAGAAAACATAAGCATCAGTGAACAAAAATTGAACAATCAATGTCCAAGCAACTCACATGAAATAATTCTTTTAAACTAACTGCTTTCTTATTGCTGAATTTTTCTCCATATTGGACTTCCTAATTCTATTGAACATAGTCCTATCCTTGTGATATCCTGTCCTATTTTTTAGAAATTCGATTAGTTTGCTGTTGCCTATTTTGGGCTTCCTCTGTTCCTGGCGAGCAGCATGTGACAGTTTTGAGACTGGAGCATCCCATTTGGCGAAATGGGAATGGAATTGTTTGGAAGATTTATTTGTCGAAATGTTTAAGTCAACACTTCTTGATACTGGAGGAGATGTCGTTCCGCCAGTGGTTGAGCCTTGAATCGTAGTTGCCCCTGTTGAAACTCTAGAAGTGGTCCCTCCAGCGGTTGAGCCTTGAATTGTGGTTGCACCTGTTGAAACTCTGGAAGTGGTCCCGCCAGTGGTTGAGCCTTGAATTGTGGTTGCACCTGTTGAAACTCTGGAAGTGGTCCCGCCAGTGGTTGAGCCTTGAATTGTAGTTGCACCTGTTGAAACTCTAGAAGTTGTCCCGCGAGTGGTTGAGCCTTGAATTGTAGTTGCACCTGTTGAAACTCTAGAAGTTGTCCCGCGAGTGGTTGAGCCTTGAATTGTAGTTGCACCTGTTGAAACTCTGGAAGTGGTTCCCCCAGTGGTTGAGCCTTGAATTGTAGTTGCACCTGTTGAAACTCTAGAAGTTGTCCTCCCAGTGGTTGAGCCTTGAATTGTAGTTGCTCGCAATGTTGTTCCTTGTGAAGTGCTGCCTCCTGAGGTAGTTCCTTGGCCAGATGTTGTTCCCCTTACAGTTGTGGCTCTTGTTGATGCTGTTCCTGTAGGTACTGTTGTTCCAGCGGTGGCGGCCTTTGCTCCATCATTTTCATGAATAATTTGTTGCTCTCCCAAAATTAGAAGTTTCCTGGAATTCAACGAAAAGCATTGATCAATAATCAAACATTACAGATGATTTCATATTTGTAGACATTTGAGGTAGAAAATACATCATTTTTCTTGCAATTTTCATTGGTCGAGAGAATGTATGACACCACTCTCTCCTGAAAAGTGACATAGCGTTTTATATGGGTGACCATGGCGTTTTAAGCCATTGATCTCCTAACAGGGACTGACTTTAGCAGTTTCAAGTGAGAGTTTCAGTTAGTGTTTCACACATATTTAGCACACACAGTCTGGAAGTCCCATACTGTGCATTTAGATGATTGGAATCAGGTGATCCATGCAATGACTGTTTATACAGAAAATAAACATGTATAATTGTGAGTGTAACATTTTCTCAAAAGAGGGGCTCAGCTAAGGCAGCAGGACAATGGGCTGCCAATCGCGGGGTCCTTGATCTGATTCCCACTGTGATTTTGTTATGAATGTTGGCCACATCACTGGGCCACCATCCTGTCCTGAGGGACCATTCAAAATTTATGATTCTTGGGGGGGGGGGAGCGTTGGGAGTGTCGTTGGGAGTTTCGTTGGAACTTTCTGTCAAAAATTTATACTCCCTTTGGTTTCATGCTTATTTGCACCTCTCATACATTCCATGTCGATTTTTAGTATACACCTTTTCTTTTATTGAAATTTTATACCCCCCTTAAACCTGTTGTGAGTAATAAGTACCCCCTTTGAAACATGTGTGCTGCATCGGACAAAATTCCCAATTCCACTCAACTCATAATTTCTATTTAGCCTGTAAGGCAAATTAGTACTGTGTCCTTTGAAGCATGTAGCACCCGCTCAGGTAAAACTCCCATCGTCCCCTCAACCCGGTCATAAATACTAAATTCTGAAGAGTCCCTTGCTGATGTCATAGCAATGGTTTTGGTCAAGGCATGATAATTTAGTGTAAATAGATGTGAAGCCATTCAGAATCAGCTTGAAACTGATTTAATATCAATTGAAACAATCAACAGTTGTACACAGGAGTGTGAAATACAACAATTCATGAAGAAGTGAAAGAGTTCATGTGGATTGCGGTTTGACATGTGTGAACAACTGCCATAATACCAAGCTGGCCTTTGAGGTATACTATTGGTCAAAATTATGACATCATTTTTCCAGCAAATATCACTTGCTTGAAGCAAGCTGAAAAAAAGTGACACGCAGTGGGCAACTTGACCAATCACCTGGCAGGATTTTCTGATGTCAGACCAGAAATGTTGTAAAATATTTTGTTTTTTGAGAAATGTCTACAAATATGAAATCGTCTGTAAGAGTTTTCATCTGATTTCTGGTCTTTGATTAGAAACTCCAAAATTTGCACTATTCGAAAGATTAAAAATTTTTGTGGAAATAGAAGTACTTATAAGAAATTCAATTCAGAAGGGATGAAAAAATAAACAATAAAGAAAGCCATCATGCCCTTCAGACCACATTATCTCTAATGACAAATGCAACAAGGCAAGCAAAAATGCAAATGGCTTTAAAAAGGTGATTGTCATGATTTGTTTTGTTCCTCCATTACGAAAATATGGATTTTGACAACATACTGGTGAATTTTTCAATAATGGGCAATAATCAGCAGGCAAAATAATCTCCCATCTATGGCCGTTTCAGTAACCCTTAGATATACATGTGGTTTGAAGCATGCAGATTAGTTAAAGAGTAATCTATTCAATGTTCAGACTATACATTGTACTGTGCAGAGGTTCTCCAGTGGAGTTACAACTGTTAATGGGCAAATATCCATGTTTTACACATGTTTATAAAAACAACATTTATTTGATGAACATTAATTATAAAGAATTTCTTATTACAATTGGTTTAAATGGGATTTTCCAGTGCAGCTTGCTCTCTAGGTGCCTTTCCCATGTTGCATGAATTTCCAGATTTTTTGGGGGACAAATTCCTGCTAATTCTTAATTCAATAAAACCTTGGTGTCTCTGTTAGAATTATCTTGACACTGTAATGGTATATGATGTCTGACTAGTGTCCGATATATCTATAAACAGACTTACCAGTAAGAGCCACATTTGTGTCACTTGCTATGACAATTTATATATTAGGCCTTATACCAAAAAGGTGCATGCTATTCATAATAATCAGAAACATAAATTCATGTAAATATACGGAAAGACAAAAGTTACAAATGCATGTGTTGCACAGTCAGGAACCTTGTCTACATGTATGTGCTCGATGTCAGGTTCTACTACACAATACAAGCTTTTCGAAAAATAAAATATAGAGTTTGAAGTAATTAGTCTCAAGGTCATTTCAATGTTGTGATCTCTCGCATCGGCATCATCTCCGACAACATCAAGAAACATGCTTTCGCAACAAAGAAAGGCATATTGAGTTCTGGTTGTTTTTAACACAAAAATTGTTCTCAGTTAAGTGATTTATTGTCTGTGAGCCTGCTTTGGGGCTTCTTGCTCTATGGAACCATCATATTGACCATACCACTCAAGCACCTTGGCTGCATAACATATACATAACATATAAATTTATGTCATTCAGTGTATAAATGGCATATCGAGTTTTGAAACAATCTTTTTATACTTACTGTGGCCTTGCTTCTGATAGAGTAGTAACAGTCAGGAGAAGAGCGAAAAGCAGTCCGAAATGTAGAAGGGAATTCATGGTGAAGGCCCACTGGTCATCTTGTCTGATCAACTGATTTCGGCCATTTATATATGACATTGATATGATAACTGACCCTCAAAAGTCATATCTATTACAGAGGAGTGCCTCCTCAAACTGGGAGGGGGTTGTCCAGTTTTGTTCTAACTTCTGTAATCGTGATTGTTTGTGTACATTCAGTAGGACCAACCCATTCGTCATACGAAACTTTGAAATTTGTGATATAAAAATGCTGACTCATTTCATCTTTCTGTGGTTCCGTCAGCTGATGCTGGTCACATTTATATATGATTTATTTGTGTCCCGCTGACAATTTCAACAACAATTGTTCCCCTAGCCCCCTACCAGTGGCGTAGCTGTGGGGGGGCCTGGGGGGCCAGGGCCCCCCCAAATGGATAAGTGGCCCCCCCACTGGCCCCCCCATTTGAGATTTGAAAATTTTGAAAAAATTATTGGTTCGCAACAGTCGCTGGAACACGTCCGTCTA